>OZ005652.1:81134523-81454523 GCA_963930645.1 Salticus scenicus | reverse complement strand
GTTTCATTCCTTATTTCAAACAATCATAATTATATTTTATAAAGTACAACAATTTTATATACTTTTTGAGTGCTGGTATCTTTCACTCAAATGTTATAGACAATAGCTAAAGAAATTATTAATGTTGTATTCTTTATTAAATCTTTTGCAAGTTATTTCTAAGTTCAAATTATCGACAATGAAATAAATTTAAAAGAATTAAAAGAAATTTCCAGTATGAAGTCTCCCTTAAAAAACGGAAGATTTGTCACTTACATTTTAACACGTTTGAAATGTCTTTATAATGTAATTTAAATCTACGACAACAAAATGAAATAAATAAAAATAAAATCTACATAATTTTATTTTTGAGGTGCATCATACATTTTAATTTAAAAATTATTTTTTCTTAAATTCATAAATTAAACGACAAATTACTAAAATAACTTTTGATGTAGGAAAAAAGATAATCTAAAGCTATAATTGTAAAGTACATTTTATTAAATATTCCATAGTTAGACATATCCAAATTTTAAAATCTATTCGATGTTGACCTTTATTTTTAATAAGATTATTGAGAATAAAATTAGAAGTGGTTCTTATTCACGATAAACAAAAAAAAAAAAAAAAAAAAAAAATATATATATTGTATATTAACAAAAATAATACATAAATTATTTACTTACATAACAGAATCAAAATTAAATAAAAATGATAAACATTTCATTAAATTTTATTTTTAAAGGTAAAATGATTTATATTTTTATAGAAAATGTTAAAACATCAAATGGTTTTTAACATCCACATAAAATGTATTTATGTAAAGAATATTTTGTATGACCTAAAGTCAGGTCTTCTTAAATATTTGCTTCTGAAAATTCTGTATGCGAAATCTATGTTTGTCTACACAATTTTCGTATTCCATAAGCTTGTAAGACAGACACAAAAGTTACTCAGGGAAATCCAATTTGCTACCTGCATTCTTTTTTCAAATATTTACTAAAAAAACTGAAACAGACAAAGTAGAGTCATGAATATTTCTTATGCTTTCAATATTTAATAGGGTACAAATCTTGAACAAAACTGAATTGGTACATCTATTGAATAAATCATTTCTTTCACATAAATTTGACATTTCTAAACATTTTTAGAGATCTACATACTTTCATGAGAATTCATTTTTTTTTTTTTTTTTTTTTTTTTTTTTTTTTTGTTAAATCTCTTTACAAAATCAAACATAGGAAAATATTTGTGCTTTAAAATATATTTTAGTTTAATATTTATCTTCGAATGTTTTTCTGTGTGTGTGAGTTTGTCTGCGCAAAGCTAATGTTTTTGCAACCAATATATTTCAAATATAATTTCAATAATATCTATTATATCTTGTAAATGCAGACAAATATTGTATAATATTATGAGAAAATGTGATGATAAAACTGTAAGCATGATTCTTGTGAGAGGAGTTTATTTAACTGAAATTCGATATGGAGAAAAGTATAAATTTGAACTCGAAAATCTTAAGTATATTGTAGTCGATTTCACGATATAAGTTATAAAAGGCACACTGATTTATTGCTATTTTAATTTTTGTGTAATTTAACAGTAAACTTCATTTGTGCAGTTTATTTATTTATTTATTTTTAAACAATGACATATTTTCAATTTATTATAGATCTTTCGAAGTAATAACTAAAATTTCAGCACGATAATGAACGTATTTAATGAACGTATTCTAAATTATTTTAAAACTACCCCTGAAAACTGTTGATTGAATTATCTTTGTGTCACAAATTAAAATTGAAATTTTTTTCGTTTTTAAAACAAAAGATTGAAAAAAATAATATAGAAATTTCATTTACTCATTTAATACTGTATAAATAATTAAATAAAAAATGAAACATAATTCTGATTTTCAACAGGTTCATTCCGATAGGTAAATTCTAATTTAATAATAGGAGAAAATATTGTTCTAAAGATAAATGCTAAAAAAAAACATTCGCAATGTTGTGAATTAGGGAAAAAAAAAGGAAAATCGTAAAACTACATTTTAAGAAAAAGACAGTAGTTTAAGATTTTAAAGACAATTAGGTATATTTAATTTAAACTCTACCATTTTCAAACGTTTAGACATGCAAGTTATTTATTTTTCTCGCTTGACATGTCTAAATTTTATTCTACTAGACGTAGTTCACTTACTTCCGATATATATATATATATACATATTATTTCTTTTTTCTATCACTCATTTCAAATTATCGAAGGGACTTAAAGCTAAATTCTAACAATCTTCAGTTCGTTTTAATCTTTCCATTTTTTGTTCGTCATATTCTTATTTCTTACTTCTTTATCTTATAATTTAAACAATGTTGCCAGTTATGATTTTTTTATTAATTATGCTATTAAATCAATCGGATTCCAAATTACATATTTTGTAAAAAAAAAAAAAAAAAAAAAAAAAAAAAGACTAAACAAAAGAGATCAAACAAAAATTTATTAAAATAACCATATTAGTTATCTTAATATTCGATTATTATTAGCATATAATAATACATATATTCTGTTAAAAACATCTGTAATGAAAAAATCCTCCAAAGTATATAAGTATATAATAACTATCTCTTTTAAAAAGTTATATTTTCTAAAAAAAAGAAAGAAAGAAAGAAAGAAAAGAACATACATATAAATAAAAATATATTCTTATAATGTGCTTTAGATATATCTTTACTTTCCGAACACTATAGTGAGGAAAGTATTGTAATCATGTCAAAAATCCGAATTCGAGATTTTGATGTTTCTATACATTTTGAGGTCCCCTGAGTCCGTTTTCACTATTTTTACGATGATATATGTATGTGTGTGTGTATGTGTATATGTGTGTATGTCTGTGAGTGAACACGCTAGCGTCTAAACGCTTTGTTCAATTAACCTGAAAGTTGGTACGCATATTGTAAGTCACCATAGTACGAACCCTATAGATTTTAGTGAATCTAGCACTTATAGTCTTTTTACAGGGACACAAAGAAGAATTCTTTATCATTATGGCCTACGGGAGCAAAATCTTAAAAGTGCGATAGCATCTAAACGCCTTATTCAATTGAGCAAAAAATTTATACACATATTATAGGTCACAAATACTCAATCTCTATAGATTTTGGAGAATCTAGCACTTATAGTTTTTTTTACAGGGACACAAAGAAAAATTCTTTATCATTATGCCTATGGGGCCAAATATTTAAAAGTGTGATAGCGCCTAAACGCCTTATTAATCTGAGCAAAAAATTTGTACACATGTTATAGATCACAGTTGAACTAACTGTATAGACTTTGGTGAATCTAGCACTTACAGTTTTTTTACAGGGACACAAAGAAAAATTCTTTATCATTATGGCCTATGGGACTAAATTTTTAAAAGTACGATAGCATCTAAACGCCTTATTGAATTGAGCTGAAAATTTATATGAGTATTATAAATCACTGTTGCACTAACTATAAGCATTTTGGTGAATTTAGCATTTAAAGGTTTTTACAGGGACACAACGAAAAATTCTTTATCATTATGATCTATGGGCTCAAAGTTCAGTAGCGTTAAATAAAACATCGTGTAATAGATGGAGAAAAATACTCAAACACTCTATTATGGTTTTCTCTCTTTTCTTTGTTTAACAACTCCTCTTTCTTTACTTTATCTACAAAACTGTTAATTACTCAATGTTCGGAAAGTCGAGTGGAGTCACTCCAGATTTTTTTAATTAATTTGGTGTAACAGCTTGTTTACGTAAATGATCACAATTTAAACTAGCGAATCTATATATACCTTACCTATAAGTTAAAATCAGTTCTATTTTTGCTGTATTGGTATTGTTTTGTATCTATTAATTGCTTAATTTTAAGGTTAAATTTTATTACGATATCTATCATTTATATAGATCATTAAAAGCATGCTTTAACCCCACACGTATGTCTCAAGTCATACGGGGTATTTTTTGGCAGTTTAAATCGTTAATTTTACGTTTTTGCAGTAAGTTTTACTTATAAATTGTTTCACATTTATTAATATTCTCGTAAGTTACATATTTTCAACTTTTCATATATATATATATATGTGTGTGTGTGTGTGTGTGTGTGTGTGTGTGTGTACTTATTTATTTATTTATTATTGGACATTGCTGGTTTTTCCCATTCAATTAATTTCACATATTCTAACATGAAAAAGAGCTCCTGAAATAATTTTGAAGAACATGAATTTAAAATTTGGGAATACTTTAAAGTCATTAGATGGAATTCTCTAATGCGATAGAAATCATTCTTAAAGGAGCATTAAATATCAGATTCTTTTCTCTCAGATTAATACTTCTTTTTACGTATGCTAAAAATTTAAATTTAAGAGGTACCCTATAATGATATGGTAGCTTAAAATTCCTAAATCTTTGGATGATCTTATAGTAAATACTATTTTATTGAAAAGATTTTTAAAGTGGTAGCGAAATTAATCGAATTTCACAAGATATTTATGAGAGAGATTGTATTAAAATTTTAATTTAAAATTTAAGTAATTATACAAAATAGTAAATAGTCTACCTTATCACGTTTATATAAAGCATCATTATGTTTTGAATACACATATTACGATAAAACTTTTAGTTGTCCTTTTTAATTAACCGCAACACCGGAAAATACAACTTTTACCTTTACTATAATACTAATATACGAAGAAGTTAAATTTATTCCCACATACAAGCACATACACAGAGAGAGAGACACACGTGTGTGTACGTATATATATATACATATATATACGTATATATATATATATATATATATACATACACTCATTGCCATAAAAATTTGCGCACCAAGAAAGAGTTGTTAGAATGGAACGAAATTTTACATATGCAAGGGCAACGTTGATATACATACATGATTACAAAATCAAAGCGAAATGATCATTTATAACAGGAAAAATTACGAAAGAATGAAGGTTTTAGCACCCTGATGGTCCACCTCTAGCATGAATGCACGACGAGGTATGGGCGGCATTGAGGCGTACAAGTCCCGTATGATGTCCTGGGGCATCTCTTTCCACATCTGTTGTAAATGCGCCTCAAATTCGTCAAAACTCGTAGGCTGCCCAAATTGCTGTACCAAGTTATCCTAGATATGCTCGATATGCGGGAAACAATCAGGCCAAGAAAAGGTGGTTTTGTGGCAGGGACAGTACTGTGAACCCCCCCCCCCCCCCCCCCCAACACACACACACACCTCCCCCGCCGTGTATGGCTTAGTATTGTCCTGTTGGAAAAATAGTTCCCTGGAGCCCTGTCATGAGTGGCATAACCTATGGATGAAGGATCTCACGAACGTACCGCTGGGCTTTCATGGTGCCGTGGATCAATATTAGGAATGACCGTGTATCGTATTTAATGTCGTCGCATTTCATCACACCATCTGTATGTGCGGTATGCAGCTGTAAAGCAAAGGCAGGTTTGAGGGGTTCACCACGGGGCCTCCACACACGTACATGTTTGTCATCACTGCCGAAATTGAATCTGAATTCATCGATGAAGACTACCTAGATCCATTTAATTACAATTCAACCCCATCGAATGCGACAATATTCCAAACGGAGGAGAGAGGTTGGATATTATTGGCAGCACAAGTAAGGAACAGCGCGATAGCAAATGTCCTTCATCCTAGCGCTTTAGGATGGTATGTGCGGACACAAGGATAGGTCATGTAGGTGCTGCATATGTCCGGATGGCGGACAAAGAGATAGTTGGCGCTATGCGTATGTTTCGTATGGTGTACGATTGTCTGTCGAGCGCTAACTGAGCCTGGTTGCCGTGTAAGCGACCTCTCTCTTGTCCACTAGTCCGAACTCCTCCTCACATTAAAATCAGAACGGCCAAGGTGGTTAGATATAGAAGTACATATTTGCTAAACAATTACTAGAGATACATCCCTGTGAAAAGTCATTTTTGTAGTATATAAGATTTTCCTTTGTAATTTTAATAATGCTCTTTCAAAACCAAATTGCATATTTTTTTATATTTATTATAATCTATAATGTCTTTTAGATTACTTTCAGAATGAAAAACTCCAAAAGAATTGATCAAATCACTTATTCTAATATATTGAGAGATATAATATTTAAATATATCTCCAAAATCCCATGAGTAAACATTTCTAACTTTCATACCTTTCATGAAATTAATCAAATCATAAATATAAATCATTTTTAAAAATTATAGAATTTTTAATTTGGTCACGTGCATTTTGAATATATAGTTGTAATTTTTTATTTGCTTTAACATTATAAGTCTTATAAGCAGAAATCACCGTTCTAAATTTTATTGGATTTTCATCAAACTTGGAGATAAGAAGATTCAAAGAGAATTTAAAATTATTAAGTTTAAGTCCAAGTTGTAGGATTACAACTTTAATTACATTAGTTAATCCACTATTACTTTCCGAACACTATAGTGAGGAAAGTACTGTAATCATGTCAGAAATCCGAATTTGAGATTTTGATGTTTCTATACGTTTCGAGGTTCCCTGAGTACGTTTTCACTATTTTTACGATGATATATGTATGTGTGTGTGTATGCATGTGTGTATGTATGTGTGTATGTCTGTGAGTGAGCACGCTAGCGTCTAAACGCTTTGTTCGAATAAGCTGAAAGTTGGTACGTATATTGTAAGTCACCATAGTACGAACTCTGTAGATATTGGTGAAACTAGCACTTATAGTTTTTTTACAGGGGCACCAGGAAAAATTCTTTATCATTATGGCCTATGGGGCCAAATTTTTAAAAGTGCGAAATCGTCTAAACGCTTTATTAATCTGAGCAAAAAATATGTACACATGTTATAGGTCACAGTTGCACGAACTGTATAGATTTTGGTGAATTTAGCACTTACAGTTTTTTTACAGGGGCACATTCTTTATAATTATAGCCTATGGGGCCAATTTTTTAAAAGTGTGATAGCGTCTAAACGCCTTATTAATCTGAGCAAAAAAATTGTACACATATTACAGGTCACAGTTGCGCACCAACTGTATAGATTTTGGTGAATTTAGCACTTACAGTTTTTTTTACAGGGACACAAAGAAAAATTCTTTATCATTATGGCCTATGGGACCAGATTTTTAAAAGTGTGATAGCATCTAAACGCCCTATTAAATTGAGCTTAAAATTTATATGAATATTATAAATCACTGTTGAACTAAATATAAGCATTTTGGTGAATCTAGCATTTATAGGTTTTTATAGGGACACAACGAAAAATTCTATATCATTATGATCTATGGGCTCAAAGTTCAGTAGCGTTAAATAAAACATCGTGTAATATATGGAGAAAAATACTCAAAAACTCTATTATGGTTTTCTCTCTTTTGTTTGTTTAACAACTCCTCTTTCTTTATTTTATCTACAAAACTGTTAATTACTCAATGTTCGAAAAGTCGACTGGATTCACTCCAGATTTTTTTTTTTTTTTTTTTTTTTTTTTTTTTGGGGGGGGGGGATTCTTTTTCACTTTGTATATATATATATGTATGTATGTATAAAGAAAAGTACTAAAGAAGTAAAAGTAAAATAAGTAATATAAAGACAACGAAGCCACATACTTAATATGCTAAAAAATGCACCAAATAGAAGAAATATAAAATTAAATATACCGTAAAAATTAAATATGTAACCAGGCAGAAAATATTAAATATGAGAGTCTTCTCTGATAATAATGGCTTCAATTTTTTTGGGTTAATTAATATTTTTTGTTTGCTTTCATTTATAAGTTTTCTGGATGTATACATTTTCAATTTTTACATTAAATACATATATATACTGTCCGCCCGCGGACGATTGATCCCTGGTTGGCAAAGTGCCAGGACGATTCCACTCACTCGCTGGGTGACACAGCAAAGAAGAAGAAAGAGGGAGGGGAAAATTTTCTATTATTCTTGTTTCTTCTGTTATGTGTAGAATCGGAACAACTTTAGTATATCCCCATAACGATATTTGGCGATTTTTTGTTGGCGATTATGGCTAAATCATAAATGATAAAATCATAATCTAAATCATAAAACATAAAATCATAAATCCAAAATAAACAACATATAGGCTGCAATATTATATCGCAAACAGTCCAGAATGAAATCGTTATCGTTCTAAACGGGGCCAAAGAATAATCGCCAAATTTAGCTGTGGGGATATACTAAAGTTATACCAATGGATCATACATCTGGTTTAAGTTCTCGGATTAAACCTCTCCGTAGTGAATCGAAGCGTATTGTACATAATGTCATTAAGTTTTGCGATAAAGAAGCTTTAGAAAGAGAAGTTATTGTTTGAATAATTTTAATTATTTCTTCAACAATTTTGATAATCAATATCAAAATGAAATTATGTGTCAAATATTTAAAGCAACATCCAATTTTAAATGCTGTCCTTTTAAATAGTTTGTTCATTCGGTGCAACTTGCACATTAGTCCAGTGAGGTACAACTTTCACATTAGTCCCTTTAGGTACAACTTGCACATTAGTCTCTTTTAAATATAGTGACCAGCGAAGCTGGCAAAGCACTTGTTGATTCACAACCTTAATTAATTTCACTTTCCGTCATTTTTGACGGTGTTATATACTAGTTTGTAAATAATAATTGACATAATTTTTTAATTAGTGTTACACACTTCAAAAGTTTCAAAATACTGACAAAGCTTTTATTTTTAATTTTAAATGAATAATATTTATATTGAAATCTAAAGCTACCCCTTTATAATATTATTAGTTTTTCTTTCTTTTAATTAATTGTAAAATATTTATATAACCAGATATTCAAGAATAAGTTCAAAGAAGGAAAAGAAATGCAATCAGTGAGTTTATAATTTTTTCATACCCATAAACGAACACATCCCTAGGTACTACGGACATTCATATTTTATAAATGGACCAACATTTTTCACCCATGCGCAGATGACGCCAGGGATCATCCTTCTGCGGTTTATCAGTATATATATATATATATATATATATATATATATATATATAAATGATCTGATTATATTATGGCCTAAAATATCACTCTTTAAAATCTAATTAGTAATTAAATTTCAACACTGTAAATTTTCTTTATACTTATATTCAAATATTTTGTACACATAATATAAAGTTTTTGAAAAGAAATTATACATAGGACCATATAACTTTATTTCATTGATAAAACATTTAAAAAAGTGCTCAGCATATAAATTCTGGCTATAACATTTTAATTTTAATTTCGTTAAATTAATCATTTAAATATTTAAAAATATTTTATGTGAAAAAGAAAACTTATAAGTCTGTTTTAGGCATTGAAACAAGTGATCTTTAGGAAATTTCCCATTAATTAAAACACCTCTTTGAAATTTGGAACGTCAACTTTAGATCTTTTCTTGTGAGATTTATTGAACTAGCTCTTTGTTTTAACATTTTTCAAAACAAACTTTATAGAGCCATATTTAACTTTATACGTAACATTCGTTCAAATTACTATGTTTTATACTTATTTTTTAAATAAGGATCATGCTTACATTCACTGTTTAAAGATAATTTTTAAAACTGTTTCAGATAAGAAATATTATGTAAGTAATTACTTTTTATTTATTGCTTTGTTTATTTATTTATTACAAAATGGTGTTTAAAAGTAATAATATTATAGTTTTAAAAAATTAAAGAACACGCTTTTATAGAAATGTGAACTAAAAAGCACAAAATATCTGTCTTAGTATTAAAATGATAGAAAATAAGAGAAAATCGTGTGAGTGACACACCATAATATTTACATACATTTAAATCTTTAATTAAAATAACGTAGAATTAAACAAAAACCATTTTTAAAAAATATCCCCTGACTGGGATCGAACGCTAGACCTTTAGGTTCGTAGCGCGGTGCCGTACCTCACAGCCACGGCGCTCACGTATGGAAAGACTTTTTTTTACAATATAGATTTTTTGTTTGCTCCCAGAGCGGTTACAAACATAGAAACATACATACAAACAAACATACATACATACAGGTGAAGCTAAGCGTGTTAAAAAGGGATATAACTAATTTCATCACCATACATAAATTGCGCAGATTATAGTATAGATTAATTACTTAATTAAATATATATATATATATATATATATATATATATATATGAAGTTCGTATTTATTAAGTTTTAAAATAAAACAAGTTATTATTATTTTTATATTAAAACATTATCTATATATTAATAGGCAAGCATAAAATTTGTTGTCCCTTTTTAACATATTAATTATGGGGGTAGAGGGTTGAAAATGGTATCATTCGAAAGGTATGGTTAGCCAGAAGGTGCGAATATAAATATTATTTTCTTACGATGTCAAGAAGGTATTTAAAAATACATTTATTTTTTATGCATTTTCCACCATTTTTCCCTTTCATACACGTATTCCTTTACATTAAAAAATACCTAAAAGTAGAAAGTTGTTAAATCTGGCAATTTCATAAAGCTCAAATAAAACCATAGACACAGTAATTTCTATAATGTAGCATCACTATACGCAAGCGAAGTGATGACGTCACTGTCTTTCCATGGAGCCATGAAAATGATTTTCTTTGTTAATCGTCCATTTGATTTTTTGTAAAAAATTATTAAAAACAAACGGAAATTATCTGGCGATTTTAATTCCGATATTTGGGTACAGTTATATATAAGTTACTGTCTACATGTGTTTGATTGAGTTATTTTTTCTGTAAAATTGATAAAATTTTAATTTAAAATCACAAAACTCCAGAAAAAAAAATGGCAAACTTCCAGTTTCGAATGTAAACATAAACATTTCATTTCCAAGGATAATATTTAAACAATAAATATTCAACTAATATACTAAATAAAAGGAAAATGGATTTGTTACTAACTGCTGCATGTATAAGTAGACGAGACGATACGGAAAAAATTCCGATTTCCGTTTTTTGCTGAATTTACATGTTTTGAGCTTTCTTTACGTTTCAATTAACTGAAATTGGCTACTTATTTTTTAAAAAAGTGTCTTTATTGCTAGCTTTTGTGGGTAGAAGAAGCAAGTAGAAGATACATAAAAACTTTTGATTTCCGGTTTTCGATGAATTTACACGTTTTGAGATTTCCTTGCATTTTAATTAAGTGAAATTGACTACCTATTTTAATTTTTTAAAAAGTGGATTTATTATTCTTTCCTCTGCATATATAAGTAGAAAATATAAGATTCAGAAAAGTTTTAGATTTTCGGTTTTCGACAATTGCCGCAGCTGTGTTGCAATTGCATTCCGTTTAGGACAAGGCAATAATTTTGCTTTGCCTCGCTTTGCAAAAAAAAAAAAAAAATGGTCGAGTTTCGACCACTGGGCGATACTAGTTTATGTTATTATCAACATGTATTGTTTTTACCAATATCTTTATATTTATTTATCTATAATAATCTAGCATTTTCTTTTTTCATTCATAAAAACAAATATATTTATTCTTACTGGTCATTAGTAAAACAGAAATTATCAATATACATTGATCCACAGTAACTAAGCCTTAAACGATATCAGTTGTTTAATTAGATAAATAGGCTCACAAGTATATTCAAGTGTGACATTCCATTTAGTTGAACTCTGTTTCAAAGAGGAAAAGATTGGTGTTACTTTCTTTATAGTGTTTTTCGCAATTAATTGATTTAACGGAAAATCTTCGACTTAATCAAGCGTCTTTCCAAATCAAGATATACAGAATGTCGCAAAAAAATTTGAACCTGGTTTAATAGTTTGCCTTTAGGAAATAAATGGACTATTGTAAAATGCAAAACTGTTCAAAATAAGGTAAAAATGATATCACTTTAATAAAGAAAAAAAAAGTTTCCATGCGTATTAAAAAAATTACTGCCTTAATTTTTTATAAAATTCATCTAGACAAATTCCACAATTAATCATTTTAACCTTACCACTAAAAATTTCTAGAATTTTTGGAACAATCTTACTTTCAAGTTTTTCCTTTACATCCTTATAGCTTTGTTGCTTTAAAAGTTTAATCACCGCTGTCTACACCAGTGTTTTCTCATCTTGCTTTACCGGTGAAATTATTTGGAATTGAAGCATCAAACTATAAATAGTTTCCGCAAATGTTTTTCTCGTAATTTGTTCACCAAAAATCAAAATAGTCAATGTGTTTTTAATTTTACTGCATATATAACTCTTTTATAGCTTTTATAATACTTTGTTATAAAATGTTTCTCAAATTAATTATTTTTCCTTTGCATTTCATTTTCATTTTAAATTTCCAATTAGTTTAAAATTATAAATTTTTGACAGTAATTAAAATTACTTGAAATATTTTCAAACCATTTCGGTACAACTATAGTATTTCGCACAGCTGAATTTGGCGATTTTTCTTTGGCACCGATTTGAACGATATCGATGTCGTTCTGGACTGTTTGTGATATAATATGGCAGCCTGCATGCTTTTTAATTTGGATTTATGATTTAGCTTATGATTTTATCATTTGTGATATACGATTTATGATTTTTAGATTTATGATTTAACCATAATCGCCAAAAATATATCGCCAAATTCAGCTGTGGCGAAATACTATAGTTCTTCCACGATTTCAAATAATATACATTTTTTTTTTCTTTTTTTAAATAAAAAAAAACTGTGTTTTATTTATTTATTTTTAAAGACAATTATGTTATATTATGTTATTGTTAAATTAATAAATCATTTGTTTTTCAAAATATAAAACCTAATATTTTTACATAAGCATTCAATTTATATTATAAATATTATACAGGGTGGTTATAATTAAGCTTCTCCTATAAACTGCATCATACAGCGCAAGTGGGTGAACGGAATGCAACGAAATTTGGTATATAGACTATACACGAGATGCGCAATTTCGAAAAAAAAAAAAAGTTCCAAAATGTGCACCAGAGGGCGCCTTTTCTTGAAAACTGTTAAATTTAACACAATAAATGACCAAAAAGGAATACAGAAACAATATTAACATTTACTGACTAGTTTCTGATCACCTTGTGGTCCGTTTTGGTCGTTTATTGTGTCCCATTTAATGTTTTTCCAGAAAAGCGCCCTCTGGTGGACATTTTGGAACTTTCTTTTTTTTTCTTTCGCGATCCCAGTGAGCGCATCTCATGTGTAGTCTATACACCAAATTTCGTTGCATTCAGTTCACCTCTTTGCTCTGTAGGGTGATGTTTATAGGGGAAGTTTAATTATAACCACCCTATATATATATATATATATATATATATATATATATATATATATATATATATATATATATATATATATATATATATATATATCAATGTCATTTTGAGAAGAGAATAATTTTTTTACTGTGAAGTATTTATCAAATTCGGTATAAATGCATGTTATCAGGCCAGACAAAACATTCTTTTCGAATTTGAATCAGAAAATACAAGAATTATACGATAAAGCAAGACATATAACATCTTTCATTGGACAAGCGTTCTTGTTCTATGAACCAGTTTGATTTATCTTTCAATCAAATAGTTAAGTATTGCCCCTTTCCTTATGATATGGAATTTTGTGAGTCTTATCATATTTAAAAAAATACCGGTTTATATATATCAGAACAAAAACCCTTAACGGGTTAAAAGTTTGTGACGCAGCATTTTATTTCGATATGAATTGGAAATATGGGTCTTAAAAGTAATGATATCAAATTTGAGTGACGCTTTGCTATTAATTGAAATATATTACATAGATTTTCTTATTTCATCATTTGTTTTTTTTTTCTTCTATTTACATCACAGTGTATACATAATATTTTCAACTTCAGCACGAAAAAATATATAGAATTTACTCCCTGATACTTTTTCATCTGCACCTCGTGAATTCAAAATATGAGTTTTAAAAGAAATAATATAATTTCTGTGACGCCTCAGTGTTACTTTAAAAGATTTATTTTTAGATTTCATTACAATTACTTTTGTTTTGTTGAATAAAGTATATTTACACATTGAAATAATGCTTTTAATTTTCAAATATACTGTCAAATAATCACACTTTTACTGAATTTATATTATAAATTGAAATTATCTAGTTCAATAAATTGATTTGTCTATTGCGTCACGCTATCCAAAACTGTAAATAAAAATTATGTAAATGTTTTCTTTGCATCACACAATCTCTTTGCACACATTTTCACTTAGTACTATGATACAAAGTAACATTTACAAAATTTTTACTTACAGTTTTGGATAGCGTGACGCAATAGACAAATCAATTTATTGAACTAGATAATTTCAATTTATAATATAAATTCAGTAAAAGTGTGATTATTTGACAGTATATTTGAAAATTAAAAGCATTATTTCAATGTGTAAATATACTTTATTCAACAAAACAAAAGTAATTGTAATGAAATCTAAAAATAAATCTTTTAAAGTAACACTGAGGCGTCACAGAAATATTATTTCTTTTAAAACTCATATTTTGAATTCACGAGGTGCAGATGAAAAAGTATCAGGGAGTAAATTCTATATATTTTTTCGTGCTGAAGTTGAAAATATTATGTATACACTGTGATGTAAATAGAAGAAAAAAAACAAATGATGAAATAAGAAAATCTATGTAATATATTTCAATTAATAGCAAAGCGTCACTCAAATTTGATATCATTACTTTTAAGACCCATATTTCCAATTCATATCGAAATAAAATGCTGCGTCACAAACTTTTAACCCGTTAAGGGTTTTTGTTCTGATATCATTACTTTTTAAGGGTTAATGATCAACTGATCTAAAGATTAAAACAAGTCCTTCCACCTCATAGGAAGATTGATTCTTTTTTTTCTATCGCATAGCTGCCATTGAGAATTTCACAAAAAACACTTTTTTTCTAATGTATCTGGTAGCTTCCAAAAATTGGTTTTACACAATATCAAGAAATCTTTTAGTTAATTTGTTGTTTTTTTTTTTTAATAAATACAACATAGCAGTATTATGAAGGATTAAAATTCAATTTTATTAATGAATTTTCAGCTTTTTGTGAAAAAAAAGTAAACAAATTCTTCGCAGATTTAACATTTTGAAAACTTTTGAATGTTGAGCAATTGTTTTGTAAATATATAGTAAAAATATTTAAAAGAGACTTGTCTGAGGTATAATTCATGTTAGTTTAGCATCATTAAGATGAAATATGCAATAACACAGGTATTTTCATAGGAATTTCAAAAATAATACATTGTTTTCAACGCCAATATTGGGTAGCTTACAAAAATTGATTTTTAGCCATTAGTGAGAAATCTTTTAGTTAAAAATAGATTTTGTTACTCATTTTTGAAATATATATAAACATATAAAAATTTTATAAAGGATAAAAATTCAGTTTTATTCATGAATTTTCAGTTTTTTTGTGAACAAAAAGTAAACAGGAAACTTTACGATTTTTTCATTTTGGAAAATTTTGAATGTTGAGCAAATTTCTTGTAAAATTATAATAAAAATATTCATAATAGATTAATCTGAAGTATATTTCATGATTTTTTAGCATCATTAAGATCAAATATGGGATAATACAGGGATTTTTATAGGAATTTCAAAAAATAGTACTTGGCGTTTTCAACACCAATAACCAACTCCTTCCAAAATTTGATTTCAGCCATTAGTTTGAAAACATTTAGTTAAAAATAAATTTTATTACTAACTTTTTAAACAAATAACATATAACAGTATTATTAAGGATTAAAGTACAGTTTTATTAATGAATTTTCAGTTTTTTGTGGGAAAAAAAAAAGTAAACAGATACTTAACAATTTTTACATTTTGAAAAACTTTGAACGTTGAGCAGATTTTTTGGTAAATATACAGTAAAAATTAGAGATGGAATGAAGCCTTGGTAATATCAAAGCTTTGGCCGGCCTGGCTTATATATACTCAAATTTTCGTGGAATATTCCTAATTTGCATTGGCAACTTTTTTCCTATTATTAATTTTATTTAAACCTACATACGTCTTTGTTTTGTGATTTGTTAATTAAAAATAAAAAGTTTTCACTGCAGTTATAATACATACAGTAATAACATTGTAAGTAATTAGTACAAAACTTTGAAAAAAAAGCTTTTCTTATAATAGCTAATAACTTGGCTCAAAATTAATTTCTTCTAATATTTCTTCTAATTAATTTCTTCTAATAACATGGCTCAAAATTAACAGACTTTTGTTGATCCAGAAATATCGGCGTTGAAAACAAAGTATTATTTTTGAAATTATTACGAAAATCACTATACCTATTATTGCATATTTCATCTTAATGATGCTAAACAATCATGAATTATACGTGAAATGAATATTTTTAATATATTTCTACAAGAAATTTGCCCACATTCAAAATTTTCTAAAACTTAAAAATTGTAAAATGTTTGTTTACTTTCTTTTCACAAAAAAACTGAAAATTCTTCAATAAAACTGAATTTCAGACCTTTATAAAATTTTTATGTGCTATTTTGTTTTCTAAATAAGTAACAAAATCTATTTTTAACTGAAAGATTTCTCACTAATGGCTAAAAATGAATTTTTGCAAGCTATAGGATATTGGCGTTGAAAACAAAGTGCTGTTTTATGAAATTCCTTTGAAAATCCCAGTATTAGTAAATATTTCATCTTAATGATGCTTAACTATCATGAATTGAAATATTAAAAACTTACTTAGAACCAGGGTTGGGTTTCTTCCGGAAGAAACCAGTTTCTTCCAGGACAGTGGAAGAAACTGGAAAAACCCAGAAGAAACTGGAAGAAACCGGAAGAAATGGATGAAACCAACCAGAAGACAAAACAGATGTTCAAAATTAAAATTTATGGATTATATACACTGAAAGCATAAATATAATGTCAAATCTAAACTATAATCTAATTAATATTAAAAATATTTTTAGAAAAATAAGTTATTTGATAACAAACACTAAATTATATACAGGTGATGGGTTTTTACTTTTCAATGCTAATGTTTTTAGAATTTTTTGCATGGATACTATCTCATATTACTATACCTTCAAACAGTACAAGTGGATAATTACGTAATTAGCCATAATATTTGCACTTTTTTTTGGTTAAGGATACAATTATTTGTATAAACTCGAAGTTAGTACCCAACGAACTGTATCCATAAATACTAAGATACCTATTTTTAAACTCTCCTGCCGGTTCTCTAGGATTGAAAAATAAAGTGCAGTATTGAAATACTAAAAAACATTTCATTTGTTTTACAGTCAACTCCCTCTAACACTCAAAAGTTTTGTCCAGAGGTTAGGCGGATTACAGGAATTTGCAGATTAGAGATTATTGCTTTTGTTTACAGTTTTCTTTTGCAGATATAGAGTCAGTTATTATTAATTCATAAATAGACATCAAAATGGATAGACGATTTCTAATAATTTTTGAATAAAATGTTTCTTCAATATTAATAAAACTAATCTATCATATATCATATATGATGGTAAATAATTTAAGCATATTCAAATAATAGGCACATATAAAATGTAAACAAACAAATTTATTATATAAGGGTTTATAACAAACAAATTTATTATATAAGGGTTCTTTTTCCTAAAATATTTTATTTTTGTCTGTTTTACAGATACAATTTTATGTACTAAGTTTTTATTAAAAAAAATTGCATTTTAAGCACATACAAGATGGTTATACTTAAATACTTGTAACTAAAAGGGATAAGCTCATACCATGAATTGTCGCTATACCGAGTTTGGTGGCATACTCGCCCATTTTAACTGCGAAAACTGTTTGCTGCAAAAGTTTATTTTTATATTTATATTTTCATAATTTTTTAGTTTAGTTATTAATAAATAATTCTTATGAATGTTACATTTCTTTCAATAATATATAAAAATAATGAAATTCTTACAACTACTCGGTATTGGTCGAATACTTAGTCCAAATTCGCCCAAGTAACGAGTACTCGGCAAATTAACCGAGTACTTTACCGAGTACTCGGTACAGCTCTAAACCAAACCCAATTTTCTATACAAATATATGTACGATTTTTCTGAAAATAACTTTTGTACTTATTTTGTAATGTTTTCTAACAACAATGTTGAAATAAACATGGATTGTAGATCAATCGCATTATACACTTTCAAAATGTTAAAAGTTTGAATTTGTAGTTGAAACCAGCAAAATGATTAGCACAGGGCGCGAAATTTCCTCTCGCCATTGGTGAGTGGAATTTTCACTGTGGCGAGTAAAAATTTGGTCTAGTTATAGATAGAATTCTTAAATGATAAGGTGACAGAAAACATTCTTTTTATAGATTTAAATATGGCAAAATCTTGCCATCTTATAACCTCATATTTAACCTCTCCTTTTTCTCTTCTTTGAGTGTCGAGTCTGTGTGTGCGTTGCCCAACAATCGTCCCAGCCTGAGAAAGGAAAATTGCATAAAAGTACACGCATAAAAGTTTTAATCTCTAGGCAGTTTCATTTCTCCCACTGTGATTTCTTTAAGCAGTGTGAGAATAGACAAGTAGAGAGCCTCTTTGCTAGAGGCCCACAATCCAAGAGAAAAAAAATATGAAAGTTTGCCTATGCGATATTGGCGCATGAAAATGATCCCGAGCCCTTTTAAAGATACTGCCTATGTTTATTTTGTTGAATAATGATCAAAAACAGTTAACATTTTCCAGTTTTTGCTGAAACACCAAGAATTTACGCTTGTTATGATTTGTAAACAACAATTTTATCGAACATGTAATTCCGAAATGGCTATTTCAAATGACAACAATGAACAAGTTATACATCAACATTCAGTCTGATTATAAAAATAAAATGGATGAAAAAGACATTTCTGATGTAAAAAGTTAAATATATAAATAGGAAAATAAGGAAGCTTAATCTTGCATAATAAAAATTTCACAGGGTGTTGATTGAAAAAGTTTTTTTTTTTTTTTTTTCCTCTTCTTTTTTTTTTTTTTTTTTTTTTTTTTTTTTAATGACTCTACGCATTGATAGATATTTTAACCTTTTTTTTTCAGATCTCAAATATAATGCATTATAATGAATACACTTTTAATATATATAATTTTAGACATATTTGAAAAAGCATTACAGATAGTTAGAAAAATAAAAAATCCAAAATGCGTAAAACAGAAAAAAAAAAAAAAAAAAAAAAAAAAAGAAAAAAAAAAAAAAGACAACCCTATTTTGCGGCAAGTATAACTTTTTTGGGAGTGAGTGTAATCGGAGTTGAAATTTTAGGCCCTGCATTAGTATATTACAGAGAAAATTCAAGATCAAACAAGCAAAATCATTATTATGACCAACACAACAAGGAAGCGGTCCGAATAGCCTCCACACTAATTGCACTGATGGTCCAAATAGCGAAGTGATATTTGAAGAGTTCTTAATACATTTTAAGGAAACAACTACATTTTAATTAAACATTAAAAATGAGGAATTTCTGCAAAAACAAGATAATTTAACATGAAATTCAAAGAAAGCAAAATTTTTAAAAACCCTGAATTCAGGGATAGCCCTTGAAAAGTTTCACTCCTGAATAAAGCAACACTAAATAATTATTAAAATCTAGTCTTCTGTGAAAAAAATTTCTAATTATCTAATTAAAATACAATTTATATATATAAGCAAGAAAAGACTGTTGTTTGTCAATGTAATGAAAAGTATGTGACTCGAGGAATGAAAAATATAAATAAATAAAAATAAAATGTAATGCATAACATATTAGTATGATATATATAAACAAACACTTATCTGAAAAAAAGACGGGTAGTGCAAAAAAAATATATTTTAACTTACAGTGTGACTCCCGAATGTCGGATTTTATAATTGGTGACTGAAATAATATTGCCTTAGTATGTGACAAAATATTTAATAAACACATACGTCAAACAATAATTTTTCAGTTAAGTTAATAATCAAAGAAACCGTTAAAAATTTAATCCCCAATGCTTATCAATCAGGGTTTAAGCTGAGTGAAAATTTTCTTTAGCAAAAAAGCTAAAATCAGAAAAGAAAGCTTTAGCAGAATGCGAAAATGCCAGAAGCAGTAGAAAAAGATGAATATCAGTTCATACATTATTCTAAATGCCTCGACATGTTTGATTTTCATTTGTAAATTAAATTTAAAAGTTTTTAATCAGGTCTTTAAAGAGTTATACAAAGAAGGTAAAATTTTTTTTTAATTTGAAATAAAAAACAAAAAAGTAATTAATAGTTAAACTTACCACTGTAACCAGATAAATTCGAATATAGTACAAGCATATATTCTAACACATTTACTGGCAGACTTGAAAAATATTTTAAACTTTTTAGATTATTACTTTATTTTGTAAACTTTTTTAAAGCAATATGAACATGAACATCTTATATACGAAGTATATTATTTTTCTGGAGATATAATTATCACAATGGCACGTAAAACTACATTAAGCTTATACTGTATCTGAAAATAAAAACATAACTTACAAAAAAAAAAAAAAAAAAAAAAAAAAAAAAAAAGTAATATAAGTGAAATTTGTTTATTACTATTGAAACCTTTTTGGTTTACAATTTATAATTTTTCTTTCTTTTATATTAGACCCCCTTTACAAATGCCTCATGCTTATTTACAAATTGATTTCCTGTATGCAGGGCCGGCTCGACCATATAGGCAAACTAGGCGACGTCCTAGGGCGCTCAAATCTAGAGGCCGGCACAATCTATTTTATTTATTACTATCTAATGGCACTTTAAAATAGATAAAATGTAGTTTTGGAAACACAGCACTCATGTTGTGTGAAAATTTTAAACACTTACAATCTTTGTCTAGAAAGGACTAAAAAGTACAAGCCTGCTGCTATGACTTGGAAACATTTACTGAGTTTTTCTTGGCGTGTTTTCAATTGGACGTGTAAAAATGAAGTAAATGCATAGCATAATCCTCGAATTGACATTTCAGGGCATCTAAGTCAATCCAATTTATCTGATGAGAAGCGCTAGAGAAAGAGTCACAAACAACTGGCTTGATTTTACCATAATAATGATCTATTTATTTCAAAAACTTACAACGTCGAATTGAGTTTTGAAAACAGTCTGTCATTAAATCTGTCCATCTAATTGTTAACAGCTTTACACTATATCTAAAAGTCACTGAGTCATTATTTAATGGGGCTGTACTTTATTGGAACTATAAAGTTTTGACTTTCCATTCAAGGGTCTAAATTGAACATCATGTTTTTTATAAATTTGAACTGACATAAAAAGAAAAAATAATAATAATAATAAGATTTGAAGGAAGCTAGCTCTAACTAGAAAGAAGTTTTAGCTCTTTAGACTAGGTGACTTTGTAGAGGCTATGCGTGGGGGCTTTTTGGAATTAATTTCATTTTCAGTACAGTTGATACTTGAGACTAGCTGTTAACAGAAAAAAAAGAAAATGGAGTAAAATTTTGTAAAAGAAAATTAGAGAAAAAGTATCATTAGCAAAGCAAATTAGGCTCATTTGAAAAGTTATTTTCGCCCGAATCCTAAAGAAACACTCTCAGGATAATAATTTGAAAAAAAAAAAGATTTTTTCCACCTTAATCTGAAAAATCTTGCTTCATCTTCCAAAATAATTAGTAAATATATTTAACCTGTAGGAGTCTTCTTTTAACCCACAAACAGTGGAATGTAGCCTATCATAGCACAGCTTTTTTCCACAAACATTGAAAGCTCCACTTCGTTCTAGTTGTCCATTCTCAACGAACACAAGCCAGATCATGTATAAAAAATGTTAATTTTCTATTAGAAAATAGTGAAGAAAGTTTTCGCCAGTACATAACAAAAGACGACGAGCCTATGATGAAAATGTGACCCAAACTCAACTACTAATGCACTACTAAAAACAAATTTTTTTTCTTGGAAACTGTAAAAGTGATTTCGGATTTGATAAACAGGAAGCATTTTCAGAAGAAATTAATATTGCGGTATCATTCCCATCGGAGTCAGAGCCAGTCCGATTACGAAAAATGAAAAAGAAGTTTAATTATGCAGTCAGCTGATAAATCAACAAGTGATGCTAAACATCATTTTAAGTTTAATTTTTATATTTCTTTTCTTGATACAGCAATAAATTCGAATGATGAGAAGTTCAAACAGACCAAAAAGATAAATCATGTTTTCTGATGCCTTTCTAACGATTGTGAGTCGTAAAAAAAACTTTAATAATTTAATAAAACATGTTTAAAATGAATATCAGAATATCAACAGCGGCGGAGGAATACAGTACCAGCTACAGTGTAAACAACTTTAGCGTCTACAGCAAGCACCAAAAATTTAGGATCCGGATGATATACGCATGCGCTATACAGACCATGGACCATGGTATAAATTCCTGTGCATGAGTGCTTTAAAATTTTTCGCTTTAATAAAGTTTTAATTCATTATGAATGACGATGAAATAGAATATTTATGATTAAAAAATACTTCGTTTATTTTAAATATTATCTAAATACGTTTTTGACGAAATGGGAAATTTTAAAATTAAAAATATTTTCTTTATAACAAAAATTTATCAACTGCATTCACGTTAGACAGCCAACCAACGTGCCTTGAAAGTAAGGACCGAATTACGACATTTTTGCCGAATAAAAGCATGCATTTTGGCGGAGTAATATAGTTCTACTTTAAAGCAACTTTTACAAAAAACAAGAGTTTTCCTGAAAAAAACGAAAACGTTACTAGATTCAGAAAGATCCCATTAACAACATACATTAATTAAATTAAAATCGTTCGTGCGGTTTTAGAGATATTTTTATTACATCCTTACATCGTTACACCACACATTTTCCCTTTTTCGCTTTAAATTGAGATTCAGATCTCAAAACATACTGCATGTAGAAATGTAAAATTTTCAGGATAGATTAAGACCGAAGATAAAAGACTATTTTGAAAAAATCAGAACAAAATATGGCTTATTTGCTGAGATATTAAGTGTCGGCTTTTACAAATCTCTTTGATGTCAAACTAGGCGTATATATGAGTTCGCAGCTTTCCGTCCGTTTGTCCTTCCGCTTGCGTCACTCGAAAAACTGCCGTTTTTCATGATATATTTTTTGATCTGACCCCCCTTTTCGTTTATCGTGTGTTCAAACGGAAATTTTATTTTTAAATATTTACTTTTTTCCTCACTTGAGTTCGTCGCCTTTTTTTCCAAAATATGTCAATTCTTTACTTATGATAATTGTTTTAAAAAAAGCCATATTTTCTTTTCGCCCTCACGCAGTCTGCACTGAAATGTCTCTATGCTATACATGAATACGCTGTCACTTCGTTTTAACCATTTCCCCTTTTATGCATCATTATTCGTAATTTTTTAGCCTATATTTTAACTCTTTACACAATGCAATAATTTTTTTCTTTCTTTTTTTTTCTTTCATTTTTTTAATAACAATATTTAAAATAATAATAATAATAACATTTTCGATTTTTCCCTAGTGATTTTTTTTTTTTTTTTTTTAAGTCGAATTAAAATACAAGTATAGAGAAATACGAAGAATATTTACTGTTGATGCTACTGCTAAATTCTACTCTGATTAGTATAACAGCGTATTCTTCAGATTACTCCATCAGAAAATAATTTGGTATATAGCTTTCATTTAGTGGGCTTTTACTGGTTTCGAGGCTAAATTATCTATTTTTTCCCACTACCATGTGATAACTCGTTCGCCATTTCCCAGTAAATTTTCCTGTATGATTGAAACATTTTCATGTAGATTACAAAAGTTTTTCTATACGCTTGTGAGTGATGTAAGCGTAGATGGCACACGGTGTATCAGCATGCAGGGAAGATGAATTTGTCTGTTGCCCATTTAGGTTGGCTGTAGTAGTGGCAGGCTAAAATATAAAAAAAAGCCATACTGAGTTTACTAAAACAATGGTTAGTACTGACTTATTTTACTTATTTTACATTTATTTGACAGCTTTTAAGCATAAAGTTACAATGCCTTTTATCTGAAACGATCCATATTACCTAATTTTACAAGAACAAAGCAGAATTTCTTGTATAAAAGTTGCTTAATAGATTCTGTGGTTGTGATTTTATTTTATATTATTGTATTTTATTTTTTATATTTTACGGACATGTCATCTCCTATTATACTATTCCTCCTCTATCAATTACTATACTGTAAAATATAAATTATATACAACAACTTTCCCTACAGTGATCACGTTTGAAGACTTTTATGAAGTAACATGGAGCGCCGGCCTCGTAATTGGAAGATTGCGGGTTCGGTACTCGAGCCGGCCAGAGAACGTCGTGTACACTCATGGTGGCTGGTGCACGTAAAATCTGTCGTGGCCGCAATGTCCTCCATGTTCCCATCAAAAATTACACGTTTGGGGGTCACTGAAGCGGGAGAGTCATCCCTTCCACGGAGGATCAAAATTGTGATGGCATGTCTCCGGACACACCTCTAGGGGTGTGTCCCAGACCATCGCCAATTACCCATCTGTGCAGCACTAGTGCGACGTAAAACCCAACCAACCAACCAACAAACCAGTACATTTAAAAATATATATTTATGAAAAATATTTCGTTATATCGTTCTTTATTTGAAGTAATAATTGTTTTAACTAAATATTTTAAAATTTAAAAATCAAATTTATTTGGCTGTATATAAAATTTATATTTCCAATTTAAAATTTATATTTATTTTATTTTACTTGTTTTAAATTTAAACTTTTATCTAAATGTATTAAGATGAGAAATTGATTTCAATCTACAGTTTTTTAATCCTACGTTTCCGAATTATATTTACTTTATTTAAACTAATCCTAAATATAAAAAAGGAAAACGATCGTAACTTTTATTCCATAAAATAACTAAAAAAAAAAAAAAGAAAAAAAGAAAAAAAAAAAAGAAAGAAAGAAAGAAATTTCTCGAAGTTATTACTTAGATCTTTTAAAAGTAAAATCTTCTTGCGATCAATATATCTAGAAATTTCGTTTTTTTTTTTTTTTTTTTTTTTTTTTTTTTTTTTTTTTTAAGATATCTTTTTTAATAGAAAAGAAATATAAAGTTTAATAAACATTTTTCTGATCATTCCGAAAATTACTTTCGAAATTGTTTTTATTTTATTTTGCTTTTTTATCAAGCACATCCATTGCTTAAACTATAAGTATCATAATCAAATGTAATTGGTTTCGATACGATGCTTTAGCTATTCATAAAAATGACGAAAACTAAAACATTTTCATTTCAGGATTTTAAATTGATTTTTATTATTATTATTATTCTTATTATTATTCAGATGCTTGTGTATTATGAACAAAATAGTGAGTGCTAAAATATTAAAACGTTTATGCATAAATAGTTTCATTCTCAACTTCTTCTTTTTTTTTAAATCTACAATTTAAATACAAAGAGAGATTAAATTATACAACACTTCGTATTTAAAAATGAATAATGGGTTACATAAAAAAAAATGCAATTTTATTTTATAATTTTCATTTACTTAATTTTAGACATAGTTTGTCAATCATGTTATTTTATCATTTAACAATTTCTGCCCTTCTATTAAAAAAAAAAAAAAAAAAAAAAAGTCTAACTATAAAAATATGCAGTAAATGGCAATTATCAAATGACGTTTAAAAAGGGTTAAAATCAATAAAAATTAAAAAAAAAAAAAAAAAAAAAATCCCCTCTTTCTAACATAGAACTTCAAGTGGGGAAAAAAAAAAAGAATTATTTTTAATGGCAGTTCAAGTGTCATGTTTATATTGATCGATTACAATATTGATGGGTATTTGAACCGATTAGCAATTGTTTATGGTTTTTAATTAAATTTAAACGTTTTAAAATTTAACTTAGTCATTTAACCGCACTGGGACATATATGTAACGAAAATATTTTCAATTTACCCATGGAATTTATTGGAATGCATTCTTCACAGGTTTTATGTGATTACATTCATATGAAAATGTGATTTTGTGTATTTTCTCGTATAAATTTGCAAATGTACTGTAAATTAATTTAGAACTAGGGAACTGACCTTTCCACTGTATTTTGCATCATCAAATCAACTCCACTGGGACAAGTGTGTGTCATTTACAAAGACCAGTGGAGCTTACATGGTTCACTTCTACAATTTCCTGTACAGATCATTTTTGTTTTTATTTTGGCAAAATACTTGAATTTTTATTTCATCTAACCTACTAAATGTCCTAATTTACCTTATTTTTAGAAAGGGAAAAAAATTGGTAGAAATAGGGTTCAGAATAGTGATCTACTAAGCCTTTTATACATATATTTAAATTGTGTTTTTAAACACAAAGTTGTGCAATATAGATAATCCGTCATGTAATCAGCAAACTCTTGAAAGACTTTCTAGTTCGATTTACATGGAACCTTTTTCCAAAAAGTACATAATTTGAAGATATTAGAAATTATCAATACTTTCAGTTCATTTATATTAATATTTGCTAACTGTTGGTTTTGTCTGAGAAATATTTATCCTTATCACTAGCTAGTATTATTATTTGATACGAATTTTAAGTACGAACGCAACAAATTAGCTCTGCAAATTGGATTACAAGTAACACTTTGTCAACAACGTGCATATTTATTACCATTCCTAATCACATTTCCCCTTGAATTTGTAAAATTTTATTAAGCATTTTCATCAACTGGATTGAACAGAAAATAATATTTTTGTTTAATTTTGGCTAACCCTGCATATTGTCTATTAATTATATGCACACCACATGCTGTAATTTAAATATGACACAAAAATTAATTGAATAATAGAACTTGAAAGGCAATTCTATCAATGTGTATGGCCTTAATATATCTAAATATTTTGTGGGATTTTGTAAACGAATGGGGACTGATTTTCATAGCATATTATATGCAAAACATGCTTTTACGAATATAAAAATATCTGTTCAATACATATTATTTATTGCAATCTAATGATAATAAACTATTCTATCAAAGATTTCACCCATAGATGTAATGTATATCATATCCCTTCTGCATCCCTGTACTCAAACTATTACGTTCGGTTTCATCAAAAAGTTTTAAGTATGACATAGATTTAGAATATCTTGTTTAGATCTTCTGCTTTTATTTGTTCTTCGGTTATGCTGATAAGCCTTATAGGAAGACAGACACACACACATTTCCACGGACAGACTAACCACACCACTAAAAACCTACTTTCTGTATTCGACGAACCGCAAAAACCTACTTTCTGTATTCGACGAACCGCAAAACATGTAAATATACCAATAACAAAAATTTGAACCCAAAACAATGCAAACTTCAAGATATATGGGCAAGAAATATATAAATTTATATAAAAGTTTTACTTCTGCAACCAGTAAAGAATATTAATAATAATTCTGTTAAATTCCTATCAATTACTTCAAATATGTCTATAACTGATATTAGCAGTTACTTTCTTATTATTTATCTTTAGGTTTTTGCTAAGTATATTTAACATGTAAATGGAAAATCTAAGAGTGTAAAAATAATATAACATTTGGTTAAACATAGGAAATAATTCAATTTTATTTACTTTGCTTCTGATATACAGCACTTTACTTGTTAGAAAGAAAAGCGAAATTATATCAAACAAATTAGCTTAACGTATATATGTCTTTAATTATTTTAATATATATCCCCTCTAAACTCTATTTATTAATTAAAATGTCATAATGCATCTTCATAGTAACTATCTTATCTAATTACATTTAATTCTTACTGATAAATGAATCATTTACGTACACTTTTAAAAAGCATCACTAATCTTTTCATCTTTTATGTATCACATTAAATGGAACTACAACTTCGAATTTTCCTATAAGCCGCTTTAGTTAATTAAACAACTGCTTCCATCTGAGACTTACTAACAGTAGTAGTAAGATGTATATAAAGTTATAAGCATGCAAATAAACAGTAAAAAAGAATATATAACAATGAAAATTAAGACTATTATTAATGATAACTGTTTTTATAAGTAATAAAGTAAAAGTCAAATATTTATTTTGCCATTGTTTTTCAATTATGTAAACTGTCAAGTTCAAAATCTTTTATGTATTTATGTATTTATTTTTTAATATGTGTTTATTTTACTTTTTTTATGTCTATTATTAAAAGTAATTTAGTATGAAATACTAAACATGTGCATCTTTGAATCAGTGCTTCGTTGCTCTCATGACAGAGAAACCTAACTTAAAAGTACTAACTTTTCCCATACAAACCATTAAATCCTTATAAATAGGCAACCAATAGAATTAAGTTACGCCAGTTTAAAAAGTGATAGATACCACATTTGGCTTTTCAATATATATATATATATATATATTATCAATATTTCGATCTTATTTTTCATACATATGCGTAAATAGTCACTCTCTTGAGAAAGAGACGTAACAAAAAAAAAAAAAAAAAAAAAAAAAAAAACGCAAATTACAATTATTATTAATTAATTTATATATATACTAGCAGACCCGGCCACGCGTTGCTGTGACTAAGTTATACGTTGAATTATACGGCTGTAAACTATTTAGTACAGTCAAATTATTATTTACGAACAAAGACGAAAATGTTGTAGCCGATGTAAAAACCCACAGGGTTGAGATTTGAAACTTAGGTCAAAATTTGGAAACAATTGATAAAAATTTTCGTAGTGTTGATATTAAGCACAAATTAATTTTGTTGTAGGGTCCTATAAATTTTAATGGATAAGTGATATATATTATTTCTAATGCTACTTTGGATAAAATTGCTAAAATGACTAATATATAAATTAAATTCTATTAAAATTCTATTAAAATAAAAGTATAAAAGAAACAGACGATTTTAAAATAAATTTTTATGGAGGAGTGAAATATAATATATGCTATAATGGATAATTATACTATAAAATGACCTCATCATTTTAAATATTTTAAAGAGGGCAACAGCTGTAGTTATAAAAAGGAAAACCATAAGGCTAAACCAGAAAAATAAGTAAATTTGATAAATATTTTACAACTTTAAAATTGGAAATCTTATGAAATATTGAACATTTAAAGTAAATACATGTATCATTTTAAATAGAAAAAGATTTTGGAAAAGTTTAGTGTATTTTAACGAAGTGATGAGAAGTTTTTGAGTATGTTAAAATTTTAATAGTAAATTCAAGTTAATAAAGATGGGAAACATCGAGGATTAAGATAAGAATAATTATAAGATAAAAAAAAAAAAAAAAAAAAAAAACTTTTTATATACCATGCTTTTAAATTTTAATATACTAATAATATACTAATTAAAAGGAAAATGATAAATATTCTATCATAGTTTGAAGTCAAATTTGTTTTCAAATGTCTAAATAAAATATCTGATGTAAGATACTAATATTTTGCAGCGGAATAGATTTCATTTCTGTCATCCTTGGCGAAAAAAAAAGAATATCGCCAAATTATCTGGCGAAAATATTTAATTCCTTTCAAAAATCATGGTTATTTTAACAACTTATATTAAAAGAGTAATGAATAATATGAAACAATATTTCGTACAATACATATTACGTGTCATACATACGTACAATGAATAATACATATTACATTTCGTACAATGCATACATCTGGCATGTATATTTTCGTGTTACGCTTTTGATCGCCAAATAATAATAATAATAATAATAAAAGCCAAGGGCGACAGAGTTTTGAAATTTAAAATAAAAATTTTCTCAATTTGACAGCAAAATAATTCAATCTAACACCCGCGATAACTAATACATATCTATACCCAAATATAAGGATTAAAATCGGGAAATAAATTTCCTCGATTTTTAATAATTTCTCACAAAAATCCAGTGGGCAATTAACATAGGAAATCTTTTTCTTGGCTGCACAGACGGTCAGTGAGTCACACTTCGCTTGCGTATAGAACTCATAGATCTAGTATAGCATATATAGAATAGAGTGATCATTGGGGAGAAAAAAGTTATTCCTTTTCATTTGGGAAAAGACGACGTTTTTACCAAAATATGGCCGTCTTTCCCCGAGTGAATACACACGGGAATACATACTAATATTTTAGCAAATAAAATTTATGAATAATTTATTTGCTAAAGGGGAATGGAAAACTCCAGATGCAGTTTCAAATTCATATTTCTTTCTTTCTTTTCTTTTCTTTTCTTTTTTTTTTCAATACCACTTAATGGCTTTTTCCAAAGCTTTTATTTTTTTTTTTTTTTTCGGCATCAAAAATCTTTGTACGATAACATGGGGATGAGAGATCTATATATATTACTATATCTATGATAGAACTACATTAGCACTTTATCAATGTGTATATAATCTTTAAATTGATTATGACGTCAATTTTCGTGAGATGCATAATTTAACTTTTTATAATTTTTTAACGTTCACGTTTGATTAAATGTATTTATTTTTATATCGAAAGAAAATGAACTCGTATTTTTTTTTTTTTTTTTTGGCAACAATTAAATTAATGGAACTCACAGATATTTTGGAGCAACTTTAATAAAGGTCTATAATTAACAAATAATTGCGATAAAACAATATTGTGACAATAAATTGAGATAAAAACTATCCTATCTCTCAAGTTGGACCAAACTGCACACAGTGTGCGAAATTTCATTAAAATCGGTTCCTTAGTTTAGGAGTTTACCCCGGACAAACATCGTGACACGTAATTTATATATATATACAGATATATATATATAAATTAATTAATAATAATTTTAATTTGCGATTTTTTTTCTTTTATCGTTACGTCTCTTTGCCAAGGGAGCGACGATTTACGCATATGTATAAAAAATAAAATCGAAATATTGTAGTAGTGTTCTTAAATAAACCAGTATAAGGATTGCAATATATATTGCACTAATTTTCAGATTGCGTACAAGATTATCTTTTATTCATTGTAATAAAATATGAAAAATGACAAAATACTTAACATAATTACAACGATTAAATTTACAGTCATAAAAAAAAAAAAAATAGAAAACTAATAAAAGAAAAGAAATCGCCGCTCAGCGACTAATTTTGGCGTAAATTAGCGTAGAAATATGCGGCTAGTGCTTAACGATTGGAAATAGCATTTAATTGTTAATTAAATAGCTAAAGAGACAATAAGACTTCTTCACACACTATAAATTTTAAGCCAGCACAACCGTTTTCGAAAGGACGTAGCCTTCCTTCATCAGGTGCCAAAAAACACGTGCTACTGCCTTGGAGGCAGAAGCGAGACTGAAAGCAGGGCAGTAGCACGCGTTTTTTTGCACCTGATGAAGGGAAGCTACGTCCTTCGAAACCAGTTGTGCTGGCTTAAAATTTATGGTGTGTGAAGAAGTCTTATTGTCTATTTATCGTTTGTACACCAGTTTTGCATTTAGTTTAGGTAAATAGCTAAATTTTGCTTAGGGGTACTTTACATATTAAAACTTGCAATATCTTCATGGTATTGAATATTTATGACTTCATATTCGAATTCCTGAAAACATGTTAGTTCGTAAAATATATTGTTTAATACTGTTAATTATTTCTTGATAAAATTACAAGCGAAAACAATTCATAGCTGCAACTAATTAATAATTTAAGGTTTCTCACAGAAAAATATTGTTTACGTATAGATAAAAACCAGGAAATAATTAAGACAATATTAAATATAAAGTAAAATATAGTGATGATAATTAAATAGTGGTGTGTTCATCTAAACTTACTTAAATGACTATTTTAATATCTGTGTATACAAGGTTACATATGACACGTATGATAACAAGTGATAGCCCCTTATTTGCAACAAAAGTTGAAATTTCACTGTAACTCGAAAAATAATAATAGGAATGATCTGTGAATTTGGAATTGCATATTTTTGAAGATTCTTGCTCTATACGTGCAAAAATTAACATAGATCATAATTCATATATATACAATCGGTAACGAAAGTGTCTGAACACTAGCAAAAATTCCTATGTAATAAAGGTACATTTCATAAGGTTTTGTTAAATAAATCCTTGTCGAATCCTGTTCTTAGTCAGTGTAAGAACATGATTCGATAAGGATTTATTTAACAAAACCGTATTAAATGTACTTTTTTTACATAGGAATTTTTACTAGTGTTCGGACACTTTTGTTACCGACTGTATATATACATATATATATATATATATATATATTAAATATGTATTTAAAAATAATTTTCCTAATTTAAAATATGCTTTTTAATCAAAAATTTACATGAAATGTGTTTGGATAATTTTTTTCTTACACATTAAAAACTTAAATTTGAACATAGTAAGTTTTCAAGAAAATATGAATTAATGTTTGTCACATTCATTTAACATTTACATTCCTATATTTTGAGAGCTTATAACTCTATGAAAAAATTGAGAGATATACAGTCGGTAACAAAAGTATCCGAACACTAGCAAAAGTTCCTATATAAAAAAAAGTAGAGTTAGTACTGTTTTGTTAAATAAATCCTTGTCGAATCATGTTCTTAGTCAGTCTAAGAACATGATTCGACAAGGATTTATTTAACAAAACAGTATTTACTCTACTTTTTTTTACATAGGAATTTTTGCTAGTGTTCGGATACTTTTGTTACCGACGTATATCAACTAAACCGTTAATTACTTAATGATCGGAAAGTCGAGTTGAAGCCACTCCAGATATTTTTAAACCTTATGTATATGCTTAAAAATAATTTTGTTGTATATTTATTATATTAGGGTGGCAGTATCTTTTCTTAAGCAACATTTTTAAATAGTAGTTAATATTTCTTCTTCTTTTTCTATATTAACATTCAAAAAGAGAGAACACAAATCGTGAATTTACAAGTAATAGTTTTCTTTTTAACACGCTATTATTAGCTTCACCAATATGTATGTTTGTTTGTATGTATGTTTGCATGTTTGTAACCGCTCAGGGAGCAAACAAAATATCTATATTGTAAAAAAAAAAAAGACTTTCCGTACGTGAGCACCGTGGCTGTGAGGTAAAGAGCCGCGCTGCGTACCTGAAGGTCTAGCGCTCGAGCCCAGTCAGGGGAGATTTTTTAAAAATGGTTTTTGTTTAATTCTAAATTATTTTAAATGTGTGTAAATATTATGGTTTGTCTCTCACACGATTTTCTCTTACCGTGAATTTTAATACTAAGATAGATATTTTGTGCTTTTTAGTTCACATTTCTATATAAGCGTGTTCTTTAATTTTTTAAAACTATAATATTATTCTTTTTCTTTTCCTTTCCTTTTTTTTAATGCGCCAAATTGTTTATTTTTAAAGATTTATCTTTAATAAACTTTAAAACAGAAATTTATGCCTGCAGTTTCAAACGTAAAATTGACTTCTGAATTAATAGCGATTTTTCCAAAGATTCTTCAAATTAACATTCGAATGCTCGTAACAGATTCACTAAGTTTTCTTTTCCACATCAAGGAATTTCGAATTTTTCGAACGATTAATTAAAATGAAGACGGATTCGGAAATTACAAAGAACTTTAAAGAAATACATATACAAATGAAGGATTAGCACATTTTATTTATGAAATCTGCTTGCTTTTACTTTACAATCCAGTTAATATTTTTCGTTTATTTCACAATTGAAAGTTTATAAATTAACTCACTTGTATTATTAATTTATTGTCTAAATCGTATGTTACAATAATTCCCTATTAATTAATTAAATTTGAAAAATTTCAATATCTATAATATCATAACAATTACAGCCAACGATAGTTTTGATTTTTTTATTATTTTAAAATAAACTGATTAAATCAAAATATTTACTAGATGAATGTTTATTTATAATAAATACGACATAAGTTTATAAACATATCAATATTTTATTTTAAAAACAGTAAAGGTATTGGCATATGTTTATGAGTTTTGGAAAATATCACATTATCAATATTATTTTTTAATAATGAACAACTATAATAAATTAGTGTCAATACAGTTCATTGGGCATAAGAAAAAAAATAAATAATAAATAAAAAAGTATATTTTATGCAGAAAAGTGTTTGTAAACAAACCACAACATTAAACAACTTCTTGCAGAAGCTCATTTTACACCAAAATACCGTTCAACACCTTTCATCATTCTGTGTTAAATCTTTTGAAAGAAAATTGAAAAAATAAAAGATTCTAAGTAAAATTCTGAGGTATATCTTTTTTTTTTTTCTTTCAAAAATTATATATATATATATATATATATATATATATATATATATATATATATATACATATATATAATTGAAAACTAATATTTATTGAGAAATCCGGTATTTGAATATCAAAAAGACTGATTAACAGAATAAGGGCAAGCTAAGAAGTATTGCATGTAAATCATTGACAGAAAAAAAAAATTTGTATTGTTATTTTCACTATACAGTTTTTAAAAATTATTAAATTAACAGTTGCATGCATAAGTTTTCTCCAATTTAACTAAAAGATGGTGTCAGCGAAAAGTATGCAGCGGATTAATTTGACACATAAGTCATTTTGTTCGTCTGACATTTAAACTGCAAAAACACAGAAGTTGATTCCGCCAAAAACTAGTGTCTTTGTTTTATCGTTCAGTGATCATGTCGAGTTTTGTGCCTAAAAAAGAACATTTGAAGAAAAAGAACACGTATTGCTTTTCTTATTTAATCAAAAGAAAAAGACTGTTGAAAGACATCACCTGTTGGCAGAAATATATTTTGAACACGCTCCTTTGATTAAAACATGCGGGACATGGTTTTGACAATTTAAAAGTGGTGATTTCAATGGGAAAGACAGTGAGCACTCTGGTAGACCACAAAAAGGAGAAGGCGAGCAACTGCAGGTGTTATTGGATCATGACCCAAATCAAATTCAACAGCAATTAGCAGAAGCATTACATGTGTCACAAGAAACAATGAGCAGACGTTTACCAGCAACAGGGAAGACCAATAGACGCGGTAAATGGGTCCATAAATGGAAATGATTTTTGCAAAAACATTTCTTTTATTTAATATCAAAAAACACTATAATTTACAACAACAACAATAATAATATTAATAATAAAAGAAAAAAAATAAAGGAAGAAATAATAAAGAAAAATAAAGAAAAGAAATAATTAATTTTTTTCAGCTAAGTTAAAAAGGGTAATTTATTTTGTGACTTTACGGCTCTCCTAAAATAAATGAGTTAATTCACCATGTCAAGTCGGCGTTATTTTTTTAAATCGACTTGAGTTAAAAAAAAAAAAAAAATATATATTGTGCTTGTTTGAAGCTCTTTATTTAAAAGAACTTGAGTTATCGATGTAAAGAAGTTTCTTGACGCAGTCGTGATCTTTGGTTAGTGTAGATATCTGCAAGAGAAGTTGAATTAACAATATTTCAATAAGGAGTCCAATGGCAGTCATCAGGAAGTCTTTATTTTGTGAAAAGTCTTTTAAAACAACAACAAGAATAAATATTCTTAGAATCTTAAAACACAAAGCGTTGGTCATTATAATAAATTCAATAACCCTAGTGAAACGTTGAGATTGTCTCATAAGATGGGGGAGAGAGCGAATGTAATTACGTTATTATTATACTATGATCTGGAGCAGTTCTGAGATCCTTACCCTAGAACAGATCCGAGATGTCTGAAGAAAAAGAGCCAAATTTTAGAAAAACAGCCAAATTATAGGGCTAAATATTTTCATTGTTTATCGGATAAAACAATGTTATTTTTTTGAATTTGCAATGACGGTTTATAATTGTAGTAACCCTTCAATCGCCAATATTTTGCCAAATTACCGTTAGACGAGAGAAAGAGACGGTTAAGAAATGCAGTCATCAATAATTGCGCAATCCAAAATAAATTACATCCTGTGTTGAAATAATATAAATTCTGACAATAAGTTTTCTTGTTTTATGACCATTTGAGAACACTTTTTTTTTAATTTTATAATTACGTTTAATGTCAGAATTTCCGTTAGATATTATTATTTTATTTTCTTTTTTTTTATCGCATAAAATAAAGTACTTTTCTATTTAAAAGATAAACATGTTATTTATAATTTAGATATAAAACATATACAAATTAGATTTCTGAATGATGTGTGTTAATGTTTTATGTTAATAAATAGTGTAGGTCGTATGTATAATTAAAATTGCGCAATTCTTAATGACACTTAAAAAAAACAATTCTTTCTTCAAATGTCTGAAAACAAATTATGTGAATAAAATATCACACATGAAATTTAATTATTTTATATTGCGATAATACATTATTTTATCATTAGATTTTGTTTTAAATAAAAACTCAATTAAAATTTAACCAAATATATGTGAACACCTTCACATATTTCTCCCCTTCGCCTAAAAAGAAAAAAAAATCGAAAGGTAATTAAAAAAAATCGCTCTCTCTCGCATCAAGACAAATACATACTATAAATTTCAAAATAACTTTCTATATAAAATCAATATTACTTTAAAAATACTTTTCATATTACAAAGTGGCTAATAATGTAAAATTAAACATCAAATATATATAATACCAATAATTAATTAGAACTTGTTTGTACTGGACATAGTTATCTTTCATAAGAAGCAACAATGTATATTGAAATCATGACATTATAATTATAAAATAAGCAATGCAATGTAGTATTTACAATAATTCACAGCTGTATGACAATGCGTTCTCAACAAATTTTTCTTGAAAATGTATGACAAATTGAAGGCAAGGAAAAAGGAAATCAATAATTACAAAATTAAAATATTTTAAGTATTCACAAGTTTATGCAATCTATTAATTTGCCTGAAATTATTTATTATTTACTAATTTCAATAAAACAATATTTTGATGAGATATTTTGGTATGATTTTTTTTTTTTTTTTTTATAATATAAAGAAAGTACCAGAACGCCAATATGTGAAGACCTAAAATTTATACAGACTGAGCAAGTGTGTGTGAATCAGTATACAAATTATAATTGACATTATGGGTTGTGAGGCCACAGCCAAAAATAACTTACTGAGTTAAGGTGTGAAACAGAAGAGGCATATATTGTGTGTAAATAAGATTACAGCAAGCATTCTGCAACACGACATAATTAAATGTCTTTTGTTTGTGTAAAGTGAACTGCGAAAATGAAAAAAAAAAAAAAAATAGCCCAATCTATAAAGTAATAGGACACAAGTATGAAGTCTGGAAAATTTTTAATAGAAAATGTAATTAGTTTTTTGTTCAATTATAATTAATCATTTCCAAAAACAAAATGAAGTAAGTTCATTTTTCAAACATTATGTGGTTTAAAAAATGAAGAAAGATATCAATATACTACTAATTCCCTTTTCTTAACAAATATAATAATTTATAAAACATGAATCGCAACTGAAAAGTGTAAATTGTCAACATGAACAAATTCTAATAATATTTTAATAATATTTATATTTTATTCTATTAATAATATGTATTATTCGTGATGTTTGTATTGAATAATGATTAAATAATTGAGAAATACAAAATGTTAAACCTGTTACGTATGCATGATACGATACTTTTTTTTTTTTTTTTCTTTTTTTTTTTTTTTTTTTTTTTTGTGTGTGTGTGTGTGTTTAGATCACTTACGTCTTGGACGAAGATGTGTAAATGACTTATTTATTATTAGAACCTATATATTTTATATTCATTTACTTATTTCTATACAATACTGCAAGGTAAGCCATGTGAAATAATGTGTAAGATGGATAAAATTATGTGCATTTAACAAAAGTAACCCTATTGCAAGACTAGAATGACTAGATTTACATGCAGGTTACCTTAAAAGTGTATGTATATAGTGTATAAAAATTGAATAGTTCCTGTTTTTTTTTTTTTTTAAATAAGGAATTTACCTTCAAAATGGACAATAATATTAAATAAAAATTGAAGTATTTGTGAAAATTTTTGTAATTGTGTATGTGGTATTATATATGTATAAAATAAATAAAAAATAAGTGTATATGTGTACAGTTAGAAAACATCTGTATCTCGAAAAAACTACACATTCATGTGAATCACTAAAAATTGACTCACAGTGTTTGCAAATTGGAAAAATACCACAGAAAGAAATAAAAATGTTCAAGTGCAAAAATAATTTTTCCATACCCATAACATGAAACAATAAGAAATTTATAATTAACATTCTGCATAATTAAAGAGAAAAATTGTGTGATAGACTCTTTAACGCTATTTATTTATTTATTTATCCTCTTTTTTTTTTTTTTTGTGTGTAAAGAAATTTAAAAAAATATATTCAATACAAGCGAAAATTTTTAAACTTAAGGCTAAAAAAAAATCAATTGAAAAAGTCTTTTGAAAGAAACTGCAATGTTTCACAAAAATGTCTCATCACTCACCGTCCAAAAATAAAAAAAATCGGTCCAGCCGAATAATATTGTGTGGACAATGAATAACAAAACAGAAAACGTCCCATACACATAAAGGCCTAAAAAATGCACGAGCCATCCTTCTGCAAAACACAATAACCCCACACAAAAATTACCTTAAATTTTGACTAACAAAATGAAATCTTTGCATTAAAAATTTAAGAATTTATAAGAATAATGAAAAAAAAAAAATATTCAATAACTAGAATTATGAGAAGACCCCTAGCAAGTTTGTGAAAAGAATATAAAAAAAAATATGTATATGATAAAAAATGAGATACAAATGCATATCACTGCATTGATGTGTTAAAAATACCACAGGAAAGGTAATTTCGTTTTATGTGTCCATTCTTCCTTTTGTGTGCTATGTGTAAGATGTGGTTTACCCAACACAATTTTCGGTGTTGACAATTTAAACTTATAGTCAAATATCAGCACATTATATAAAAACAATCTGCATAATATATAGACCAAAGCAACACAATTGTGTGAACAGGGAGTGTGTGTTTATGTATATTTATTTTATTTATTTTTTAACAAGAAACTGTGATAACATAGTTAATTTAATTTTTTTTTTTTTTTATGCGAGATTAAAATTCTCAATAACTTTCAATTATGTCCGTAAACATTCTAGAATGGTATTACTGATGAAAAAAAAATAGCCACAATATTATTATTTATGATCTCTGATGACAGCTCTTTAATTAATAATGAAATAAAAAAAATGTGCACATGAAATTGTTTACAAAAAAAGTCATGACAATATAAACTTCTAATGAGTTCAACGAGGCCTCTTAAAATGAGCTTAAAATCAATATAAAGACTAGCTACAAGGGCTATCATAAATGCTCATATCAAATTCCATAAAAACTCGAGTAAAGGAAGCATAAAAAACTTCTCAATAAAAGATGAATTCAAATTGTTCATCAAGTCGACTAAAAATTAATCATAATCATAATCAGCTGACATGTATAAAAAAAAACAAAAATATTTGCTCAAAAGTTGCGCAACGCTGTTGTTCTAAAAAAAGATGCATCGAATACACAAGGCCTGATATTTGATGTTATAAAATTTGCTAGCAATTAGATGTAAATACTAATATTAATGTATCTACTTATTAATAAAAATAAAAAGATACACATACAAATAAGAATATAAACCAACAAATAAATATTTATGATAAAATGTGAGTAAATAAGTATACATGATGCTTTAACACAGTTAAATTATATTTACATTAAAAAAAACATAAAAATATTATTATTCTTCTGATTATTATTTCCTTTAATATTATTTTATGCATGGTGAGTGACAGATATGCATCTCAGTCTTTCAGAAAGAATAAAAAAAATATAAAAATAAACATGCTTCAACAAAATATTTTCACCATTGTATGAATTAAAAGAGTGTATTTATTTCATTTCATTTTATTTATTTATCTATTTGTTAGCCTCTCAGTTTCTTTGTTTATAAATTTTGTTCAATCAGCATAATCAAGTTCTTGTAATATATGAAAAAAATAAATAAACTTGATGTGTGTAAAAAGTGTAAACAAAAAAATATAAAAATCTGCCATTGCACAGTGTTAAAAATATATATATAGGCATAGCAAATTAATACGAAAGTGAATTTTTGAATGTACGTGAAAGATGAAATGTGTAAATTTATAGCAATGTGTGAAAATAAGAACATCATGCATGTAAAATATTATGGGCGGGAAAGTCTTTTATGAACAACAGCTGTTTTACTGTAATGACGTAATCCCGTCACATCTACATGCAGTGAACAAATGTAAAAAAAAATGAGAAAAATATTTAATAAACAAAGAAACAATGTTTATCAATTTAATTACCTTATTGCCTTCATTTAATTATTATTTTTTTATTTACATATGTATATGGAAAACAAATGCAGAACTGTAAATTTAGTAAAGTAAATATTTTGTATAAATGAAAATAAAATTCTAGCAAAAGTAAAATTGTGCAATGCAAGGTAATCAAGGCAGCTCTCTCCCCATAAAGAAATCTGGCCAGGATTTCCAAAGAAAGAAATATACCCCGAGTACCAAACAAACACTACTACATTCAAGACGTCATTAAATGCAACAGTGGTGCACAAAATCATAAAATTTAAATCTTAGAATGGAAAAAGTGCAAAACTCTTGAAATGAAGAAAAATACTTATAATATGTACAAATTATCATTAAAAACTTTACAACTAAATGTCATTTATGAAAAACAAGACTTAGTGTATGTATAAAAACATGTGTGTGAATATGTGTTAATGTAAGAAAAAGATTCTCCATACAAACGCTCGAAAGTAAATATTTTTTACAGTTTCAAGCCAAATCAATCAATTTATTAATGATTAATTAAATATTTTCCCCACAAGAACTGAAAGATCAATTTTATAAAAAAAAATGTGAAATGTGTAAATATAAATATTTGTAAAAATGTGTTTGTAAATGTGGGAAAGGTGGGAAATGTTCACCTGCCAAATATTCAATCTCGAACGATTGTAGAAAAATATATTCTCATTTAAATTAGTTTAATTTTTTTTTTTTTTTTTTTTTTTTTTTTTGTAGAAGCATGTATTTAGAATTTGAAAATATAACAAAACTTAATAAATCTTCATTTAAAATTAAGTTTGAAGTATACTTAATAGGAAAAATTTAAATTAGTTTGTTTATTTCAATATATAATATAGAAAGAACTGAGAAATCCAACAAATGTATATGATGAAACATGAGAATATTTTGAAATATATGAAACACAAATCATTCACAAAAATTAAAATTAAAATCAATATTTTCATTTAAGGGAAGAATTTTGTATTAATATGAAAAAACAGAAAATGATGAACTTTAATAAAAATTCTTATATATATATATACTTTTTTTTTTTTTTTTTTTTTAAATATGAGCAAATGGAAATTAAGAAAAATAGATAAATTCTGATATCTATTATAAATGGAATGACAAAAACTTTTACTGTAATTCTTTCTCTATATATGTATAAATATGCAAGATAAGATGAAAATAATATATTAATAAGCATTTATAAAGCGCTATACATATTTTTAAAATTATCTTTCAAATATATATGTACTAAATCAATACATAAAATTTAATTTAGCACGTAAAAAGTGTTCGAAAATTTACATCTTAACATAACTTATCAATTTGGTAAAATATATGTATGAAATATCTTAAATTTAAACGTCAAACGGCAACGTTCTTAAACCTACGAAATGTTAAAAAAATTATAAACAAACGTCTACGGAAAGTCATTATACTCACATGAAAGTAGTCTTGCACGAAAATGTATCCAAATAACCTTGTATTAAGTTCACTACTTTTGCCAATGTATATTAGTTCTTGAAAATATATCAGTTATTATGTAATCAGCTGATAGACAATAGAATTGTTTGTGTGTAAAAAAAATCTGGAAACATGTATTTAACAACAATTGTATGAGCTGATGTCTACACAAGAGAGGCAGTTTTCTTCGCGTATACAATTTTTCATTCGCACAATAAATACCTGCCTTTCACGAGCTTGCATGGGTAGAGTTCTTGCATATATATTTTTAATCATCACTATAAAATGTCATTCGACTGTGGCTTTTTTCTTGAAAAAAAAATGTGCACAAGTATAATAAACAGAATATTTTCACTTCAATTTATTCAAGAAAATTTACGAAAAGATGAAATCTTCACTAAAGTTATCTCACAGTAGACCGATTCTGCAAATAGTTTGATATCAAATTTTCTGAGAGAAAGGTAAATCAGAAATAACTGATAGCAACGGAAGATATCACCATGAATGTCTCTTACTTTTTTTTAAAAAATGAGTATTATCAGTTATGAAACTATTATAACACATATTAGATGAAGCGAACTATACGCAAAAATTTGCATTGAATTCTGTCTTTTAACTTTCATGCATACAACATGCATGTTTAAACGGTTGACAGTTTTTAGAGGCTAATTTAAAAAAGGCTAGGAGCACAATCTGAGACACCATCCGTCAACACCAATGAAACGATAAGTATCAGAAAACGGGTATTGCGTCGTCCAGTATCATCGCTTTAAAGTTTTTCTTGTTAATCTCCGATAGACATATAATTATCCATGCGAAAAATTAAGCATCAGGCGAATATGGAAAAATCCGAACAAAATATGCGTACGAATAAATAAAGCCCCTCTCCCCCATGTCGACCAATCTCAACTCCTGGTGCTTTGGCACCAAGATATGTAAAGAAGTTTCTTGACGCAGTCGTGATCTTTGGTTAGTGTAGATATCTGCAAGAGAAGTTGAATTAACAATATTTCAATAAGGAGTCCAATGGCAGTCATCAGGAAGTCTTTATTTTGTGAAAAGTCTTTTAAAACAACAACAAGAATAAATATTCTTAGAATCTTAAAACACAAAGCGTTGGTCATTATAATAAATTCAATAACCCTAGTGAAACGTTGAGATTGTCTCATAAGATGGGGGAGAGAGCGAATGTAATTACGTTATTATTATACTATGATCTGGAGCAGTTCTGAGATCCTTACCCTAGAACAGATCCGAGATGTCTGAAGAAAAAGAGCCAAATTTTAGAAAAACAGCCAAATTATAGGGCTAAATATTTTCATTGTTTATCGGATAAAACAATGTTATTTTTTTTGAATTTGCAATGACGGTTTATAATTGTAGTAACCCTTCAATCGCCAATATTTTGCCAAATTACCGTTAGACGAGAGAAAGAGACGGTTAAGAAATGCAGTCATCAATAATTGCGCAATCCAAAATAAATTACATCCTGTGTTGAAATAATATAAATTCTGACAATAAGTTTTCTTGTTTTATGACCATTTGAGAACACTTTTTTTTTTATTTTATAATTACGTTTAATGTCAGAATTTCCGTTAGATATTATTATTTTATTTTCTTTTTTTTTTATCGCATAAAATAAAGTACTTTTCTATTTAAAAGATAAACATGTTATTTATAATTTAGATATAAAACATATACAAATTAGATTTCTGAATGATGTGTGTTAATGTTTTATGTTAATAAATAGTGTAGGTCGTATGTATAATTAAAATTGCGCAATTCTTAATGACACTTAAAAAAAACAATTCTTTCTTCAAATGTCTGAAAACAAATTATGTGAATAAAATATCACACATGAAATTTAATTATTTTATATTGCGATTTTATCATTAGATTTTGTTTTAAATAAAAACTCAATTAAAATTTAACCAAATATATGTGAACACCTTCACAATCGATATCCATCGATATTTGAGTTATTTCTGCTCATTCAACCACTAAGTGGCAACATCACTCTCGTTGCAACGCATTTCTTCAGTAGCATGCAAATGCAACGGGCAACGCTATCATAAAGTGATTCAGTTTCTTAAAATCATTTGCATGAAAATCATTAATAAAATAAATAAATTACTCAGATATAATAAATCACTCAAGTTTGAGTGCATTGTGTGAACTCATTCAGTTTACTAAATTAAACTCATGATGATTGGACCCGTTTCTTCTAGGAAAATGAGTGAAAATTCATACAAATTGAGTTATTTTCATTCTCTCATTTTAAGAGAGACGAGGATTCTTTTTTCAATTGGGAATTAAAATTAGATAGTATAAAATATACACCACCATTGTTGAAAAGGTTAATAAAGCTATTAATTTACTGCAAATTATTTTTATACCATAAAATCGTGTCTGTGATATTTTATTCATTTTTAAATTTTCTTATATAACGATTTTGAAATACATAACAAATTTAAAATACACCGTTCTTGAAAAAAAAAAAAAACTTATTATGCCTAACTTAGAGACGTAAATATCAAACTTTAAAGGGCTTCAGCATACTATGTGTGGATAAAGTTAATTAAATTATGTTTCTTTAATATTTCATGTTTCATTAAGACTTATGCAACATGTTAAAATTTTTCCAACTAGAAGTTTTGCTTCATTCGTATGGAAATTGCAATATGAAAAAAAAATTAATTTTGTAAAATATTTGACTATTTAACGTTGGAATTTTAAAGAGCGAGTTTGTAAAGTTAAATTTTTGAAAGTAAAACATTTAAGTTGCGGATCTTATTTTTTAGCTCCTTTCAAATGTTTTGAAAATTTTGAAAATTTCGAATTCAGATAACAATTCCGTATGTAATATTAAAATAGTATTTCTTTCATGTAATGAAAAGCGATTTATATATTTATATATTTTTTTTCTGGTTGATATTATGACATTTGAACTTTTTTTTTTTTTCATTAAATTTAATTGTGTGCATTTGGCTTTTAATGGCTTCCCTTATTTAGTTTGAACAATCAATCCAATATTAAAAAAAAAAAAAAAATCACATTTAAAATAATAACTTTATTTATTGAAGACTGCCTTTTATTGCTTATCCTCACATGTGTGCTTTTTGGGATTATTGCTGGTGATTGAGCCTTTTTACAACTTAACATATAATTATTTTTATACATTGATTTTAATTATGCTTAATACTTTGACTTTAAGTTTAACATTAACATAATCCACCATAACTCTCATTATTTGTTTGGTGCCACATATTCTCTTAATCAAGCAGTTAAAACTTCTTAAATACACTATTTATCGCATTGGTTTTTTAACCTGAAATAAGTTAACTGACTTATTGTTTATCTAGCTAAACGCTAGAGGGCGCTTGCTAACTGCTGACTGATGTCTTCTTTCCTTACTCCTTGCTTTGCAAGTTTTAATGAGTCTTGTTTTACGTACAATTTAAATTAACATTTAACTAGTTTAAACTTTAATTAACTTTAAAATAAATTTTGACTATCCCAATAAATATGACTATCCCTCTGTGTAATTTATCGTTAATGAAAATGCTCTGTCGTTCATTCTTTTTCGATTAATCGATGTTTGAAAAGCTTTTATTTTTTGTTGACATCATTCTTTTCTCCAGCTTGTGTTAATTTTATATGTGGCTACTATGCATTTTTCTGTTTTTCTCTCTGGCATCCATGAAGATTTTATTTATATTTTATTCAATATTTGATTTAATTTAATTTTTCATTTAATTTTTATTCTATATGGTTTTGCTGCTTCGATCGAGGCTGAAATGATATAAATTGCTATGACTAGCTATATTGTTTTACGAAATCGATGCAGCTTTTACAGCTTTATGAAGTACAGTCCCCCTGACGAGTATTTACTTCTAATTTTAAGCATTTTTATCCAATTATGCAAGTAATAAGCTTAAAAGTAAAATTTACTTTATAATTTGCATTTTCATAATTCAAGTTGGTACATGAATTAATAAATTTTAATTAAGTAAATATTCGCACTTTAGAAATTTTTAAAATTTCCTCAAAATGATATGTATTATTCAGAATCCCTATAGCATATTTTATTTTTAAAGTGGCGTAAATAGCATAGCTAGTATGTGAACAGGGACAGCGAAATAATATCAATGCACTGTGTCCTATGAGCGGCATTTTAAAAATCACATTATGTGCCTTTTTATTGTAAAAATAATAATAAAATTGTCATTTGTTACTTAAAAACTAAAGAATTTGTCTCCTATAGATTATATTAAGGTAAGCACAAACATTTACATGCTAACACTAAAATATTCAGATACATTAACGATTTCAAATGGAAAATTCTGGAATTGCATTTTCCTTTGTTTTAAGCGCTTATAACAATTTATAAAAATATTTAAGAGTAATTTTGAATTCAATAAGTCTGTATTTACGTTCGTTTATCGGTCCTATGTATGTTAACGTTAGCAAAATACATTGAACATGCAATAAGTGTAAATAATCTATTCGAACGGCATAACTTTTCTTTCTCACTTTTTTTTTTAAAGTTTATTAAGTATATCATTTCTTTCTGTTTTAAGTACATCCGTTTGTTTAATCTCCGATATGTTGAACGATCCGTCGCACTAAAAGTTATAATAATCTTTAAATATCGAATTAATTTTGCAATTAGACTCAATAAAATTCCTACCAAATTAGGGATCTTGCGAGAAAGATCTGCTGGCCTGGTGGCTTGGTCAGCAGGGCGCTGCCTTCTGAGCCTTACATTTATTTTAATTTATCGCTCTAATTATAAATAATTTATATAATGAGAAACATTTTGGGATAAATTTTTAATTAAACAAAGTTAAAAGTCAACATTGACTTCGAGGATGTAATCTCTGGATGGAAATAAGCCCTTCTAATGATGTAAATCTTATAATATTAATTATATATACTACTAGCAGGCTTTGCCCGCTTCGCTGGACATTAAACTTAAATGAGATGTCAAAATCCCATATCTTTATTAATAACCTAAGTTCTCGCTGTGATTGGTAGAGGTTTTCTCGCTCGCAAAGTGAGGAGTCTAGGTCTCCACTGTCTTCGGCACAACTTACCCTCTTGTTACTTCCCCTTCCTCAGTGGGTGAGTTCGAAGTTTTGCAAAATCCCACTAATGTACATAATGCGTACACTTAATCAATATCCACACACCAAAATTCGCCATTTTAAGATAATTCAAAGCGAATTCAAACGGAAAAACATGTTTTTACACATGTTTATTGCCCTCCGACTCCGAGAAGGGTCGGGGGGATTTCGAATTTCGTGAAATGCAGTTAAGATAAGTGCCGGATGCATACAAACAATTTACACACCAAATTTCGTGGCCACAGAAGTCTTTAATGGTCAGTATTATAATAAATAAATAAATACAAAAAACACAGCTTAAGTATCGGAACCCTTTGGTGACTTTAAATATTTTAAGCCATTTTTGCTATGAACTGAATTGGCTATCTCAATTGTGCAATTAAAGATCTTGGCGAGAAACGTCCGAGCTACTTCGGTGCCGAATTTCAAATTTTGCCAAAGGGATCCAATACTAAAACTGTTCCATATCAAATCTGGGTTGAAAACGGAAAAAGGGTAAAATAAATTCGAAATATCAGACCTATATTTATAAATTTGATACCGAATGAAAGGGGCGATTTTGCTGAATCCAGGGGTTCAAACAGTTTTTCGATGCGACAATTAGATTTTTAAAAAATAACTAAAGTATGAAATTTAAGTGGCAACGGAAAAACGGATAAAGGGAAAAATAAATTAGAAGTATCAGACCTATCATTACAAATTCAGTACCAAATGAAAGAGGTGATTTTTTTTAATCCTGGGGTGTAAGCAGTTTTTCGATACGACAATTAGATTTTTTAAAATTAACTAAAGTATGAAACTTAGATGGCAATACTTCATTTCAATCTTTTCATAATTTGTAGTGCGAATCACGCGAATACAAAAGTCTTTAACTTAAAAATTTATTTTTATATTTCATTTTTTCATTCAAAGCATTTTAGTGAAAAAATATTTATGGCGCATGCGCAGGCGTTTTTTACCCACAATTTAAACACTAATCATAATTTTGAAAATTTCTATAGATATAATTTCAAGTTGGGTGAAGACCTAAGTTTCTGCCAAGCGCCGTTGAATTCCGTCCAGCCGTTCTCGAGTGATGCCCGGACAAACGTGTTTTAGTCTTCTACCCCCTAGAGGGAGAACGGGGGGGAATTTCCGAAAAGTTGATAGATATAATTTTAAGGTGGGTGAAGACCTAAATTCTGTTGTGAAATATAATTATTGTATGCCCAATATATGTGTTTTCACGGACAATCAAAACATTCTACTTTCAATTCGAACTGTGAAAAGAAACAAATGAGGCATCTGCACATGCCTACGAAACCGCTCGCACCTGCATCAATGTACTTTTTTATTTTCTCCAGTTGTCATGTAGACCTTTAAGTATTCGGAGTGTGTTTAGCAGCTCCGTAATACAATTTAATTTTATGTTCTTTTCTTTCTTAATTCTTTTATTAAATATATAAAGGCCACAAAATCATCTCGTTATTGAGTGAATCTAATTGAGTGAATCTCTTAATTAATTGAATCTAATCAATGTTTTCTTTATAGAAGAATTGATAAATGATTTAGCTTTCAAAACCGAAACAGGAACATAAAGATCGGATGCTCATTAGTAGAATACAGGTAAGAAGATTTCCTTAATATTATAATTACCTGTAAAATTAATCTATATAAAATATATATAATTATAATAGATATGTATGACATCTCAGCAAATAGAAAATAACATTCTGTGCTACTGAGGCAATTAAAACAACAGATTATAAGCACAGAACAAAAAATGATGTCACACTTTCTATATATATAAATTCATTTATTTATATAAATATAAAAAAAGTATAATATTCTATTTTAAGATAATATGAATGAAATGTATTAAAATACAAAAATAATAAATGAATTGAAATAAATTTCGATTTAAAAAGGCATCCGATCTCGAATTAGAACTGAAACCAAAAGTTTTGGTTTGAAAAATATACGTTCTAGAAACAAAAGAAAAAAGGGAAATAAAACCCAATTGAATTGTTATTAAGTATAATAAGAAAAGAAATATTATATAATCAAAATATTTGCAGTGATCAAATAATAAATTTAAAATGGCCTTTTCAAAAGATATATCGATGATAGATAAATTAAATTCCACGAATTATGATTTGTGGAAATTTAAAATAGAAATGATGTTATGCAAGGAAAATTTGTTTGAATTAATAACGAACGAACCTCCCAATCCTATCACAAATGAATGGACAATTAAGGATCGTAAAGCCAAAGCAATCATTAATTTATCGATAGAAGACGACCAGATCGTACATATTAAAAATCTCGCGACTGCTAGGCAAACGTGGGATACTTTAAAAAGAATTCACGAGCGATCGAACTTATCCAGTAAATTATTTCTATTGAGAAAGTTATATTCTGCTAAACTAGCAGAGGGTGGAAATCTATCTCAACATCTAACGCACATATATCAGATCCGTGATAGATTGACCGCTATAGGTGGGGTGATAAATGATGAGCACATGTCAGCTCTTATGCTATGCTCACTTCCTCCAAGTTTCGATACATTGATAACGGCAATTGAATCTAGAGATCAGGAAGACTTGACCCCAGAATTCATCAGGGGAAAGTTACTTGATGAAGATCTAAAAAGATCAGAAAACAATCAAACAAATAATGAGAGCGCATATAAAATGCACATTAAAAATAAAACACCACCACGAAAGTTTTGCAATTATTGCAAAAAGAGTTCGCATAATAAAAGCGATTGTTGGCATTTAAAAAATAGAGAAAGCAACGAATATAAACACAAAGAGAATGACTATAAAAATCCTAATAACTATCAAAGCAATTTCTACAGTCGAAATAAATATAAAAACAAACAAAGATCAAACATGATGCAAGAAACGGAAAATAAAATGAAAAATCTGACTTTTGTGGTAGGAAATTCAAACAGAAACTCGTTTATCGTAGATAGCGGGAGTTCAAGCCATGTGTGCAATAATATGGAAAGGTTCATATCATTTAAAAACAATGATAAAACACAAGTTATGTTAGCCAATGGTCAATCTGTAATCTCACAAGGTTGTGGAGATGTAAAAATAGAAGTGAGAAATTCTAAAAACGAAATCAAACAAATCACACTTAAAGACACACTCTTCATTCCTGAAATTGCCACAAATTTAATTTCAATAAAAAAGGCAACTGAGAATGGTTGTCAAGCAATATTTAAAGAGAACACTTGTGAAATTAAATTTCAAAACGAAGAATATATTTTTGCAACAGTAGCTGACAATTTGTATGAAGTTAGAACAAATAAAAAAACAGAAGAAAAAATAAACATGACACAAACTTGCGATAATACAAATTGTGTTAAACTATGGCACAGTAGATTAGGACACAAAAACATTACACAAATAAAGGAACTCGTCAGTAAGGAAATGGCAACGGGAATTAAATTGAACAATTGTAAACACGATAATAACTGTGAAATATGTATTATGTCAAAATTAGAAAATGATTCATACCCCAAAGTAGCTACACACAAGACAAAACAAACATTAGAAATAATACATTCCGACCTCTGTGGCCCATTCCAGACACCTACGGTGGGTGGAAAAAGTTATTTTCTCACTTTCATCGACGACCACAGCCGCTACACTTATATATATCTGTTGAAAAATAAATATGAAGCCTTAGAAGCTTTCAAAAATTACCATGCACTCACTTCCAATATATTTGAGAGAAAAATTAAAAGTTTGCATTCTGACAATGGTGGTGAATATATGAATAAAGAATTTGAAAAATTTCTTCAGAGTGAGGGTATACAACACCAACTCATTGTGCCCCATTGTTCTCAACAGAACGGCGTAGCGGAAAGGAAAAACCGTACTTTGGTCGAAATGACCAGATGCATGTTAAATGAAAGTCAATTAAATAAAAATTTTTGGGGAGAAGCTTTAATGACGGCAAATTATTTACAAAACAGACTACCAACAAGTGCCCGTGAAAAGACACCATATGAGCTTTGGACTGGTATGAAACCAGACCTCTCAAAATTAAGAACATTTGGCTGCAAAGCTTATGTTTATGTGAACAAAACTGATAGAAAAAAGTTAGATGATAAAGCGAAACCAGGAATTTTCATGGGTTATGATCTAAAAATAAAGGATATAGGATTTATGTAAACGACAACATAAAAATCTGCAGAACGGTAAAATTTCTCGAAGAGCATGAAACTCACGAACATTCTCGAAACATTGATCAAAATGCAATTAATGAGGAATCTAAAATTCCTGTTATTTTAAACAATGAAAATGACGTAACAGAAGAACACAATGAAATTCAGAATACACAAACCCTAAGGAGATCAGATAGACTAAACAAAGGGGTACCACCTGATCGTTTCGTTTTTCTCTCAACTAATACAAGTTATATTGAACCGAAAACATTTGATGATATAGTAAACATGAAAAATCATATTGAAAAAGAAAAATGGTTAGAAGCAGCAGAAGAAGAAATAAAATCATTAAATAAAAATGAAACTTGGGATCTTGTTGATCCTCCACCTAATACACACATTGTTGGCTCTAAATGGGCTTTTAAAGCAAAATACAATGACTCTGGAAAAATTGAAAAATACAAAGCACGTCTCGTGGCGAGAGGTTTTAGTCAAAAGTATGGAACTGATTATGATGAGACTTTTGCCCCAGTGGCTTCTCATACAACAATCAGAACCTTCTTGATAAATGCATTGTACAAAAATTTGCAGTTAACTCACGTTGACGTGAAAACCGCTTTCCTACATGGAGAACTAGAAGAAGACATTTTTATGAGCCAGCCAGAAGGCTTCATAACACCAGGACAAGAGAATAAGGTGTGCAAATTACGAAAAGCCATATATGGCCTCAAACAAGCAGCCAGGTCTTGGAATACTAAAATCAATGATACACTGATCAAATTAAATTTCACTGCCTGTGAATCAGACAAGTGTTTATACAAAAGGTCAAAGGACAATAATACAGTTTACTTACTTATTTATGTCGACGACATATTATTGGCAGGAAACAAAAATGAAATACAAGAAGTAATAAAGGAACTTGAAAAAGAATTCGAAATCACAAATCTAGGTCAAGTAAATAAATACTTAGGAATACAAATAGAGAGAGGTGATAATGGGACATTAGCTATACATCAGAAAAATAAAATAAATGAACTGGTTAGGAAATTTGATTTGCAAGAATCCAAACCAATCAACACACCACTTGATCCAGGATACCAGAAAGATGATAAAATAGAAAATATTCTACGAAATAACACCAAATATCGGCAAGCTGTAGGAGCTTTGTTATATATAGCAACGTTAAGCAGACCGGATATCTCGGCAGCAGTTAATATACTTAGTCGTAGAAATGAACAACCTAGAGAAAAGGATTGGCAAGCCGCAAAAAGAGTAATTAAATACTTAAAAAGTACTAATGACTATAAAATAAAATATAATGTTGATCAAGAACCTATTTTAAAAGTTTTTGCTGACGCCGACTGGGCAAATGACACACTTGATAGAAAATCTACAAGTGGTAATGTTTACTTTGTTGGGAAAAACCCGATTAACTGGACATCCAAAAAACAGAACTGTATAGCACTGTCAACAGCTGAAGCTGAGTATATCTCGGCTGGAAATGCAGCAAAAGAAACTATATCAATATTAAAACTACTAAAAGATCTTGATATGGAACAGAAACAACCAATCGTTATTTATGAAGACAACCAAGCCTGCATTAAACTCGCTGAATCTGATAAGTACCAAAGTCGCACGAAGCACATAGATGTGAAATACCATCTAATTAAACAGTTGTGTGAACAAGGAATTATTAAATTGAAATATATCTCAAGCAAGGATATGACTGCCGATGTGCTTACTAAGGCACTTCCTAAAGCGGCATTCATTAAACACAGAGATAAACTGCAACTTATAAAAATATTGTGCAAGGTGGAGTGTTGTGAAATATAATTATTGTATGCCCAATATATGTGTTTTCACGGACAATCAAAACATTCTACTTTCAATTCGAACTGTGAAAAGAAACAAATGAGGCATCTGCGCATGCCTACGAAACCGCTTGCACCTGCATCAATGTACTTTTTTATTTTCTCCAGTTGTCATGTAGACCTTTAAGTATTCGGAGTGTGTTTAGCAGCTTCGTAATACAATTTAATTTTATGTTCTTTTCTTTCTTAATTCTTTTATTAAATATATAAAGGCCACAAAATCATCTCGTTATTGAGTGAATCTAATTGAGTGAATCTCTTAATTAATTGAATCTAATCAATGTTTTCTTTATAGAAGAATTGATAAATGATTTAGCTTTCAAAACCGAAACAGGAACATAAAGATCGGATGCTCATTAGTAGAATACAGGTAAGAAGATTTCCTTAATATTATAATTACCTGTAAAATTAATCTATATAAAATATATATAATTATAATAGATATGTATGACATCTCAGCAAATAGAAAATAACATTCTGTGCTACTGAGGCAATTAAAACAACAAATTCCTGCCAAGCGTCGTTGAATTCCGTCCAGCCGTTCTCGAGTGATGCCCGGACAAATAAAGCGACATTCGGACACGATGACACACACACAGACACACACACACACACGCACACACAGGCTAAATTTTCTGAAGTCATTTTCGGCTTTCATGGGGTGTGAAACGTAAAGATATCGCAAAATTTTTCGATTCCGACAAATTTACAGACAAAACTCTGATTTTATTAATATAGATTCAATAAATGTGTAATCGCTGATGGAAAAGTGTCCTTCTGGTGATATAAATCTTATAATATTAATTATATATGCTATTCAATAAATAGTATCGGAATACATTAAGCACTTCATAAAAATACATAAATACATTTAAATTAAAATTGAATACTGAACACATAATTAGATAATTTAAGTTTCAGCTATTTTTCTTATATGTCTTTTCCTGTTTAAAGTATTTCTCTTACCTCATCAAGACGTCTTCTTGAATACATTACTATTTACTCTAATACGATTTTAAGATTTATGTATTGGAGGAGGAGGAGGAGTAAATTATTGCAAATCCTCTCGAATATACGTTTCCAGTGGATTTTCAAAGGAGTAATGGATAGTTTTTGAAAGTTCTTTACGAAATAAGTTATAAATGGATGATACTTATATCGCATTACATGCATTTCCACCTTTCGCCGGTAAAGTACACTATACACTTAGATATATATTTACCAAAAGCACTAAAATAATATTCTTCTCTCAATTTACCTGGAAAATTTACTTTCAGATTGAAAATTGTAAATATACTAGATGATATTTTGAAATTATAAAATTTAAAATATTTGAAAATTGTAGTTTGTTGAATCATGATTATAAAAACAATTTTAGATCCTTAGTTTAAATTAAAATAATTTTGTATTGAAGGACAATATCAAAATTTTTTATACAAATTAATAATCATTAACTGTATGGACAAAATGGTTGTTAAAAATTTGTATACAGATTTCGTAAAACACCTGAAAATTTTACTAGACTGTAAGATTTTTATTTTTTCATAAATTAACAAATTGCTAAATGCCCCTTTGTCCCATTATACAGACTCTACTGGTACATTTTATTCTGAGTGTTTCTTTTATTTGAATGATAAATTAAGAATTATATCTATAAATTGTTTTAATAGTTCAAATTAAAAATAAATATATATATTAAAATTACATCGTATAATTCACTTGTAGGTATGTAACGAATTTCTATTAATTTCTAATGTTCTGCTGCATTAAAAATTCAAAAGATCAACCAATAAATAACACTTAATTTTATAAAAATAATAATTTCTCGGAACCAAAATCTCAGTTTTAAAAACGATATCATTTTTGACCAATTTACATGTTAAAAAATATTATAAGTATTTTTTATTTTCTCTTATCCATGTATATTGTAGATAAAATATTGTTTTTTTTTGGTCAAATTTTTGAAATTGAGTTTTTGTTATATCTACACATTTTGAGCTTCCCTGAATCCGGAAACCATGCTTTTATCGGTTGGTCTGTGTGTCTGTGTATGTGTAAGTGTGTTTGTGTATGTGAGTGTCTGTCTGTGTGCCTGTTATCAGCCTATATCAAAAACAAATAGCAGCAGAAAGTCCAAACTCGATATACTAAATCTGTATGATATAGGTATGCTACACTAAACTTTTCGTTTAAAACAAGCAAACGGTTCATGTACAGGAACACCCAAGAGAAGTCAAATTCATTACGTGTATGGGGGAGATTGCATGTAAGTAGAGATTAACATGTGTAGGCTGCACTAAACCAAATGAAATAAATATATATAATTTATAAGCGAAAAAAACGTGATTTGTGTGAATTGTGCTATGGAAATCATTCGTCATCCGTTTACAGGGCTAACCATGTGAGGTCGTCTCCACAGTTCGTTTGATTTTCAGCTGAATCCAGTAATCTAAAGTTGGGACGGTTAAAGCACTTCGTCGCCAGTGTCTCGGCGAAAGTTGAGTTCGAGTGAGTTTTATGTCGCGCGGTGCTGCAGTGAAATAATTAGGTTCTGAGTGTTGGATGAATTAGAAGTTATTTTAAAGGTATTGATTGAAATGAAGAGAAAGGAAGTTATTGAATGTAGTATAAGATAGTGAATTGAGAGTGAATGAAGGATGGCTATTGGTAGCTGCTTAGAGTGTGAGGAGGTTAAGTGACGGTAGAGAGGTGTAGCGTAAAGTAAGAGAAGAGTCTATCGCGCTTCGGGAATCCGGCCGACAGTGCTTGTGAGAGATTAGCAAGTGATGACAGAGAGCCGTCATCGACAAGATCAGTATTGGTGAGGTAAACGCACTTTTAAGTTATGCTTTGTTAAAGTTATTATCTGAGGTCATTTAAGTTATAACGAAGTAGCCCAACACCCTCCTTGATATTGAATGCTAAATAAACTTTTTTATTTATTTGTTAACTTTGTCTCGAGCTCTTCTTATTAAGTAATTAAGTAGTTAAGTTAATCTTTAAGATCTAAGATCTAAGATTGAGGAATATGGAGACCACGAATTCCTCACAACCAGAGTATTTGGATATATTCGGACTATATTTGTAAATTGCTGAAATTGTAATTCTTTTTGTGTTTGATGTTTCCCATGACTAAATCTAAGCACATAACATTGTTTATTGTGCATATTGTTTATAGACAATATACAAGGCTAACCGAAATTGAGCTAAACGCTCTTTTCTATTAAATGTAGTTGATGAAAAGTTTTTGCTACATTTTTCTATGTTCACGAACACTGCCCAGGAAGAAAAATTAGTTTTTCATACCAATGCTATAAACAAAGTATTTTTGAAAATATTCCTCCAAGTCTGGCTCCTTGTATATTACCACGTTTAGAAGTGTCCTAATTACAAAAGTCCAATTTTTGAGTTTGGCCTGTATGTATATCTGTTATTGGCATAACTAAAAAAATATAAAAACTCCAGAAAATTCAAATTTGATATTTGACTATTTGACTTAAAATTTTGAACAAGTTTGTGAAGTTCGAAAACAAATTAATAAAAGACATGACTTTTTTTTTTTTTTTTTTTTTAATAAATAAATAAATGTAGAGTTAAATAAATGTAGAGTTGTAATTGAACAGGAGTCGGGGGGGGGGGGGGGCAGAAGAATTTTCTTTACACAGAATTATCTTTCAAACTTATCCTAAACCTATTTTAGAGTTGTTTGAATGTACATTGAACTTTCTTTTTTTACCTTACTAATCTTAAGAATTAATATGCAATCTATCTTTAAAGTATTAAAATGCAGGTTAAGGGCCCGCTTCACTCACCGCCGCCGGAAGCAGAAGCTAATGTTATTCTATGGGAAATATTTCTTTACAAATAACTTATTAACTAACACATGTTTTTAAATTCTGCTTTCGCATTCTGAAAATTCCCAGTTCTTAAATTGACGGACCTTTTTTTAAAAAAAAATTATTTATTTTTTATTATTTTTATTTTATTTTGAAGCTGCAAAATACAAATTTTCAATATGTGATTTTTTTTCCTTTTTCAATTTCAAAATAAAATGTTAAAAATTAAAAAAATACATTTTTAAAAAGGTCCGTCCATTTAACAATTGCTAATTTTCTGAATGTGAAAACAGAATTCAAACATATATATTAGTTAATAAATTATTTGTAAAGAAAATTTCCCCATAGAATAACATAGGCTCGGGCTTCCGGCGACGGTAAGTGAAGAGGGCCGTTAAGAAAAAGTCATGTGAGTGACTCGCCAAATTATTATTATTATTATTTTATGTATTTGAGGAGTAGTAAAAGTGAAATTCCATCCACTGTCACTATTAATAAGATATTACCATAGGCGATCAATCTTTTCACCCCTTATTTTAAAATTTCAGTAATTAATTTTTTTTTCTTTTTTCAGTTTCTGTCTTTTCACGAGCTTGAATTTATTTTATCTTATTTTATTTCACCCAAACACATACATGTTTTAATTCCACATCTACACTGGCATTATAAATCTAGTTATTTCACTCTCTGCATGACTTGCAAGTATTTTCAAATATTATGGAGGTTAATTTAATTTACACTCCTACAACGAAATGTGGAAGCTGTAAATAAATGATACTATTGCACTTACTAATTATGATAGATAGTTTTTGTTTCTTTTATACAGCGAAATGAAATAGAAATTGAAATCAGGAGTAGCTGATTATTTTTTTCCTTTTAAAATTAGGCTTAATTTCAATGTTTTCTTTATTTACAATTTATGGAACAAACTATTTTATATAAATAAATATATGGTGTTAACATATTTTTTCGTTTCAACAAAACACTTTCTTTTCAATGTGTTTTACTTTATGCTCATGCAAAAATGTATCTTGTATTTTCGTGCACAAAGAATATTTAAATCTAACTTTTGAGTTATATACGCATATTATTAGTACTATCATTTTCTAATGACAAACATTTTCTCTTAAAACCAATGTAACATTTAAAATGAGATAATGAATACAAAAAACATTAAAAATACATTTCAAATAAAAACATTAAAATACACGGCAGACGTTTCGGCTAGAACACTAGCCCTCCTCAGTGTCAAAGATACAAGCACAACATTTTACAAAGAAATTCATAACACATCATAACAAGATTAAATATTCAGGAGGAATAGCTTTAGCCTGGTTCAAGGCAGAATGTTGCATTGTAAAAGCGCCCTCTGGAAAAATACGCGATTCGTTTAGAGTCTAGAACTTTAAAGTTGTCAAAATCAGGAATATGATCACTATATACGTCTGTCGTGTATTTTAACGCTTTTAATTATAATGTATTTTTAAAGTTTTAAAATTTTTGTATTCATTATCTGATTTTAAATGTTACATTGGTTTTAATATATTAATGAGACGTATACATTATGGTTAATTTTATTAAATTTTCTCTTAGGTTTTTCAGTGAAGAAGACATATATTGAAAATTTTACAACTTAAACTACACGTGTAATATAGTACGTTTTAAACATTTGAAATTTCTGTCATAAATTTTACTTACTGCAGTTTAATTCAAATATATGAAAACAGAATAGGCAGTTAATTTTATACTTGTCTTAACTTCAAAGAAATCTTTAGAACAAATTTATAAAAGTTATTGATAGAATTTAATATAGGAATTTAAAAGTGAGATTATACGCTTTGTTCGAAATTTAATGTGCGTCATTTTTAATGAAATTTTATAATACAGATTGCCTTAAGTTAATTAAATGAATATATTTGAACTTAATTAAATTCTATTGATTATGTTGAGCTGAAATTCTAAAATAAGATTTGATGAACATCAGTATATGAAACATCTAATTAATGTACTTAATTTTAATTTTGTTTTTAATCAATTAATATAAATACAAATTCTGTTTTTTTTTCGGTTATTTTATGCTTTTATATTTTTTGGCATTTTTTATGTTATGCATTTTATTATTAAAATTACTTATTTAAACACTTCTATAATTTTAATATTTATATATTGGGTTTATTCATTAATTTGTAAGGATTATGAAAAAGTAATAAATAACTTTCAGCATATCAATCTTATAAACTTTAAACTTTAATTGATATGCTGAAAGTTATTTATTACTTTTTCATAATTATAAAAGTAGCATATATAAAAAAGTGGAATAAATATATCTGAATTAATTTGTAAGGATTTATAAGAGATGGCGCTACTAGTACTAAGCGTATCTGACCAACACCTCCTGTAATAATGCCTCCGAGCTGAGCTCTACGTCATGGAAGATCGGACGATTTTATCCAATCAACACTTCATATGATATATTTTGGATCGTGGGGATTGGATGAAATCGACCGATCTTCCGTGACGTAGAGCTCAGCTCGGAGGCATTATTACAGGTGGTGTTGATATGACCATACTCTAACTACGTCATCTTAAAGCTGCGTCATCTGGCTTCAGCTTGTAGTATGTATCTATGTGGCAAACTTTAAACAACGTTTTTGATCTGCGATTATGTCGAAATACGTGCCAACGAAAGAGCATTTGCGAGGATTTTTACTTCTTTAGTTTTGGGAGTTTGTACTTCTTTAATTCGAAGAAAAGTGCTGCTGAAAATCATTGGTTGCTTTTGCAAACTTACGGTGATCATAGGCAATCGATTTCGAACTGTGAGTACCGGTTTCGTCGCTTTAAAAGTGATGATTTTGTCTCTAAAGACAAGGAACGTCCGGGGCAGCCAAATAAGTTTGAAGATGAAGAATTGGACGTAATACTCGATGAGAATCCGTGTAAAATCCAAGAAGAATATCCAGAATCATTAAATGTTGACCAAGCAACAATTTCCAGATGGTTGAAGACAGTAGGAATGATTCAAAAGCCAGGAAATTGGGTACCATACAAGTTGCAGCCGAGAGACGTCGAAGAACGATTTCGCATGTCGTAGATGCTGCTTAATCCCCCCAAAAAATGTATTTTTAGGATCGCGTTATTACTGGCGACGAAAAGTGGATCTGGTATCATAATCCTAAGCGCAGAAAACCATATGTTAAATCCGGCCAACCAGTCAAATCGACGTCAAAGCCAAATATCCATGCTGCCAAGGTAATGCTGTGTATTTGGTGGGATCAGAAGGGGGTGGTCTACTATGAGCTCCTGAGAAGTGATCAAACGATCGATGGACCTTTTTACCGAAAACATTTCATGCGTTCGAGCCAAGCAATAAAGAGAAAACAGCCGGAATGGGAGACTAGGCACGATAAATTAATTTTCCATCATGACAATGCCTGACCACATGTTGCACACCCCTTTAAAATTTACTTGCAAAATATCGAATGGGAAATTTTGTCCCACCCGCCATATAGTCCAGATCTTGAGCCATCCAATTACCACTTGTTTCTATCCATGCCGAATGTCCTTTATGTATTACGCTTCAATTCACTCGAAGGTATCGAAAATTTGTTCGATTCGTTCTTGGACTCAAAAAGTTAGGACATTTTTTGAGCCTGAATCCATAAGTTACTAGAAAGATGGGGGAAAAGTCATATTTGGCGATGTACAATATTTTGAATGAATTATTTTGTACCATTTTATTGAAATAAAAGCAAGTTTTTTACGAAAAGATCCTTTAAAATTAATACATGGACCTAATATATATATATATATATATATATATATATGTATGTGTGTATACATAAGTTGTTTTTAACGAAATTTTAATACTCTCGATAGCTGATATTCAGTTTCAGTAACATGGCGTTTTAAAATATGCAATTTAAAGAATTGTTCGAATACTCGAAAAAGAAAACTAAAAATTATTTCGGTTACCAAAAAAAAAAAAAAATAATAATAATAATAATAATAATAATAATAATAATAGTAATAAAATAAATAAATAAATAAATAAAATAATAATAAATATAAAATAAATAAAGAAATAAATAAATCATTTTAGAAGTATGATTGACATATATCTATGAGTTTTGTAAAATATAACATTATTCAAAGAAGACTTTACATATATATATATATAAAGCTATTGTTTATATATAAAGTTATTGTTTATACAGTTTACTTGACTTTTAAAATAATAATAATAATAATAATAATAATAAAGCACTTAGTTTTTAAGAAAATTTTAATGCTGTCTATAGCTATTATGCAGTTTCAATAACATGACATTTTATAACATGCAATTTGAAAGACTGTCCAAATACGAGAAAAAAAATAAATTTGTTTTCAGTTACTATATATATATATATATATATATATATATATATATAAGTAAACATGAATTTCCTAAATGCAGAAATCGATTCTTAGAAAATGTTTGAAAACAACATTTAAACGAAACGATGTGAATTCCAAATAAGTGAAAATCATTTCTTATATATTTTTAGTTATTTATTTTGAAAAAAAAAAAAGAAGTTTTAAGGATTTATGATTTTGATCCACGCAAGATGTTGTGCATCAGCAACTGCGGAATTTTAAAGTTCCATTAAAAGAAAAACCTTTTAGTATATTTGCTTTTTGAGTAGTTCATTTTTTTTTATTATTAATTAATAAAAAATGTTCAGTTGTTTGATTAACGGTTAATTAAAGTTGTTTTGTAATAGTCTTGAACTTTTAGTGAAAATGACTTAATTAAAAATAGTTTTAGACATACAGTGGCAGTGATATTTTTATTTATAGAAAAATCGTTACAAAATACTGATTTCAGCTTTAGAATCCTTTTAAATTTGAAGAATGGTGATAGTGTTTAACGGCAATTTAGAGATAGTGAAATTGCTACTGATTTCGCGTGTAACTATGTTTCTTTTATTGTATTTAATGCATTGTAAAATGTTTATTGTAAATAGGGTGAGTAAAGACTAAGCGTGTCGTTTTAATTTCTATATTTGTATGATTTGTTCATTTAACAAAAATATATTTAGGAACGTATGAGAGTAATTTCATATATATGGATGTAAAACGCATATAATTTATATAAGATATAAGTTACTTGTGCTAGATTCCGTTTTATTTATGAATTATACATTCTACATTCTAGAAATCTTTCTGGGTAATATAAGGTATAAATAATAATAATAATAAAAAAATCTGAGTCGATGTATCAAGAAAACAATCTATTTAAAAAAAACTTTTAAAACCCAAATTCTTAATATATCGTATCACATAAACCTTTTCGAAGTTAGAATAAAATTTAATTTGCAAAAAAATGTTACTTTTTTGTTTAATAACCAAAATTGATGAAATTTGAACTGCAAGTTAGTATTGTGTTGTACAGGCTGTATATTATACGTTTTTGTTCGTGAGAGAGAAAAAAAGACGAAAACTTCAATTTTATATCCCACTTCAAAAACATGTGACTTAATGAGTAGCAGTTTTTTTTTCCCTCCAAACGGTTTCCATACAATCTTCTGCTGTTGCCACCTAAAATTCATTCTTTAGTTAATTTTAAAAAATCTAATTATCCGATCGATAAGCTGTTTAATTCGTCGGAATCACAAATTTGCCCCTTTCATTTGGTACCTTTTATGTAACAATACGACTGATATTTTTAATTTTTTTTCTATTTTTTTTTTTTTCTAATTTTTGTTTACCTTAAAATGGAGGCACATTTTTTATTAGCTTGAGATTCAAAAACATACCGTAGTGAATGACAGTAAGTACATAAGAATTTGGGGATGGAAGCAAAAAGCATTAATTCAATAATGTTATTAAAGAGAAAAAAAAATATTATGCACACACACACACACATACATACACATACACACACATTTACAGATCTATCAGTTCATATATCTATATATATCCTCTCTTACATTAAACGGGTTAATTACGTGACTTCTTATATATAGGGGAACGGTGGGGGAATATGGATTTGACAGGTAAAATTGAATATCGTTATATCTCAACTGTAGGGAACTTCAACCTATCGGATGCATGTCAGACGTCTTCACTAGACCTCCAATATGATCGGCAGTTCACCTCGTTTTAGTGAGGCGAGCGGTCTTAGTGCCATTCAATTTATTTAGCCACAAAACCTTTTTTAAAGCAACATTTTTCTATACAATCGATAAAACAATTTGTTAATCCAATCGAATTGTTATATATATATATATATATATATATAACTTTTACGCGTATAAATGACCTGTATATATAGCGAGAGAGAGAGGCAAGACATTAAAAAAAAATTACTTTTGAACAACATTGATCAAAAACACTTTATTCAAAAGTGTTTTACAAGACAACATGTCACGCATGCAACCTCTGCACAATCCCCCTGTTACTACAGGTGTTTTTTACAACATTGCAATAATCATTCTTTTCTTCGACAATAAACTCGCTCGTTTGTTCTGAAGCCAGCTTCGAAACGGACTAGAATTTGACGATGAAATGTGCACTGCTAACAAAAATTCCGAAACTCATGTGCAATGTGTGCAACACACACACTTCCATTGCTTGTTTGTCATCCGATGAACCACTTCTTATTTGCTCACCGTTGAATGCCTCCCTTGTCTTTCCGTATTGGTTAACTCGGCATGACAGGCTTCGATCTGCTGACACTATTTCACAATGGCTGAACGCAACATCATGCGGCCACTACATTGCCGATATTTCACTATGAATATCCTTACTCGTGCGACGGGTGTCCAACAAATCTTAATTTTTCGTGTACTTTAACTCTGGTGTAATTTCCTATCTGAAGCAACATTTTTTATTGTGCTACACAGCAACAGTTGCAAAAATTGGAATACAATTGCTAACTCTTGGATGCCGAAAAACTTAGTTAATACCTGTGGAAGTTTTACTCTTTCCCCCCCCCCCCCACAATGCATCCAAATGGAGGACATCCAATGTCACTTACTTTTTCGCACGATTTATATAAATATTTTGTAAGGAAAGCCTCTCTTAAAAAATAAACAGAAACTGAAATTGAAGATAAAAGAAAGATTGTTATAAAATAAAAAGGACCATTTTTACAACATATTTACATTTCAGAAGCTAGGTTTTCTTTTACTCGTATTCTAATTTCACTTAAAGATTAACAAGTAGGTTGCTGTATGCTTAAACTCTATAAACAAATAGTAGGTCATACATTTTTTTTTTAAGTTAAATTATGCAATTTTAATTATAGTGTCAATTAGTGGAGATAATTTCCAGTTAAAACTATGATACATGAATAAAGGAAAGTTTCATTTTTAACCGACTTCAAAAAAGAAGGAAGGTTCTCAATTCAAACCGTATGTTTTTTTTTTATGTTTGTTAGCTCATAACTACTGAACGGATGCTCCAGTTTTGATACTTTATGTTTTGTTGAAAAGGTCTTGGCTTAAAATAGGTCCCATTGGAATATCTTTACGATGTAAAGAAAATACAGGGTGCCCCAAAAAATCAGTCCCAACTCTTTTAACTGGTAAACGGCTGCAGCTATAGTGATAAAAATGGTATGTAAGTATAACAAAGTGGCCATGCAGTATAAGGCTAAACCGCTTGCAGCTCCACCTGGTGGAAAATAGCGGACTTAGTGTTCCTATCTCGAAAACGGTTCTAAAGAAAAAATGAATTACAAAGCTGAAGAGTATCACCGATTTAGTACAAAAAGTTAGTTTAGATATTCATGCTAACGTTCCTATCTCGGAAATGGTTCAAGACAGGGGGGAAAAGTGAATTATAAAATAGCAGAGCATCATCGATTTTGTACGAAAAGATAGTTTTGACATTTTTCTAAAAATGCAAGGCTAAAAACGTGCATTTTTCTGTTCGCAATTTCTTACACTATATACACTTGAGCTACATTGCTCACGTTGTAGCGTAGCTGGTGAGACATATGCTGTAAAGTTCAAAATACGTTACTTGATACTTTTTGTTTTGTTGTAGAGATCTTGGTCTGAAGTAGGTACCATTATAACATCTTTACAATCTAAAGAAAATAAAGCGCCATCTGGAAAAGAATAGCTGAATTAGCGTTCCTATTTCAAAAACGGTTCAAGATGGGAAAAAAGTTAATTACGAAGTTGTAGAGCATCATCGATTTACTACGAAAAGACAGTTTTTAGACATTATTGCTAAAAATAGAACGCTGAAAACGTGCAGTTGTTTGTTCGCAATTTCCTACACTGTGCACACCTGAACTACGTTGCACACTTTGCAGCGTAGCGGATGATACGTATACACTGTGGTTCAAAGTACTGTTACCGTAAGCGGTCACATAGATTAGCGCAAAGTCGTTTTAAACCAACTTCAGAAAGGAGGGTGTTCTTAATTCGAGTTATGTGTTGTTGTTGGTGTTTGCAAGCTTATAACTTCGTAAGAGATGCTCTAATTAACCGACTTCAAAAAGGAGGAGGATCTCAATTCAAAGCGTATGCTTTTTTGTTTTTGTTTTTGTTTGTTACCTCATAACTTCTGAACGGATGATCGATTTTGATACTTTTGTTTTATTGTAAAGGTCTTGGTCTGAAATAGGCCCCATTGTAAGATCTTTACGATCAAAAGAAATACAGGGTGTCCAAAAAAGTCAGTCTCGACTCTTTTAACTGCTGAACAGCTACAGCTATAGTCATAAAAGTGGTATTTAGGCATTGTTAAGTGGACATGTGCTACGCGATTCAACCGCCTAAAATGCCACCTGGTGGAAAAGAGTGAAGTTAGCGATCCTATCTCGGAAATGTTTCAAGACAGGGGAAAAAGTTAATTATAAATTTGCAGAGCATCATCGATGTAGTACGCAAAGATAGTTTAGACATTAATGCTAAAAACAGAACGCTTAAAACGTGCATTTGTTTGTTCACAATGTCCTATTTTATGCGCACTTGAACGACATTGCATATGTTGTAGCGTAGCGGGTGACATTTATGTTATGTAAAATTAAAAGTATGGTTATTGTAAGCGGTCACATCGATTAACGCATAGATGTTTTAAACAGACTTCATAAAGGAAGAGGTTCTCAATACAAACCATGTTTCTCGTTGTTGTTGTTGAAATTTGTTAGCTTATAACTTCGTAAGAGAGGATTTAATTTTAATTTTTTTTTGTTGTCCTAATGATCTTGGCCTGAAATAGGTTTCATTATGATTTCATTAAGATATAAACAAATTACAGGATACTCACAAAAGTCTGTTCTCACTCTAACTGCTGAACGCATGCAGCTACACTGGTAAAAGCAGTATGTGAGTATCGATGTTGAAACTTCTATCGGTCAGCTGCAATGCATATTTTGCTCTTTGTTTGAACTTTACGCTGCGCAATTTCCAGCGCAGTGGTGACACGTATTCACTGTAAAGTTCAATATATATGCCTAACAGAAATTTCGGTTACGAATACATCGAATCCGTTCTTTACATTTCTAAAGACTTTTTAATTTAACGTATGTTCGTTCAATAGATAGCTTTTTGCTCATATCCGATAACGGCAAGAAAAGTGACACAATTTAAAAATGCAGCATTTGACAAAAATCAACCTAAAAATAACTTGATTAGAATAAAACTGACACAACTGTCTCTCAAATGGATAACTTTTTAGATAGAGATGTAACGTTTTTGTTCACATTGGGTGCATTTCATATATTTTTCAGTGACATAAATCATTTTTTAAGTAATGCCACTTTTCTTGGAAGTTGTAATTTTTGAAACTCCCGTCGAACGTCTTCTGATGCTCTGCTATATAAATAAGTTTTCTCTGAAAAGAGAAAAATAAAATCTTTTTGTAAAAAATAGAACCGACTCCAAAAAGGAACTACTATTCAAACAACTAAAAATGAAAGGAAATTGGCAGGAAATGGAACTGTAAATTGCGCCTAAAAGTATAAAATAATTTCCTTTGCCAAACAACCTATAACACTACAATTAATCATAACGTTCGAAGTCGGCACAAAATTAAATAAAAATTGATACCTTTATTCAGTACAAAAATCAAATCCTAATCAAAATACACATCTCACATTGTTACCTGCAAAACGCAGCCAAAAATTACTTTGATTCAAGAAAACAAATAAGATTTCGTAAGCAGCAAAAGTTGGCGAAGATGCTGGTATCTGACGTACTTGGTGAAAGAAAAATCGCAAAATTATCTGGCAAACATATTTAACTTCTTTGGGATATCAGGATTATTTTGATAAGGTATATCAAGAGAGTAATCAAGAACATGAAACAACACATCGTACAATATATATTATGAAAATATACATCTTGCGTGTATATTTTTTCCTTACGTTTTGATCGCCAATTCCAAAAGCCACCAAGGATGATAGTTATCAAAGTTATACCAAATTTGCAAAGGAAACTCTAACTTCGTAGAAACATAAATACCGCATTGTGAAGAATGTTCTCTGTTCTATGTAGATGCTACCAATGGTCCAATTGTATACAGCGATAAAATAATAAATAAAACATGAAATTGGATCATTCGAGACAACAGCATTTGTTGCTACCGATCTAAAGACAAACTTTTAAAAACTATTTAATTTTTATTTAATTTTGCGCCGACTTCAAAAGTTATGATTAATTGTAGTGTTATAGGTTGTTTGGCGAAGGAAATTATTTTATACTTTTAGGCGCAATTTACAGTTCCATTTCCTGCCAATTTTCTTTCATTTTTAGTTGTTTGAATAGTAGTTCCTTTTTGGAGTCGGTTCTATTTTTTTACAAAAAGATTTTATTAATTTTTATAACGATCAAAAAAAGATATATGTATATATATATATATATTTTAAGTCAAATATGGCCTACTTGTTGAAAACTTGATTTATGACAGTAATACGTAAAATAAAATAAAACGAAAGACTTTTTATTCTCATAAACTTTTACTGCATAAAATTCATGCATAAACATTTCTTAAGAAATCAATATGTCATTATAAATAAATAGGGGCTGATATGCATTACATTCTTTAACCCTTTCACGCCCAAGGGAAATATTTTTCCCTTCTACAAAAATCGTTATCGATTGTTCAATTATTATTGAATCGATATTTTTTTTTACTGAATGTCAAAACAAAACGTATGTCCATGGCAGCAAATGTGTTTCTGAACGAATAAAAAAAAAGTATAGAAAATAGGACACATAATAAATGTGTTATGTGCAATGTCCACTTGTGCTTCACAAGTAAACGAAATGGTTTCGTAGAATACCATAACTAGCTATTTATTTTACTTTTTTGATAATTTTTATATTACAAAGCAATAAATTTGTATTACAAAGCAATAAATAAAATACCGATATAATAAACCTAACTCTTCGTTTATTTACTTTTATGGTCAATAGGGAAAATATTTCCCATGAAATTTTAGGAAACCTATACACCCTGCTATGTTTTTCTGGTGATATTCTCTTACTTTACACCCACAATAGCTAAAATATTGTGTTGCATTGTCATATTTAGTCTTGGAAATCTTCTGGTCCCGAAAGGGTTAATACATTCTCGTCAATATGTGCTTAAAAACTTTAAAAAATATACGCTTCACTATTTTTTAAAAATTTTATTCCTTTTTATTATTATTATAATTTTTTTATTATTATTTACTTGCATTATAAAAAGACTTTTTATGTAATTCATTTCTATAACAATTTTCCTTTCTTTCTTCTTCTTTTTTTTTTTTAACTTTGGAATTAAAATAAATAAATATATAAAAAAGGTCAACCACTTGGCATTTGACAAACACAGTAACTTTTTCTAAATATTTTCTTATCAAAATGTAATTACAAGATAGAATTTTTTTAATTGGAAGAAGAAGCAAATATCACTCCAAAGACTAAGCTCAACCATTTCCTGATATGCACATTGTCTATTCTACGTAAGACGGATTTATCCATTTCTTTCTTCTCCTGTTTTCTCACAATGTAATGTATGCATTTGAAAAAACAAATTTTGTAAATATTAAATTATTCATATATTTTAATTTATGTTTTTATATTTTCTATATTTAGGTAAATTGTGTTCATATTAGAAGCTATCTTAATCTCATGACTATCATAAATATTTACTATGATAAATAATATGTTAGCGTAATTCAATCATCCTCCGTTTCCTCTACTTATATATATATATATATATATATATATATATATATATATATATATAAATTTCAAATGAGAATATTTCTCAAAGATTTAAATAAATCTTTTACACTATGGAAGCTAAATATTTTTGATCGAACATTTTATTATGTAGTACAAGCAAAAATCGAGTTTAATTATAACATTTTTACTAGCGTTAAAAAAATGTTAAGAAAAATATTATAAGCAGTTTTATGGACGACTTTTGTTGCATTTGCTTGTTCAAAAATGTTATAATTATGTTTAACAAACAAGTACACTTTTATATTTTTTGTGAATGTTAATATTTATCATTCAAAATTTATAAATATGTAGAGCAAAGGATTATTTATATTTTACGCATTCATTAAGTCTTTTGTGACTCATTTTATAGTTCAAGCAAGAAATATGTCATCATATAATTACATTTTCAATATGTTCGTATGTTCATATGATTACACATTGAAATTGCAACTAAAAAAAAAAATGTTCCACGTTTATTTTAAACACTTTTTTACTTAAGAAATATCATGTTGTTTTCATTTTAAAAACTATTTTATCTTAAATTCAAAACAATTTGTAAGAAATTAAAATGATTTTTTTCTCTTTCTTGCAAAGAAACAAAATATATGTAAAGTACTTTTTATTAAGCATTCTATCGTTAGACAGACCCATATTTTAAATTCTACTTAATATCAGTTTTATTATTATTATTATTAATATTATTATTATTATTATTATTAGTGTGTATATTACTAAAAAAAATTCGAATCTATACTTGTACGAGATAAATAATGTTTAACAAGTTGTATACTTTAAAAATACATTATATATGTTACACTGCACTGCAAAATAATAATAATAATAATAATAATAAATTAATTAAGTAATTTAAAAAAATCGAGTCCTGTTACTAATTTTTCTGATTCTTATGTAAAATGACCACCTGAATCCGAATATGGCTACCATTGTTTCCAGTTATCCACCGTTTTCTCGGGACACTATCCCCCACCCAATTTTTATCACTGTTCGGTAATTTTATGGCCGTGAATTTGATTTGGAGAATAAAAAAGAATTATTTTAACACTTAAAAACAAAAACATATAATGTTTAATAAATAACATTAATAGTAGATTGAAAAAAATATATATAAGAAATCTAATACATAATTTCACTGCCAACACCCCCCCCCCCTAAATTTTTCCCTTGCCACAAATGTTCATGTGTTAGAATTTTCCAACTCTGTAGCCCCCCAGAAGCTATTTAACAATTAAAATTATCCTCCCCCCCCTCCTAAAAATCAAATTTATAGCCAAAAAATTACCGAAAAGTGATGCAAAATGGGGGGACCGTACTTAAAAAACGGTGGGTGATGGGGTAAAATGGGCTTCGTATTCGGTTTCAGGAGGTCATTTTACATAAGAATTCGTAAAAATGGTGTTGGGGGAAATTTTCATTCAGAACAGTGTTATTTGCTTTCATACGCAGTTTAAAATAATGAAAAAGTAATTATTCTTATATTAATATTATTTCTAAATAACAACTAATTATCGCATTTAAAGAAAATGTTTAAGATAAATAATATATTTACAAGTTGTGTCTTTACAAAAATGATACATAAATGATACATAAATGAGTTATCTACTTAACACTATTAAAAAAAAAAAAAAAAAAAAAAAAAAACTTTTATTTTTCTTTACAATGTATTTAAAAATAAATATGATTGTTGACTTCCACAGAAAATGCCTTTATATAAAAAATATTTTATATGACCTAAAGGAAGAACTTCTTAACCTTTTTCTTTTGAAAATTCTGCATGCAAAATCTATGTTTGTCTACTCAAATTTGAGTATTCCAAAAGTTTGTGGGACAAACACAAAAGTGGTTCAGAGAATTCCAATTTGCTACCTGCAATCTTTTTTTCAAATATTCGCTACAGATACAGAAACAGACAAAGTATAAAGTTATGAATATTTTTATTTCCTTGAATATTGAATGAGGTACAGACTTTGAACAAATCTGAATAGCTATATCTATCGAATAAATCGTTAGTTTGACATAAATTTCACATATACATATTTTTTGACATCTACATACTTTCTTGGGAATTCTCATTTTTGAAAATCACTTTTCAAAATCGAACATAGGGAAATATTTGTTTTTAAAAGTACATTTTATCATAACACTTTAATAATCACTACATATTTTATTTTTAAAATTCCTTACTAATTTAAAACGGCTGTTAGAGAGGTTATTTGACCAAAGAAAAAAAAAAAGTAATCAGAAATTTTTTCGTTTGGAACATCTATATGTTAAATGAATTAAATTTAAATAATAACTGATTTAATAAATAAATAAATTTGAAAGTAAGCACCATAAATCATAAAATATCACGTTAGCTGTTTCAAGTCAAAATAATAGCACGAGACTACATCAAATGAAAGTAATAGGCACAAGTGAATTATCAATGTAGCAAGGGGCAACAGCGTTTACTATGAAATATAATTTATCTTCTGAAAATTCCGCTAAAAAATAATGTGTTAAATGTCGGAGAAGTGCTGCTATCTAATGAAAATTGAAGCACAAAAGTTTAAAAATACTTTAAAACATGGAGAAAAACTGTTACTTAAAAATATTAAAAAATTGCTGTATTAATAAATAAATAAATATTATATTCAGTGCCAAATCAATAATCATTAACGGGTTAGATTTTTTTGCAATGAGTATATTTCAAATGTATTTTTTTCCTAATTATATTCAGTATATTTAATTAATAGACTGCATATTGTATAAAATTATCGAAAATGTGGTGATATAAAGTGTATACACAATTGTAGTTAGTAGAGCTTATTTAACCGAAAATACTTAAATCAATCGGTAATGCATAAAATAATAACTCGAAAGGTTTTTTGTAAAAGATTTTTCGATATCGCTCTCAAAAAGCACACGGATGGTTATTATTGCGCTGTTGTATGTTACATTAAAAAGTTCAGTTTGTGTAATGAAACATTCGAGCTCAGAATTTAGTACGAATCTCTCGACGTAATAACTAAATTTTAAACAATGTGATGTTGAATTATATTAAATACAGGATATATTTTGAATTGTTTTTGGATCGCTAAAAATTTATCTCTGAAAACCATTAATTACATTTTTTGGTGTCACTAATTTTAAAGGAATAATCAGTTCATTTTTGATGACGGTAATAAAAGCAAACAAATAAAAAATTATTTCCTTTTATGTTTTTTATATTACTAAAAACCTAATAACAGCAAAAATGAATCGAACATTATACATTCAAGTCTCTAAAATATTTATCAACTTTATCCTTTTTTTGCTGTGTAACTTATAAACTTACGTTAAAATGTAAGTTTGCCAATTTTACGAAAATCAAAGTATTTAAGAGTAAAGTACTTACGTAATTTATGTATAATATCTTCTGGTATAACAGCGATATATTTCTTTCTTTCTTTCTTCCTTTTTTTTTTTTTTTTTATTAAAAAAGTTACATTTGTGTCAAAATTTATAATTTAAGATTACTTGAATATTTAGGATTAAAAACAAGTGGGAAAGAAAGATAACTAATTAGAATTTCTTCATTTGATTTTAGAAAAAAAATATATATATGTATATATATACACATATTTCAGTCTAGTATAATTCCATATCATTTATTACGTAAGAAAAAATATGATGCACAATGTCATAAAATACAATGTTACAGTTATTATAAAGCGGAAATTAATTTTATTCACTAAAATATAAATATAATTGCAAAATTCGTACACATAAATACGTATGAAAAATGGTTATTTTCTTTGACTTCTTGCATGAAATTTAATTAAAAAACATAACTTGACTAATTTATCAGTCAGAGTCCCATATCACCAACTATATAATCTTTCAAACTTTCTTACAGTCATACCAAGATTAATCTTTGTTTCTTAACCTCACATCAACTGACATTTTAACTCGGGATTTCCCTTAAGCCATCTTAACTAATTAAAGTTCTCTTTTGTGGTAATAGTAAGACACAAAAATAGAAAGAGTTGTGTTTATTCTTCTGTAGAGAAAGAAACACCAAAAAAGAATTAATTAAAAGTGCAGTAAGTAAAATTTAAAATATGTCATAAAATGTTACTCAAATGTCACGAGCATTTAAAGTAGAAAGAACAAATTAAATCAGACAAATTGAAAAATGTATATTTCATATCACAAACTTGGTTATTTTACAGTACTTAATTAAATTACAGAATAGAAAGATGATGAATAAATTAACAAAAGCATTTACATTTATCATATTATGTAAATGAATAATGCATTTTGTAACACTTAATACGTAACATGGATATTTTTATAGTTTAAATAAGTAGTAAAAAATGCAGGGTCAGAGAAATATTAGTAGAAAAAAATAAATAAATAAAAATAATGTACATGGTATATTTAGGTTTCACTTATTATTATTATTTTTTTAATATATATATATATATATATATATATATATATATTAGTTAATTTCATATTTTGTGCTCAATATATAAGATGGTACATGACTAAAAGCTTTCAAAAATTGAAAACTAATATGTCATTTAATAAAAGATGATAAATACAATATTACTAAATTGCTACACAAACTAATCAAAACCTTATTTCTTAATGATTAATAAGGTGATATAAAAGTCACACTAATTAATATTTTACAAGTAGCAGCAATTCTAAAATAACAATTTATAAATTTGTACATTTACTTGACGTCTCTAAAGAATTTTTCCAAAATAAAAAGTGATTGTAATCATCAAGACAAACAATATTTTGGTGTGGAACCTAGGGTTTCATTTCATTACTCAAAGTAGGAAATAGTGACTAAACCCACTAAAAATCGCTATATAAATTCCACCCCGCCACCGCCGAATCTTATACTAGGCGAGTCGTATTAACCCTCGATGACGGGTTTAATACTCAAACCCATCCTCCCGCTCGGTCGATGTCTTTCTCTAGTCAAATTTCTCCTTTTACTCCTTCCGGTGTTAGTTTTTTTTTTTTTTTTTTTTTTTACACTTGACATTGTGGGGTTTTTTTTTTTCTTTGTTTTCGTCTCTTGCTTTTTTCTATTTAATTTTTACTCTTTTTTCCCGTGTTTCTATGGATTTTTAGTTTTTTTCCTTTGTTTTCCACCTCCTAAAGCGCATCTTCATTGAAAAGTTTTAAATTTTCATATGTTTTGGGTTTAATGTGCATATGCAGTTTAAATAATGTAAAAATATATTTATATTTTGTTAGCAGAAATGATGTAGTTCAAAAATGGGAGACTTAGCGCCTAATGGGGGTAGAACAGATGATGATATGCAAAACACTTTTAAATTAATTTTCTTGATCCCTGTTTTTTATAATAATAATAATAAGAAAAGAAGAACCGTTTATTTCATATCCATTGTTTTAAACCCCTGCACTCAAGTGAGTTATGCGTGGTCATTTTTTTTTATTATGCAGGAAAAAACAAACAATTTTGTTTGAATTACAAAAAAAAAGGAACTTTTTACGATGGAATTAAAAAAAAAAAAAAAACTGCGAAGCTAGGCATTTGAATATTCAATGTAAAAAAAATAATATATATATATACAGTTATGTTAATTACTTGCAAAGAAAAAAATTCTTAATTAAGTGTTCCCGGGATCTTTGGTGCCTAATGGACTAAAAACAGAAAAGGGAAGAACAATTAGTCACTTCTGATGAGTTTTTTTTTCTTGCTAGAAAAGTAGCATATCTGAAGAATGTAGAAAGCAGGAACATAGATAGTTGTAGCTGATTACTTTTTCGAAGTTCTGCAAGAATTCAATCAAAGCGAAAATTGTTCTTAAAAATCGACACATCTTCAATTCCTGAATATTACCCTAAGAACATAATCCTAAAAGACGCCGTAGAATCTACGACAGTTTATATATGCAGGGAAAAGTCACGCATAGAACGTATTCATGGTAATAGTCTAGTCAAGCCAATATTCTAATCCTCAAGGTATAGGACTGTACGGGCCGAAATTTTGAGGCCCGGACACAAAGCCTCATAGGCAGTAGGGCAAAAAGCTTCATAGACAGTAAAGTATCTAACTTCTTTTGTTTGTAAGTACATGTGTGCTAACTAGTAGTGACATATATACTATTTTAAACAGGAAACTATCTAATATTACTTTAAGGAAAACATATCAATTTCGAGACATGCTAAAAATATTTGCAGAAAATCTGATCGCGAACAAAATTATAAATGAATATTAGCCACTAGTTACCAGAGTTACAAAAATGATAGCGACTTTTGCATCTTTGATAGCCACTTTTAGGTAAAAGTGTCTCATTAAACCAATAAAATTTGCGCTTTTTTCTGTTTAAAGAAGATTCCCGAAATATGTGATATTTTGCTACTGATTGCTGAAATACGCGATTACTACATTCCCGCTTTTTTTTAAAACCATTTCCAAAAATATGCGAAAATTTTACAACCTTTTAATGAATCATTTAATTGATATCGCCGCTGATTGCTAAACTTTGAGCTCAATAACTTAACTGTTTACCGAAATTAGAAATTATTCCTTTGCTAATCGGTAAAATTCGAGTCTTTTTAGAGCTATTTTCCGAAATATTCAATAGTATTTCAGACTGTTATAGATTGCTAATGAAAACAGACTGCTAATTGTAAAAATTTATACGTTTAATAATACAAATAGTTGCCGAAATACGCGAGAATTCTTCTCTAACCTATATCATTCGTATTATTTCAAACTGACTTTCCGAAATACGCGACATATTTTGCGGCCGAGTTATGAAATACGGAATTATTTCGCAGAAAATTGTCAAATTTATTGTTTATATATCAAACAACTGCCGAAACACGAGATTATTCCGTCACGAAATTATAAAATTCGCGATTGTTTTATTGACAGACAATTAAATTGATGTTATAAACATTTTTTAACAAGATAAAATTTTATGTGACATACTACCTTTAAAATTACCTAAAATAAATGACTGAACAAAATATTTTATCATTTTTCTTTTTCGTTAATTATCGAGGAAAGTAGAAAACAATCCGGGCCGACACCGCCCGGAAAAAAATTTTCATTTAGTCCCGGCCCCAGTATACACAAAATAAATTGAGTCCGAGCCCGACCCTGACCGAAGTTGCAAAAAATTCCAAGCCCCAGCCCGGCCCAGTCCGGCTCGAGAGTAAATAGAAAAATCGACCCGCCCCAAGTGCCGGCTGGTCTCGGTTCGTAAGCTCTAGGTAATAGTCACAGTGAAGCAAATGGAAATGGATACACAGTATGAAAACTGTAACACGAGTACTTTTGGATGCATCGCTTTCAAAGTTATCCTACAGTCACCTGTATTGATAGAAAACTCCGGTAAACCGGCTCGTAGGGCGTAGGCTATATCAAAAACAGGTGTGAGACGTCTGCAAAATATTCAGACACTGGAAACGGAAGAGCTTATTTTGGACATATTTGGAGCGTCTCCTTCCAACAGTACTCGAGTACTGGCAGCAAATATTGGTGTACATTACTTTACGATTAGATGTATTCGATATGAGGAAGCTATACACGCCTTCTACGTAAGATAGTTTTAATGATTAAGCGCTGATGTCTACGCACGCAATATAAACTTTAGAGATTCCAGATGAGGACAATCTATCTGCACTTTCCTGCCTTTGTGTGATTTACTTACGGATTTGGTTTGGTTTGGTTTGATGAGTACTGAGATTTATTGCTTGCCTCAAGGGCCGCTTATATCTCGAAAAATCCACACCACAAGGGTTTACAAGCTTTTATTATACAAGTACACAATATTTTGAAGACATAAGACAACACAAACATCCATGCCCGCACCAGGATTCGAACCTGGGACCAGTTGATTCGGAAGGCAGGGTCCTACCGACCGAACCACCTGGCCGGCTACTTACGGAGTATCGCTAACTAAATAAAACATTGTTAAACCTCGGAATAAATAAGTCTGAAAAAAATCATTAATTTGTTTTGGGCCTTAATTTAGCACACTCGGGGTATTAATAATGCAGCATATAGTTTGATATTTGGAATAAATTGCTTCATTTAAACGCAATTATTTAAAGTAGAATTTTTTTTTCAGTTAGACGCTTCTTATGAAACGTAAAATAACTACTGTTAATAACAAAACTTAAAATGTCAAGTTGCGAAGTTTTTAGGTCAAACATAGAGCAAAGCGGCAACTCTTTGTGTAGGTACAAATGACTTCAAAGCGTCTGGATATTGAATGTGTAACCAAAAAATTTGATCGCCTTCTTCTAACCTGAATCGCGAGAAATGTGTTACTTTCGAATGATATCAGTCCCACACCAAAAATTGCAAACAACAAAAAAAAGGTATGTACCACAACTATATTTGGTAGCCTATAATAGGCGCAGAAGCTATGGGAGGACAGAAATTGAATTATGCAAAATGAAAGATGATAATCTGCAATTAAAAAAAATGTATAAATCTTGGCCTCTTACATGAAATTTATGAAGAACCGTAAGCACAAAAAACTTCGCACTCACATACACGCATGCAAAAGAACTCAAAAATGGAAAATGAGTAATATGATCTACTATTTTGAAACATATGAAAAACATATTTCATTTAATTTAACACGTGACAGTAACTAGAGTTGACAGTTTGTCGTGGAAGATGAAATATTTTTCCACCTCTTTCAAAATAAAGAATGAATTTTAATTTTTATGCTTCACAGTTATGAAAAGCGCGCATGTAAATCCCATTACAGCGCGAGACCGCGAGAATCTCGCATATTTTTTGATTTTCTCATTTAAAAATTTTAATATTGCGAGAAATTCACTCACATTTTGTTAATTATTATTATTAAAGACTTTATTTAGCTTACCTTCTCTGTTTTAAACTTTTTGCCGAATTCGGGTTAAAAAGGTAAAAAGAGAAAATGCATTAGAAATATCAGTCCTATCGTTACGAAATGGGTACCAAATGAAGGGGAAATTTTTCTGAATCTAGGGTTGCAAGCACTTTTTTGACACGACCATTAGAAATATTTTAAATTAACTAAAGCATGAAATTTAGGTGGTTATTATGGTTTTATTTCCTTTTAGTCATTATGGTTAATTATGGTTTTATTTCCTTTTAGTCATTTTAAAAAGTACGTGGCTCGTTACAAATTCGGTGCCAGATGAAAGGAACATTTTTTTCTGAATCCAGGGGTGCAAGCAGTTTTCCACACGACAATTTGATTTTTTAAAATTAACTAAAGCATGAAATTTAGGTGGCAATACTTGGTTTTAAACCTATCATACTTTTTAGTGTGAATCAACCTAATAGAACAAGTCCTTAATTTAATTTAATTTAATTTAATTTAAATATTTTATTATTTCATCTTTTAGAAATCAATAATAAATGATCATTAAATAAATAAATAAAAACATTTTTACTTGTTTTATAAGACTTATATTTGTCCTGTGATAGGAAAAACATGTGACAAACTATGCTCTAATCTGCTCAAGTATATGCGACTTCTCAATGTATCCCCACCATCCATTCAAAACACCTGCGTCCACGTGAAAGACCTCTTATTATTATTCAAATTTTATCGGGGTCTCCTTAATTTTCAGATATCTCGCATAGTTTTCAAATGTCTCACTACGTTTTCGTGAAAGAGGGAGAAGTTCTCACTAAATTTTTTCCACTTATTACAACCCTGAAAGCATATATATATATATAAATGTGAATAATTGAACATTATTTTTATGTATGTTTTCTGTTATGTTATAGTTTTATTAAGGCCATACATACATAATCTTTTAAGTCATAGTTACATTTCTGATTTTGGCATAAAACTTTGAATAAAAAAGTAGAATTTTTCTACACTGTATTGCTTTATTATATTGTTAAATTGTGTCCTTTAAAATATTTAAGAACAAATAATAGAAAATGTTTTGCACACTCCCTTTGTAATTCTATGTTATAATGTGCACTTTTTTTACAAAAATAAATAAATAAAAATAAAGACAAGGGTGCTGTTATTTTAACCTAATAAGAAATAAATTGAACTTTGCCAAATATACGATTCGGGAAATGAATAAATGTGTGTTAGGTGAAAAAACTCACCGATAGTTACCTTTCTATGTGACTCAGGATGACTCAGGCGCCCAGAAGCAAAAGGAATGTAACGTTAAACATGCTTCCCTAAAATACTTTCACTAACTATTTTCATTAAAAAAAAAAATATATATATATATATATATATATAGTAGATTTTTTTGGAGGGTGGGTGGGTAACATGGTATATTGTCTAAAAATCGTGTAAACGCCACAAAATGTATTTAAATTTATCACAAGAAAAACGTATATCATCAATATACATAGTCATCAACGTACATAGTAAGAAAAACGTATGTCATCAATTGTAATGCACTTCGAAAAACATCAATATTTAACTTTCTAATAAATCCGAATCATTTAGTGTGACTTTATAAATGATTGATGAAGGATTATAATACAATATTCTACATGAAACATGATTATGTGCTTCTCATTCATATATGATTTTTTTTTTGTTGTTGTTTTTAGTGCAGTTTAAAGGTGAAAATATACACCAATAAGAAATGCCGTCCACAGACGAAATGTTTTTCATAATTTTTTAATGTCTATGTAGGCCAACTAATAGTTCGATTCCAAAAACGTTTAAATAAGAACCCTATACTATAAAGGCTTAAATTATCGAAACCGATCTTAATGCAATTATTATTTTTTTCATTAATTCTGAATGACCCTGTACTCGAACTATTTATGCGATTTCAATAAAATTACCACAACATCCCTATACGATATAGATTTGAAATGTCGAAATTCGATTTCCTGCATTCATTTGTTTTTGATTACGCCTGAATGCCCTTGCACTTGAACTTTTGAGTGATTCCAATAAAATTTAAATAACAAGTCTATACAATAGAGATATAGAATATTGGAATTCATCTTTCTCCTATTATTTTTTTATTATATCTGAAAGTTCCCGTACGCCAGCTCTTTGTACGATTTCAATAAAATTCAAAAAACAAACCAATACAATAGAAAGTTAAAATATCGAAATTGTTTTCTCGTGAGAATATCTGTTTTCTGTTACTTCTAAATGTCTCTGCACGGGATTTATTTCAGCAATTTCCTTAAATTTAAATAACAGCTCACAAGATAGAGATTTAAAATATTGAAATTGATTTTTCTGCGATAATTTGTTTTTTTTTACCTTATGCTAAAAAAAAAAAAAAAGTCTTTCTCTCATGCGTATGAACAGAGACCCACATACCGATCAATCGCTAAAGTACTGTTTCATGGAATCAGGAGATTTAAAAACGTGTAAACGTATTAGGAACCGAATTTTAAAAATTGTACACAAAAAAAGAACGCTTTATCTACCACTACGTGACTAAAATATGCCAGAGAGAGGGAGAGACAGAAATTTAACAAAAAGAATGATCCACACTTTGTCAAAGCTAGGAGAAATGGAATAAGAAGAGTTGGCATACGGCGTATCAGCAAGTAGAGTAAATTGAGTTAACTTTTTCTTGTGTTTACTCAAGACATCTGTCCCAATAGCAGCCAAGGCTATCACAGGCTATCAGTGATTTTCGCCTCGAAAAAATCATATTACGTAATTTTAGAATGACTTTGCATATATATATATACATATATTGTTGAGTACTTGGGGGTTCTCGAGTTGACTCAGAATGAAAGGCGAAACTTGCAGAAGCTCAACACTTTATTTACAGAAAATCTAGAAGATAACATGTTTATAATCCAAGTATCAGCTTCACCTTCACTAATAAACAGAGCTTAAATAACAGCTGTCAACAGGAAATTCAGAGTACAGACTCTGTCAAAACATTAACATACAGCAATCGACTGCAATCCAAAGAGGCTCAGAGCTCTTTCAGTAGCAATGAAATCATTGGCGAAAACTAAACTGTGACTGATAAACTGGCGTAAAGCGACTACTTAAATACCCGCGTAGAAAAATGTGGAAAGTTCCAGAAACTCGTCAGCCAAATAAGTTAGAGATTCCATATTTGGTACATCGATAATAAGGATTTTCTCTGCAAGCTCACCAAATAAAGTCGCCAAAGAGCGAAAAAGTCGTCAAATGATGCGCCAAAACCCTTACCTGCCTTAATGAGGCTCTTTAACGTGCTTCTAACGGCAAATGAGTTGTTTTAAGGCGAAAACTAACTAGAAATGCTGAAAATTAACATTCTTCCACCTGTCTAAGCCTATCTGAATGGCTTTACATAAAAATAACTACGAATTATTTACAAATTCGTAACTATATATATATATATATATATATATATATAAATATATATGTATATAACTGCGTCACTTAAATATCTACTGTAGTTACAATTTTAGCTTTTTGTTTTTGTGGACATGCCTCCTCGTCTTATATCATACCTCAAAGGGTCAAAAATTAATCATTAAATGTTAAAATTGTTTTTCCATTCTGTATTAGTCTTTTCCATTGTTGTAATTCTTGTTTTATGTATTTATTTATTTATTTTTACTTTCTTCTATATGTAATATACAGAAAGTATTGGATTCGCGAAAATTTTTGACCTCCGTTTTTTGACGGATAAACACGTTTTGGGATGTCCTGAACACGAATTGATAGTTTTTAGAAAATGTCTGTCTGTCTGTCTGTGTGTCGTCTGTGGTTTCGTGTTTTCCCCGTATCTCACGAACCAATGAATGAAATTCAACCAAACTTGGTATATAGTTGGACCCTGGCGGGGCATTGTGCTCATTAGATTTCGGGATCATTAGCCCCGCAGGTGGCGCTGAGATCGCATTTTATGTAAATTTTTTACATGGCAGTATAGGACAAATTTTCGTATTTTTCACCGTATCTCACGAACCAATGAATGAAATACAACCAAACTTGGTATATAGTTGGAACATGACGGGGCATGGTGCTGATTAGATTTAGGGATCAATCGACCAGCAGGTGGCGCTGTGATCACAAAATTTCGTATTTTTCACCGTATCTCACGAACCGATGAATGAAATTGAACCAAACTTGATATATAGTTGGACCCTGACATGGAATGGTGCTGATTAGATTTTGGGAACAATCGCCCAGCAGATGGCGTTGTGATCGCATTTTATGTAAAATTTAACATGGCAGTATAGGACAAAATTTCGCATAAATGTACATAATGAGCGTTATTTTAAACTTGTGATTGTAAAATTAATATGAATTATTGATAATAGTAGTAGTTAACTACGAAAAAATTTGTGTGCATGTGGGGGCACCGGTTCTAAATTTTCAAGATGGGTATCTTACGAAAGATCTCGTCAATACCTTTAAAACGAATGGTTGAACTATAAATCTGCGATAATTTAAAACAAAGTTATCGTTTTTTTTTTACTGTTAACAAAAAAAAAAAAAAAAAAAAAAAAAACTTAGAAAAAAAATCTTTTTTTTTTTTTTTTTTTTTTTTTTTTTAACTAAATTTAACCAAACTTGGTATTTAGTTGGTCCCCGACATAAACTGGTGCTGATTACATTTGGGGATCAATAGCTCAACAGGTGGCGCTGTGATCGCATTTTTTCTAAATTTTTAACATGGCAGTATAGGACAAAATTTCGTATAAATGTACATAATGAGAGTTATTTTTAACTTGTGATTGTAAAATTAATATAAGTTATTGATAATAGTAATACTTAACTAGGAAAAAATTTCTGTGCATGGGGGGGCATCGCTTCCCCCCTGGGGAGGAAGTACCCCCCGGAGGAGGGGGGGTAAATTTTCAAGATGGGTATCTTTCGAAAGATCTCGTCAATACCTTTAAAACAAATGGTTGAACAAAAATCTGTGATAATTTAAAACAAAGTTATCGATTTTTTTTTTACTTTTAACAAAAAAAAAAAAAAAAAAAAAAAAATATTTTTTTTTTTTTTTTTTATCCCAGCAAAACCTCAGATGACGGCCAGCATGAGGCCAAGTGCTGGTTACCAGCAGTAGATGCAGTTGAGCCGCCGGTGGCAAAAGTTAACGTTGCCGCAGGGAATATGTTACGCCGGCCCTCAGTTGGCCGTATTCAACCGATCCACTGTTGGCAGCCAGCAGTAAGTTAAAAATAAGTTAGTGGGCCTGTGATTGGATCGTTGCTGGCAGCTAGCAGTATGATGAAAATAGGTAATGGGCCACTGTTGGCAACGAACATTAGGTTTGAAATTGTTAGTGGGCCAGTGTTGGGCCATCTGGTGGCAAATATAGTTTTTCCATGTTGTTGCTGGCAGTCTACAGTGGGCCAGCTGTGGCAAACATAAAAATATATATTACTGCCGGCAGTCTTCATTGGTCCTTTATATTTTCCCATTAAGGGCCCACTTCACTCACCGTCGTCGGAAGCCGAAGCCAATGTTATTCTATGGGAAATTTTCTTTACAAATAACTTATTAACTAATACATATTTTTAAATTCTGTTTTCACATTCTGAAAATTCCCAACTGTTAAATTGACGGACTTTTTTTTTTTAAATATTTTTTTTATTTTTTATATTTTATTTTGAAGCTGCAAAATACGAATTTTCAATACGTGAAATTTTTCATTTTGCAATTTCAAAATAAAATATTAAAAATTAAAAAAATACATTTTTAAAAATGGTCCGACAATTTAACAGTTGGGAATTTTCTGAATGCGAAAACAGAATTTAAAATATGTATTAGTTAATAAGTTATTTGTAAAGAAAGTTTCCCATAGAATAACATTGGCTCGGACTTCCGGAGACGGTAAGTGAAGAGGGCTGTTAACGGGTCAGCAGTGATTTGGTTATAGCTAGTACATTCATTTTATTGGTGATACGTTTAATTTTATTAGTGCTTTTTTTTTCTTTTTTTCTTTTTTTTTTCTCTTTTTTCTGATGAGGTAGCAGCCAGTTTTTTCTATGCAGCCAATATTTAATTTGATTTTGTACATATTCATTTTTAAATACTATTTACAAGTATTTGATTCATACACTATGGTTATAAATTCAGGATTTCTAGTACAACATATAGGAAATATTCAGTTGATCCATTACATTTTTTGGAATGAAGGAGATTTTTTTTTTTTTTTTTTTTTTTTTTTTAAGTGTTTAAATTTCAATACGTTTAACTTTGTTAAGTTATTTGATGTAAATTGTTGATTCATGGAAAGCGGTAAAGGCGACAGCCGATCAGAAGTAGACAGTCATGTGACCAGAAAGAGAAAAAAAACTCATTCTTTTTCTTTTTTTTATTATTGATTCTGTTTTTCTCTCTGAACTATTCAAAAAACTGAAGTAACTTTATTCTTGAATTGACATTCTAATATTCAGGCTGCATTCGTACAGCCAAGTAATCCATTAATTGTTATATTATTAAAACAATAAGTATTCTTCTGTTTATTCTTTATAATTCATTCAAGGCATAAAAAAATGCCTTTATACGTATTCTGAATGTTTAAACCTGTGCTAAAGTTTGTGAAAGATTCTGTTTTTATTCATAAAATTCTGAAAGAAAATCTCTGATTAAATCAACTATAGTAAGCAATCGGATTTCATCTTTATTGACTTGCCTAAAATGTTTTTTCAAGCGACCAGAGGAAATGCAGGAGAGAGGTGAGTTAGCTTTTCTTAATATTATGCATGCTAAAACTTAGTTTCGTTTGAGTAAAATGTTTTGATGCAGGTCAATTCTTTATGCATGAGTCTAGTTATAATTAATCAACATGTTTTTGGTCCGTCCTAGAGCCATGAGTCTATCGATGATTTATATAGATATATATATATAAAAAAAAAAAAAAAACTATATATATTTAATATGTATTTGATATTCTTATTCTTATTCGCAATCATTTATTCTTAAAATGATTTATTTTTGTTCTTGAATGTTTGTTCTGTAATTCGAAGGCCTATAGTTATGTGTATTTAAACTTATATATTCTAAAATGCCGAAATTATCTAAGCAAGTTTTATTATTTGAAAATTTATGTAAGGAAATCGATAGTTTTAGAGATAGAGTAAAGGGGTGTAGTAAAGATGAACAATCTAAGGTTAAATTATTAAAAACCAAAGTTCAATCGTATGATCATGAAATCGCGGAAATATTTAAAAATTTATCCGCTAAAGAGAATGAGGATTATATGGATATGTATTTGAGATATAAGGGAGTGGTTTTTGATTTACTGGTGGAGTTAGAGGACAAAACAGAAGTAAACGCGTGCGATTCAGATACTCACGTGGAAAATAAAGATGAGAAAAATGGTAAATCCTCTCTTATTAAATTACCTAAATTTGATCTTCCAAAATTTTTTGGTGAAACCGAAAATTGGATTTCTTTTAAAGAAATTTTTAATTCGACAATTCTACAGAATAATCAATTATCCAAAATTGAAAAACTGCAATATTTACATTCTTCAGTGCGCGGAAACGCAGCTAAATTAATTCGTGGATTCGCTCTAAAAGAGGAAAATTTAGATCAATGTTGGGAAATATTAAATGAAAGATATGAAAATAAAAGACAATTAGCATTGAGTCAAATTAACAAAATATTTTCTATGAAAATTGTAAAGGCAAACAATGCTAAAACTTTACTTGAGTTATTAGATACTTGTAACGAAGCCGTCAGAAACTTAAAAACTTTGGGTTTAGATTCTAATGCGTTAAGCGACTTAATTATAATAAAATTCATGATGGGGAAATTGGATGAATCGTTAAAACAGAGATGGGAATTAATGTTGGATAGTGATAAATTGCCTGATCTTGATCTTTTTAGGAAATTCGTTGAGCGCGAAGCGCGCGGTGTTGAAGAGATAAAATGTAAACAAGACGTAAAATTCACTAATTCGAAGAAATCAAACGTATTGAGTACAATTGTGAAAAAGGAAAATACGTGCATTCTTTGTAATGAGCGTCACGCGCTATTTAAATGTCCGACATTTAATTCAAAACCGGTTAAAGAAAGATGGAAATTTGTTGAATTAAATAAGTTATGTCAAAATTGCTTACGCCAAAATCATAGGCTGGAGAATTGTAGGATAAACTTAATTGTAAAAATTGTGCAGAAAAACATCATACATTGCTACATGTTTATGGTAGAAATATAAATTCTGAAAGGGCGAATCATGTATCGCCAGATATATCAGTCTCTAATAGTGCTCAGTTTTATTCTAGTAATGTTTTGTTATCTACAGCACTAATTAAGGTTAAATCAAATCAAGGAAAAATTGTGCATTGTAAAGCTTTGATAGATAATGCTAGTCAAAATTCATTAATTACTAAGGAATGTGCTAAGCGACTAAATTTGCCCTTACGGAGCACGTCGCATAGTATAATAGGGATTAATTGCATTTTAGCAGAAACTGCTCTCAACGAAACAGAATTTAAATTCACTCCGCATTTTTCGTCGGAGTCATTTTCAGTCAGCGCTTTTATAGTTGATAGGGTTACCTCACCTCTCCCTAATTTCCAACTACCGCAACATGATTGGCCACACATAAAGGGATTACAACTAGCGGATCCCAATTATGACGTTAGTGGTCCAATCGATATTCTTCTTGGGGCAGAAATAGTCGCCTCAATCTGCAATGGCGACAATTCAAGGCAATCGACAATTCAAGGGCCAGCAGGAACTCCTACAGCATTCCCCACAAAGCTGGGTTACCTCCTTTCAGGACGAATAAACAGTTTTCAATGTACAAATATCAGTTTAACGTGTCATATGACTATTGATGATGATATCAACAACACTTTAAAACAATTTTTTGATATAGAATCAATTCCAAATGTAGAATCAAAAAAGATAGAAAATGATCCTGTGGAAAATATTTATGTGAACACAACTAAAAGAAATAGTCAGGGAAGATATGTCGTTCATCTACCGTTTAAGCCAGATAAGGCACTAGGTGACAGTAAGTCAGGTGCTATTTCAAGATTTCTTTCCATTGAAAATAAAATTAAAAAGAACCCACAATTAAAGAGGGAGTATTCGAATTTCATGAACGAATATATAAATTTAGGTCATATGACAAAATTAAATCCAGCTGAAATTAATGAAACGCCACATTATTATTTACCGCATCATGCGGTGGTAAATGAAAACTCTGAAACAACAAAATTACGTGTAGTATTTGACGCCTCGTTTAAAACAACAAATAACAAATCTTTAAATGACATTTTATATATTGGTCCTAAACTACAGTCAAATATTTTTGACAATTTAGTAAAATTTCGAGCCAACCCTGTAGCGTTCAGTGCAGACATAGCTAAAATGTATCGGCAAATCTTAATTGAAAGGAAACATAGAATCTACCAAAGAATTGTTTGGAGAGAATCTCCCAATGACCAATTATCCTTTTACGAATTGAATACTGTCACCTACGGAACAGCTTGTGCACCCTATTTAGCGTTACGCACCCTTAAGCAATTATGTGAGGATGAGGGACAAAATTTTCCATTGGCAGCAGAAATTGCCAAGGAGAATTTTTACATCGACGACTTATTGTCAGGGGCACAATCCCTTCAATTAGCAAAAGATAGAATAATGGAGCTGCAGGCTCTAATGCAAGCTGGAGGTTTTAAACTTAGGAAATGGGCTTGTAGCCATCCAGAAGCGCTCTCTGATATTCCAGAGGAAGATAAGGCTAATTCGGTCATTCATTTTTTTGAGGATAAAGAAAAAATAAATCAAAGAGTACTAGGAATGTTCTGGGATTTAAGTGAAGATACTCTTCAAGTTAGAACCTTAGCTGATCAACAAATTAATACGAAAAGACAGTTGCTCTCCGTAATTGCGCAAATTTATGATCCCCTCGGAATTATTTCGCCATCTACAATAACCTTAAAACTCATTCTACAAAAATTGTGGAAGTTGCAATCAACGTGGGATGAGCCTATACCTCCAGATATTTTGCAAGAATGGAAAACTTTTTATAATGAAATTAATGAGTTTAAATCTATGTCCATTCCACGCTATGTAGTTTCAAATACTAAAGACTATACAGTTGAACTGCATGGCTTTTGTGATGCCTCTCCGAGGGCGTATGCGGCAGTCGCATATTTAAAGATCATAACAAACACGATTCAAGTATATCTAATTGCTGCTAAAACTAGAGTCGCACCCATAAAAGTACTCACTTTACCGAAATTAGAATTGTGTGGGGCTGTACTCGTAGCTGAGTTAATTTGCAATATTCAAAAATCCCTTAAATTTACTCATTCGACATACTGGTACACTGACTCTTCTATTGTATTAAACTGGATAAATAACCTTTCAAACAAAGGAAATAGTTTCGTGGCCCATAGAGCTACCAAAATCAGAGCTCTTACTCAATTAGAATTTTGGAGACATATCCCAGGAAAAGAAAACCCGGCCGATTGTGCCACACGCGGGTTGTCCCCGGCTAAGTTGAAAGCTAGAACTGAGTGGTGGGAAGGGCCAAAATGGCTCCATAGTTTTGAGCTACCACCAATGTGCACATTACATTCAGTTTCCGTTCAGAAACAAACTCATCAACATTCGACAGATTCAAGTTCTAAGCCTACACTTTCTAATAACACTTTCATATCACATATCACGAAATACTCTAACTATCTAAAACTTTTAAGAATTCTAGCTTATGTTTTGAGATTTATCAATAAAATTAAAACCAAATCAAAGGAAAGTGGTCCTTTAAAGGCCATAGAGCTAAATCAAGCGGAAATGTGGCTTGTAAAAATTATTCAAAATGCAGAATTTAGTGATGAAATTGCCTTACTAAGGAAAGACAAACTTTTAAAACCTTCACACCATCTATTCTGTCTTGATCCTTTTCTGGATGAAGCAGGCATTCTTCGTGTTGGAGGACGCCTGCGGAACCACCCATCCTTACGATTTCAAGAAAAATACCCCATATTACTTCCCAAAGCAAATCACGTTACTTCCTTGATAATAACATATTATCATAACTTAAGCTCCCATGCTGGTCCCAATTTAGTACTTTCACTCCTTAGAAACAAATTTTGGATTCCCCACGGACGCTCCACCGTAAAATCAGTATTAAGACAGTGTATACTCTGTTTTCGACTGTCAGCTAAGCCAATAATTCCAAAGATGGGGGATCTACCCTCAGAAAGAATCACACCCATTCGGCCCTTTTCGAAGGTTGGTGTCGATTTCGCGGGACCAGTAATGACAAAATGTCAACATAAACGAAAAGCGACAACCTTTAAATCATATATTGCCCTTTTCATCTGTATGGCGACAAAGGCAGTGCATCTTGAATGTGTTTCAAATCTTTCTACAGAAGTCTTTCTCGCAGCCTTGAAACGCTTCATAGGTAGGCGTGGATACCCCTTTGACATATTTTCGGACAATGGCAGAAATTTTGTCGGAGCCCATTCTTACCTAAAACAGCTATTTTCTTTATTCAAAGAAGAAAAATTACAAAATTTTGCTTCCCAACACCAAATAACCTGGCACTTTATTCCCCCGTATGCTCCAAATTTTGGGGGACTCTGGGAAGCGTCGATAAAATTAGCCAAACATCATTTGATAAAAATCACACAAGGAGCAATATTAACGTTCGAGGAACTCTCCACCCTTCTATGTCAAATTGAGGCTGTTATAAATTCGCGGCCTCTAACACCATTGTCCAATGCTTCTAATGATTGCGCAGCTTTAACACCAGGACATTTTTTGATTGGATCTGCATTATTAGAATTGCCAGAACTATCATTAATAAATAATTCTCTTAGTCTTTCTTCTAGGTATAAGCTCTTATTGCAGATGAAGGAAACGTTTTGGAAGAGGTGGAAAGCACAATACCTGCCAACATTGCTGTATAGATCCAAAAGAACCAACAACCACCGTCACAGCTTTTCTCCAGGGGAACTCGTCATCCTGAAAAATAAAGTATCACCTCCACTCCATTGGGATCTCGCCAGAATCATCAAGTTGATTCCCGGCCCTGACGGAATCGCCAGGGTCCTGCAACTTAAGACCTCTTCTGCTGGAACTCTGATTCAACCGGTTACGCAGGTGATCCCTTTTCCAAGTATTTCGACTCCTGCTCCGGTGCCTTCCCGCCCCGCCCAGCCTGTTGATTCATGGGAAGCGGTAAAGGCGACAGCCGATCAGAAGTAGACAGTCATGTGACCAGAAAGAGAAAAAAAACTCATTATTTTTCTTTTTTTTATTATTGATTCTGTTTTTCTCTCTGAACTATTCAAAAAACTGAAGTAACTTTATTCTTGAATTGACATTCTAATATTCAGGCTACATTCGTACAGCCAAGTAATCCATTAATTGTTATATTATTAAAACAATAAGTATTCTTCTGTTTATTCTTTATAATTCATTCAAGGCATAAAAAAATGCCTTTATATGTATTCTGAATGTTTAAACCTGTGCTAAAGTTTGTGAAAGATTCTGTTTTTATTCATAAAATTCTGAAAGAAAATCTCTGATTAAATCAACTATAGTAAGCAATCGGATTTCATCTTTATTGACTTGCCTAAAATGTTTTTTCAAGCGACCAGAGGAAATGCAGGAGAGAGGTGAGTTAGCTTTTCTTAATATTATGCATGCTAAAACTTAGTTTCGTTTGAGTAAAATGTTTTGATGCAGGTCAATTCTTTATGCATGAGTCTAGTTATAATTAATCAACATAAATAAATGTAACTTTACATGTGAAAATTATAAAATATTGAAACAAAAATTGTTATAAAGAGAGCATTGTAAAAAACAAACACCATAAACTCAAAAAAAAAAAAAAAAAAAAAAAAAAAAAAAATGCAGCAATTGTTTCCGATCGAAATAGCACAAAGACCCTTCATCAAGCGAAACAAAGTGGGCATGAGTGCAGCAAAAGTAATTTGCTGCATTCGTGCTTTTTGTTAGACTCACGAAGGGATGCATTATTATTTCAACCTGAAAGAAATGATGCATTTTTTTTTTCATTGGGGGGAGGGGGGGCAATGATTATGTTTATTTACAAATTTTTCTATTTATTACTATCAGGCTTTGCCCGCTTTGCTGTCCCTACAATTAAACGAATTAAAAAAAAAAAAAAAAAAAAAAAAGAAAGAAAGGAAGGAAAGGAAATCAATAGATAAATATAATTTTCTTTATATTACTTTAAAATTAACAACTAAAGCAAAGTCCACTGAAATCACATAAAGCAAAGTTTTAATTCTCCGCTGCATTTGGCAGCGTCTTCGTCTTTCGTGCAATGTTCGACCCGGGTCCCCACTGCCTTTGACAGAGCCTTAAACGACAGGTTTAATTTGTGTGTTTATCGGTAGACAGGTGGTGCTACTATTATTCAGGAACTACAGCTTTACTATAAAACTCAGCATCTATTAGACATCTTAGTTTTGGTACTATATATCATAGAATTTAGTTACATGAAATAGTTTTCCTAACCTTCTTTCTATTATATTAAATTTATATTTAGAATAAATTTATTATATTATAAATTTATAATATAAATAAAATATATAATAATATTAATATAATTATTCTATATTTATGTATTCATTTGACAAAAATTCTGTCAGCAATTTCACGCCGAAGATAGTATTAAGATATGCCATTAGCACTATTTCAATCCCATGAGGCAATTATGTTTTTGAAATGTTTAAATATCACTTCCAATTTTTAATATTTCATTTTGAGTTTATTTTAATAATAGTTAGTGATATTTCCAAATGTATGAAAGAGCAGTACTTCGCTGTTTATAACTACTTCACTCGTGCCTACTTTATTCACCTAATGAATGGTCATGGAATCATTTCGACCTGAAACTTTTATTATTATTATTATTAATGTTTTTTACAATTTTGTAAATTAAATTTACAAAGTTCTTTATTTAATTTTTTCAACAACAGTTCTTCATTAAATTTTTTGCTGTAATAAGTATATGTTTTAAAATCTGTCTCTCTCTTGTTTGTTTTAGATACATTTTCTTTTTTTCAATTTATTAAAATAAATTATGCTAGAAAGGTTTTTGAGAACATTTAGTAAAATGACAGGAAAATTATTGTTGAAGAAGGAAAAAAGTAAGTAAACTTTATAAATTATGAAACAACACACCAGCTGTTTCCACTCAAAATAATTAAGCTCGACCCATCATCAGGAAAAGATAAATTGACTACGAGTTCAGCATAATATCATCGACGAAATGTAGTAGCTTAAAAACAGCATGTCTTCAAAATCTTGAGGTCGCTAACCGAGTTTAAAATTATACTTACCATAAAACAAAGATTAGAGATCAAACAATCCGACCCACATTAAAATAATAATAATAATCTGCAGTAATTTTATCGGTTATTACTACACATATTTTACTCCTTTTATATTTTATTATTATTGTTGTTGTTGTTGCTGTTGTTGTTGTTGTTTTTAAATGAAGTGGTCAGAAAACATAAAAATGGTTTGTCAATTTACACATCTAATAATTTTCCTCTTAAAGCAAACTGATACATGCGTCATAATATAACAAAGAGAGTTTACATAGCGAATTAACAACAACAAAAAAAGTTAGAGTAGTTTTGGAAGCACTCATTTCCAAGATTTCCAGTTGCTTCCACCTAATAAGAACTCTTGTCAATTTTCCTGTATTAAGCAAGTATTACATGCTAAAAAGGGGTTTATGTAGCAAATTTGAAGAAAGTTAAAGTCGTTTTTTGAGATATCGGTTTCTGTCCCACTGATAATTTCACCAAAACTTAGTAAACTGATCTGTTCATCATAAACTAACAATTGCGTACGAAATGATATCTAAAAAGGAATTAATATAGCGATTTTGAAGAAAATCCATAAAGCTGTTTTTAAAAGAAAGCACTTGTGAGACTTAAAAATGTTGTGTATTTTTATAGGACGTTTATCAATTTCCCTGAAATAACAAATACAAAAGACATCCAAAATAAAGTTTATATAACTTTGAAGACAATCGCCAGTTTTTGATTTCAGATTTCCAGTTTTCAAGAAAAGTTGGAAAAATCATCTGTACACTATACCTGTCTTAATTCAAAAGTTCGTTTTTCTTTATTAGTGATGATACTCAGATATGATAAACAGATATGATATGATTAGATATGATACTCAGAAAATTTCCAGAAACATATACACATATATGCAATACAGATACACAAACACACAGACTAATTGCCAAAAAACACTTTTCTGACTCACGAGACCTTAAAATATGTAAATCAGGTGAAAACTGGAAATCAAAATTTTTGACCGAATACAATGCTTCCATTATCTACGGTATTCGGATTATGGAAATGAATAATAATAAATAATTAGTTGACACAAATCCTAGCATAATTTCAGATAGAAATCATTATTTTATTGAAGAATTTGTTTAATAGCGTACTTCAAATAGTTTTAATCTATTAGCTGTTAATAAACAAATATATTTCTTTATAGAGCTGTAAAAAATAGAAGCACTCATTTAAAAATAATTGATGAATTGACTAATTTTTCTTCTACTTTTTTCGTTTATTTTTTGAACACAGTTCCTCGTTATCAGGATAAACAAATCTCCTCCCTGCGCAACCCAACGCTGACGCAGCAGTTATCAGTTACATCTTGTTGTTTTATGAAAGAAGTACAGCTGTTTTCTGTTCTGATTTAATGTGTTGTTAGGTGATATAAGTATATGTGTGTAGGATTTCGCATGCATGCAAAAATTCAAGAAAATCAATTTCACTTGTTAATATAATTTATAATTTTACTTTATATTTAGAGTGTGCTTATTAATTACATTTTTAAAAAAATATTTTTAGAATTCCACAAAACTCATATATGTTATACAGGTTTTGCAGACTTATTGTAGGATGCTTGTCATAAAAAGATGTACAGGTAACACAAATGGTTTCAGTATAAAAATCCATAAAATAATTTGGATACATTACAGTTTACGAGAAACTTCTTATCAGCGCACGTAAAAATCTTTATACAGCGTTAAAAATACAGATCAACATAAATTTGATAGATGCAATAAAAAATGTTTTTAATCAAAAATGATAAAATAAATATTTGTAGTTCATTTAATAGTAATGCAAAAACATATTCTTATAAGTTACCGCAAATTGGGGGGGGGGGGGGACTATTTCAGTTTCGTAAAAGTGAAATTATTTTTCTTCCTTGCATTTAAAAAATAATAATTAACAAATAAATAAAATAAAACTGTTAGGGCTGCCACTTTTTTTTTTCCCTATAATAGTTTATAGAAATTACATATGAAAATTATTATTTATGAAAATTATTTTCTATGATGTAGGTAGGCGATTTTCATTTAAAACAAGTACAATATACTAAATTTCGAAAGAAAATCAATTTTATAGTAATATATATATATATATATATATATATATATATATGTATATATGAAGACAATTTTTGACATTCGGTTTTCGACGTATTTGCATGTTTTAAGATTCCTGAACACGATTTGATCATTTTTAGAAAGTTCCCCTCTGTAAATGTGTATAAAAAATGTGTGGAAGCTGTATCTCACGAACCAATGGACGAAATTTAACCAAATTTGATATTTAATTAAAATTATTTGATATTTGATTAAAATCGTTTCCGATTACATTCGTGTATCATTCACTCAACACGTGGCTCCATACTTCTACTTCTACGTAACTTTCAATATGACATAGTAGAGGAGGAAATTTCATATAAATGATTTCAAATAAATGATAATTATTATTTTTTTTAAATTTTTATTATGAATTAAAAAATAAGTATTTAAATAGCTAACAACTAACCAGGATTTTTTTTTTTTTTTTTTGTGTGTATAAGTTGAGGAATCGCTCGCCTTTCTCCATGAGGGGATAAATTTTCAATGGTGGTATTTTTCAAAAGAAACTCATCAATAACTTCCACATAAATGACTGATTTAAATTTGTGGTAAATGAAAAAAAAGTTATAAATTATTTAAAAAAAGAAGAAGAAGAAGAAGAAGAAGAAGAAAGCATTTTATTAGAAGTTGGCACAAAATTTATTTATTTTTTATTTTTTTATTGACAAGCACTGTTCTAAAATGAAAATCGTTTCCATGCATTCAGGAAAATGATTTTAACAAATTATTATTTGCACTACGCGAATTTGCATAATATAAAATATAGAAGAAAGTTTTGTGGTGCCACAACATACTAGTTTTTGTCAAAAATAATAAAATCAATAAACTTGTTTTAAAATATCACAGATATATAATATAATCGTTCGTTTAAAGATATTGACGAATTCTTTTCAAGAATACCCATATTGGAAATTTACTCTATCGGGTATACTTCTCCCTCAGGGGTGGAGGAAGCGATGTTTGTACATAAAAAAAAAAAAAAAAAAAAAAAAAAAAGCGGAAGAAGTAAACTTTCTAGACTACTATCACTTTCATAAATATTTGAGCACACACAAAGAGACAGACAATTTTTCAAATTATGTTCATCAGAACAACTCAAAACGTGCAAAATCTATCGAAAAAAGGATGTCGAAAATTTTCCCGAATCTATTGCTTTCTTCTTAACAACACTGAAGGAAGAAAAAAAAAAAATGAAACATAAACTATAAATAGTTATAAGTGTTCTAATAACTTTCTCCCGTCCATATAACATAACTATTTTAATTAAGATCCATAATTTTTATTTTATTAAATCAATTAAAATAATTAATAACAATGATAAAATACTAGAAAGTTAGCGACTATCATAATTTACTAAAACGGATCAACTGGATAATTGTTATATATTTCTAGAAATCCTTTTGTTATAACAATGGTTTTAGAATCAAACATTTAAAAAATAATAGTATTTAAAAAATAATACAAAAACAAATTATAATTGAATTACTTACTCATATATTCTTTTTACGAGATTTTCAATCTCGAAGACACATCCGCAGACTACACTAACGAACAAAAACTTCGTATGAAATGGCGGACAGCGAGGGAATTTCAAATCAACAGAAAAAGAGTCACAGCGCCCTCTATGCATACAAATTGGTTATGGCTTAATAATTTGTGGCCACAACATGAAAAACATGATGTTGGCCTTGTGGTGATAGCTTGCATAAGGCCAACTGTGTTTATGCCACCTCTGGGCCACCGACCATTTTTCTTTAGGCTTCCATCACTGCTGGCAGCCATCAATGGCCCGCTGCTGGTGTTATATGGGGCAACCGGCAACTGATGGCAAGTGCAGGATGCCAGCAGTACGCCATAACGAGCCCGCCACTATAAGTTTTGCTGGGATGTTGTTACTGATTGATTATGTATTACTTTTAACAAAAAAAGAACTTAGAAAAAAAATCGTATTTTTTTTTTTTTTTTTTTTTTTTTTTTAATATTGTTACTGATTGAATATATATTACTTTTAACAAAAAAAAACTTAGAAAAAAATCGTTTTTTTTTTTTTTTTTTTTGTTACTGATTGAATATGTATGTAAGAAAATATAGAAGAAAGTCTTGTGGTGGCCACAACATACTAGTTTCTTATGCAGAGAGCCGTCTAATGAATATTTGCCCTGAAAACTTTTTTTGATTACTTGATGTAATCTCATGAATCATCCACATACCGTATATGAGAGCAATGCGCTCAATTACTTAAGCTGTAAAACGATGTATAAGGCAGGCGTTTAATTATAAGCATGTTTAATTATAAGCAAGGCAAATTCAACTAAAATGTGTAAAATAGTTTTTTTTTTTTTTTTTTTTTTTTTTTAAGTGTATGCAATATGACACATACAACGAAGTCTACAATGTTTAATTGTTCATTCAGTTAACATTATTTTTTAATTGTTTCTTAAATACTTTTCCATTTATCATTGTTAATCATCAGTGGATCTTTCAGATTATGTTTCAGTTTCAAGTATGAGTTTTTTCGTCGTACCAAATGATACAATTGAAGTAAGAAAAATATTAAAATATAATAAATAAATAATTTCTAAGCCCTACTAATATACTTTACTAACACATGAAATCAGTCATAGAGTGGTTATTGTATTTAATAATAATAATATTATTATTGAAAAATAAATAAGCTGGAAATTTCTTTTTTATTTATTTATTTATTTATTTTTATTTACGTTTTCATTTCATTTCATGTATTATTATTATTATTATTATTATTTATTCATTTATTTTATTTTATTTACTTATTTATTTGTAGAATTCTTTGCGTAATCGTCATCCAGATTTATAAAATTTTCCCCGTGTTTCTTTAATTTTTGATGGCTGGTACTGAATAATACGAAGTATGTAGGGAAGTTCAATTTCCGGCTTTTTAATATCAAACAATTAAAGACTAATGACTATATATTTTTTTAATTATGCGTCAAAGAATAAATCAGTATGCATAATAATTTTTATCAAGATAACTAGGGTATTTTTAATAACAGTCACAACCTTACGAGAATACCTCTTTGTTGAGACGTATGTGGGTAACTTCAATCTATGGGTCCTTATACCAAACTAATTAACATTATTAGTTGCATTTTACAACAAAATGCACATAAGGATAAATCTATACACAAGACAGATTTTATTCAATATGTTTTGGTTATTTCTTTGAAATAATCAAATCTTGAATTAATGTAAATGAATATTTTAAATTTATATTAAGTTATTTCATCGTACAAAATGACAGCTGCATTATTTAAAAATATATATATTAAATTTATTTTTTTTACGGCAGTAGATGGCAGCACCAAATAACTCTATCTACTGATCCAGGCATGACAAATAGAAAATTCATGTTTCTACAATTGTATATTTTTGACAAGTTTTAGCGAATTTTATTAAAATGCTAAAGTATAATATGTTACGTTATATTAAGAGTCTTAATTGAACGTACTTTTTGATTAAATAGGAGGAGAATATACCATTTAGTTTAGGATTATATTTTAATTGATTTTCTATAAATATGCTCACTATGAAAAAAAGGTGGTTATCAATTTTAAAAGTGCTATAAATGCATATTTCAAAACTTTAAGTAATATATATATGCTTTGTAGGTTTATTTTAAAATTTATTAAAATTGTGGTTGTAACTGAAAAGAGAAAAGATTGCAAGCATTACGAATGAGGGGGGGGGGGAGTTATATAAGTATAAGAAAGGCATATTGCAGTTAACCGTATTTAAATTTCTTTTTTTAAGTTAAAAATGTGCAGTTTATATATATATATATATATATATATATATATATATATATATATATACATATATATAATAATTAAATTAAAAGCCTTAGCATTAATATCATTCATATCTCTAATTAAGCAGAAAATGCCGGGTTCGAATCCAGGAAGTGTTTGTCGTCCTAGAAGATCGGAGTTTCCTGGGGTTTTCTCGGAATCTTCTTAAATACGGGATAGGACTCCTTAAAAAGACCCTAACGGAGGGCAAACTTCTTGGCTTAGGACACCCGTGTAGTCAATTGTCCTTTTTTCTACACATCATATTTATAATTGATGCTGGTAGACGTGAGGTGCCGAGTTTGATCCGAGGTCGCGCGCTTCGACCTAGCCGTTCGGAGTTTTCCGTGGTTTTCTCCGAAACTTGCGTAAATATGACTAGGATCCCTTAGCAAGACCTTCCTGGAAGGCACTCCCTCTCAGGCCTAGGATCCTAGAGCAATCAATCGGCCTTATTCCCAAACACCAACATCAACATCTATAATTGATGCATCTGAGTTTCAACTGTCTACGTGATCTGAAATGTGCATGATATTCAGTCTATGTATTAAAACACATTATGGAATTTTAATGTCTTACTGTGTTTTAATGCATGACACACTATAATATTTCAGTCTAGTTTTAAAACACGTTATAATATTTTAAAATATTTATTTGACTGATTTATTTAGTAAAAAATCCTCTGCAGACAATAGTATGTATTACTAAAAATTAAATATATGGTTGGTTGTAGATTTTAAGGCCGATCGACTACGCAAGGGTACTAGGTCAATAGTTGAATGCCCTCCATAGGGGGGTCTTTCTAATAGGCCCTAACCTGTATTTACACGAGTTCCGGAGAAAACCACAAAAAATCCCGAAAGCCTAGGTCAATGAGCGTGACCTGGGATCGAAACCAGCACTTCCAATCTACCGACCAGCTTTCAGCGCAAAAACGCTCGGCCGCTTGTGGGCCTCTAAACACACAATTATAATCAAATAAAATAGAACAAATCATAGAAATTTTTATAAATCCTATATTAGATTATAGATGGCAACACTAAATTTACAAAAAACTTTAAAGTTTCTCGTATTGTAATGGTTATCGATATTAAATAATTAAATATTGATTATCAGCATGGAATATTAGTGCTGATGTCAGTGTAGGTCTAAGGGGATGTTTAGTTTAATGAAACCAGAAGTCTAACTTCACGTTATTCTATGGAAAAATCTGTTTTATAAAATACTGATTACTTATTGCATTTTTAATTCAGTTTTCACATTTAGAAAATTCACAACCGTTAAACTGATTCTCCAAAAGTCTCCCAAAAGTTGGTTTTATATTATTTTATTAATTTTTTATATTTCATTTTGAAGCTATAAACTGCGAAAAGTGAACTTGTTAATTTTTCACATTTTTGCGGCTGAAAAATAAATATTAAGAATAAAAAATGAATTTATGGAGATGTTTGGTTGTAGGGTTTAAAGCCGATTGAGAACTCTAGGGACCTAGGCCTATAGGTGGAGTGCCCTCTATGGGGGTCTTTATAAGGAGTCCTAGCTCGTATTTACGTAAGTTTCAGAGAAAACCAAGTAAAACTCCGAAAGCCTAATTCATCATGCATGACCTGGGATCGAACCCGGCATTTCCCATCCACCAGCTTTGAACGCATAACCCTTCGGCCGCTGGTGGACTTTTAGAGAAGGAGAACCAATCGAACGGTCGGGAATCTTCTCTGTATGTAGAAACGTAATTTTAAAAAGGACATGTTCAATAATTAATGAGTAATTTTTATAACAATTTCCCTACTGAATAACACTGGGCTTAGATCCCGGTTATGAAAGATGAAGAGTTCTTGGCCAACTGTCTATGCTCGGAACATTGATGTGATTGTGATTTGTTTCAAGGCTGCTAGTCAAAGCTCGGAATTTAAGTTATATTGCTAATTTAATAAATACAGCATTAACAAGCGAATAAAACTTCAAAACTTCTTGTGTTATATACGGAAATGTTTTCATATTCAGTAGAGCCTCACTTATGCTTATCGCTCGTAATATGGACCGAGGTTAACACGGATAATAGAAAACTCGGATAGCATGGACTCTGTCGTAAATCGAAAAGGAAACATACAGTAAAGATTAAAATGAATGAAAACATAGTCATAAAGTAAAAAAATACATCTTATTACATATTTAATTGTAGTCAATTAAAAATGAATTACAATACATACATATATAAATTATACAGTATAGTACTGGATAACAAAAATTTGTCAAAGTTATCCACACCATTTTTTGAAAGGCTACGCCTTTTCCGGGACGTGGCCTTTTCGTAACTATCTCGGTTAACCCAGAACTCGGTTAGTCAGGGCTCTGATAACTGCGGCTCTATTCTATATACATATAGATGTTTCTTTGTTTAATTATCATAAAAATTCGGAATATCAGTTCCAAAAGACGGTATGTAATTTTATTAAATTATGCAAATTTCATAAATAATATTAACACTGTATACTGATAAAACAATGGTTAAATCTATTACATAAATGATAGAAAATTTGGGGGGAAATACAGACAGATAGATAGTTGAGATAGCTCAGTGTCTTGAAATAAAATAATTAATATGAAGATGCTAACGGGCTTTGCTTTCTCTTTATCGTTTTCGGTATCAACAAATACAGATCGTATAAACAATTTACTTGGAAAAAAAATCATGGTACTAGCTGAGGAATTTGTTTTAGTTTATCTTTTTGTGGTCCTGACTTTGCGGGTCCACCAGGCTCCAAGCGGTTTTACGCTCAAAGCTGGTAGATGGGAAGATCCCAGTTCAGGGTTCGATCCCAGGTCACACTCATCGACCTACCCGTTTGGAGTTTTTTCCATGATTTTCTCTGAAACTTGCGTAAATATGGTCTAGGACCCCTTAGAAAGACCCCCAACGTAGGGCATTCTAACTATAGGTCTAGGACCCTAGATTAGTCAATCGCCCTTAAACGCTACAACTAATCGGACTATGCATTTTGTCCTTTTTTTTTTTTTTTTTTTTTTTTTTTTTTTTTAAAGAAGAAGAAGAACTTGTAATTGATGTTTACATTTACAGCTTAATTCTGAATCATAGAAAGTCAGTTACAAAATAAATGTGATCTAAGTACTTCTTTGAATGAAAAGATGTCAACAAAAAATACAGTGTTGGTACTGGGGCTAAGGGAAGTCTCTACATATCGACGCTGGAAGACAATGTTATTCTCTGGGGAATTTTATCCTTTTAAAACTCATGATCTGAAATATATTTTTAATCACATTTTCGCACGCTGAAAATTTCCATCTGTTAAATTTGTATTCGTTTGCTAAAATCTGTTTTCTTTTTCTTTTTCAATTTTTACAATTTTATTTTGAAACTGTAAAATGCTAATTAAGTAAAATTTTGTATTTTGTGGATTTATAGTATTTTTGAAAAAGAAAAAAGAATGAGTATTTGGAAAAGAAAAAGTGATTTAATGGTTAAGACTTTACGGTAGTGTTGGTTTTAGGGTTAAGGCCAATTGACTACACTGAGGTTTTTGACCTGTGGGGAATTTCCTTCCGTGGGAGTCTTTCTAATGAGTCCTAGCTCAAGTATACAAGTTTTGGAGAAAACCATGGAAAGCTCCAAACGACTAGGTGACCACTGCGAGATGGGGTCGAACTCGGCACCTCACGTCTACCAGTTCTGAGAATAGAAACTTTCGGCTCCTGGTCGGTTGAAAGACATTTCGGAATGTAAAAACAAAAATAAAGTATATTTATTAATTAATGAGTTATATTGGGTTAAAGTTCCCCAAAGACTGGCATTGGCTTTGAAAGTGAAGATATGTAGATAATCCCCTTAAGGTCTTTTAAAGAGGATTCTACAGGTCATATAGGCAAAAAACGGGAGAGTCCTAGTGCTCGATAGTGTGTCCTCCGTAGAAGTTATTTCTAAGAGGTCCTAGTCGCCATATACGTTTCTGAGAAAAATATGAAAAATTTCAAATGACTAGGTTGATAAAGGCCACCTGGAATCTAGGTCAGTGCTCCTTTCAACCAACTTCGAGAACATAACCTCTTGGTCACTGGTGGAGCAAGAAAATATAAAAATATTTGTGCAAAGTTAATAGTACCTAGTCACGCTAAAAGATGGCAGCAGCATAACACTCAATAAGATGCAGAGAAATTTTTCAAACGATGGTTTTCACTACGCAGAGGCCAAGCACAGGGCCTGATTAAGGGGGAAGCTCGCTCATACCGGAATATTTTTACAATTATTTTTTACTTCATGTCATAGAAATTCCACGCTTTGACGAGGAAATATTTTTTATAAAAAATGAACGGTGTAAAACAATCCAATTTACTCACCGTTATTAGACACCAGAATTCTTTTAAAATAATTTTTAATGAAAATTTTCTGTTTATTATAGGAGGAAAATATTTGTTAAAAATTAACGGTGTAAGTATAAATAATGCTTGAAGAGCGAGCTTCCCCCTTAATCAGGCCCTGGCCAAGCAGACGCAGAGACCAAGAATATATTCATTCAGAAAGTTTAATAGGAAATTTAAAAATACGTATTGAATAATATAGTCTAAAATATTATATTATTCCATTAGTTCGAAAATATTATATTATTTCATTAGTTTTTATTTAGTTCTAAAAATTTCTTTTAAAATGCTTAAAACGCGTACCAATTTATAACATAATAATTTGTAGATTTAAGAATATTATCTACGGTAAATTTAAATAATTTAACTTCCGAAAAGTTGCAAAATTAGAAAAATAAATAAGCAAATAAAAATACATTTTATAAAACAAATATTATTAAATTTTATTAAAAATTGCGGCTAAAACGTATTGCATAAATACGCTTTATTTATCGTTGAAATAGTATATTTTCATAAATACAATTTTTCACAATAAAATATAATAATAGATAAATAAAATAGAAATGTAAGCATTAAGCAACTACTTTGTATATTTCAATTCTTATATATATTTTAAGAAGTTCAGAGAACGAATCTTGAAACAACAATATTGCTCTTATGACTAAAACTAATTTCCAGTTTTATAAAGACAAACGTATTATTATTATTATTATTATTATTATTATTTTTAATATTATTATCAGACAGAAAATAAATAAATAAAAGAAGAGAAAATAAATAAACGTTTTTAATCTACATTAATGTTTCTTAAAGTTTAAAAAATTCTAAATATTTAATTCTAATAAAGAATTTATATCTTTAAAATAATTTATTCTCTAATAGACTAACTTGAAAACGATTGAATGAATATGTTAAAAAAGTGGTTAATAATAAGTCTATTATTATTACTATTATTATTATTATTGTTATTATTTTGTGCTCAATATTTTTTCTTTCCTCAATAAGACTGATCAGACCATAACCTGCATAATAGAGAAATTATATTTATTTATTTATTTATTTATTTATTTATTTATTCCTTACATAAATTTAAGGATAAAACTTGTTTTATTATAGTAAAATTTTCAGATTACAAAGTACCTAAATTGATAGCCAAACATCATAAATTTTAAAAATACATTTTATAAATGCGACTGCGTATTTTTTGAAATTTCTGATGTTTTCTTACAAAGATATTATCAACAGTATTATTCCAGCCGAGTATTAAAGGATTGCCTAAAGTTATCTTCAAGAAGTACTAGATGGCAGCACCACTTGATGGCAGAGTACTTGATGGCAGCTAGAATGGTGTAGTTTAGTCAAATGAGCGACGAAACTACATCATTCTATTTTATAAAAATTAGATTATAAAGATAAAAAAATATGTTTAAAATCTTAGTTATATAGATTAGTATATGCATTAATTTTCCATATCAGATTAGTGTCAGATGAGTATGTCTATTACATTTTAAAACATTTAATTTTTTTCGAAGATTAATTTCGATTATGTTAGATCTTTTCACTTTATATGCAAATATTTGCTTGTTTATGTATGCTTATATGTATAGCCCCTGTTTTTTTAAATATATATATATATATGTAGTTTTTTTTTTAACTAAATACACATAGTTCTTTATATGTGTGATAGATTCAACTAAACATTCCTTGTATTTTCCTAAATAATATATTATTACATTATTATATTATTCCCCTACAGAGGGCATTCCCTCAGGCTCGTGGCTGTAATGTCGTCCATGTTCCCATTCAAATATGCCCACCAGCGGTAGGGCGGTTCTGTGCTCAAAGCTGGTCGACGTGAGGTTTCAGGTTCGAATCCAGGTCGCGCTCGTCTGTCTAGCCGTTCGGAGTTTTCCGTGGTTTTCAAGAAACTTGCGTAAATTCGGGCTAAGACCCCTTAGATAGACCCTAACATAGGACACTCCCCTCAGGCCTGGGACCCTAGTGCAGTCAATCGGCCTTACTCCCAAATGCAATCCAAACCATCCGAAGTTGGGGGAGGGGGGTGTCATCCCCTCCGTGGAGGATCAAAATTATGATGGCGTGTCTCCGAACCATCCTTAGGGGTGAGTCCCAGACCGTCGCCAGTTATCTATAGCGCTACTCTAGTGCGACGTTAAAACCAACCAACAAACCAACCATCCACTCAGGCTCTCTCAGGTAACACTTTATTGTTGATATATGACAATATGCAGGTTCAGGCTTTTCCTTCTTGGTCTTTCGAGTAGGAGATCGTCCCAAAATTGCACATCAACAACACTGGAGCATTGTGATTTTCATTTGATAATTAGAAATTTGATTAAGCATTAATTTTTCACTTTCTACTAGTATATACCATGAGAAGAAAGTATTGTTTTCGTGAAAATATACGACGTCGTGAACCAAAGAATGAAATTTAACTAAACTTAAAATTTTGTTGACCTTGTAATAAAGACGTGGTGATTACAATTTGCAATATCTTACTCAAAAGGTGATGGAATTATCCCGTTTTTCTTAATTTTTAAAATGGCAGTATATGATAAAATTTCGTATAAACAATGGAAATTATTTTTTCAGTTAATCTGAAAATATTAAACATAATATTTAGAATGGCAATAGTAAAATAAGAAAAATATGTATATATAGAAGCACCGCTTTTTCTCTTTGGCTGTACTCCTATATGTAAATTTTCAATATGAATATGATCGAAAAGAACTACCGAAAAGATCGAAAAGATACCGCCTAGGAAAGAAATTTGTTTTTGATTCTGAAATTAATCGATTCTTTGAATTCTGAAATGTAGGGCTTCCACCAGTGGCCCAGCGTTTCAGCGATGAAAGCTGGTAGACGGGAAATGCCGGGCTCGATCCCATTTCATGCTCGTCGTGGTGGCCGTTCGGAGTTTTCCATATTTTTCTTCGAATCTCGCATGAATATGGCCAAGAATCACGTAGAAAAAAACTTCACTGATGGCACTAACCCTAGACCCAGGACCCTTGTGTGGCCAATCGGCTGTACTACCACAACACAAACTCCGAAATGTAAAGCTATCGTAAGATATTTCTATCCTGCGTGATTTACCGAGAATTGCTATCGGTCATGATCGAATATATTTTTTCCCCTTTATCTCTAAACCTAATCAAATATTCAAATTGTTAATGCACACATTTATAAAGATTTACAGGCTTAAACTACAACCAATGGATATTCCATTTCCTCTGTCCGTTTTTACCCGGGGCCGCGGTAGCCCAGTCGGTAGAGCGCCGGCCTCGTAATTGGAAGATTGCGGGTTCGGTACTCGAGCCGGCCAAATACCGTCGTGTACACTAATGGTGGCTGGTGCACGTAAAATCTGTCGTGGCTGCAATGTCTTCCATGTTCCCATCAAAAATTATACCTCTGGGGGTCACCGAAGCGGGCGAGCCATCCCTTCCGTGGAGGATCAAAATTGTGATGGCATGTCTCCGGACCACCTTCAGGGGTGTGTCCCAAACCGTCGCCAATTGCCCATCTTCGCAGCACTAGTGCGACGTTAAACCCAACCAACCAACCTTTTTTACCCTAAACAAAAGCAGCATTACACACACTCAGACAGAGGGAGAGAGAAAGAGAGAATATAATAAAGACATTTATTTTATTTCCTTGATATCTGAAGTGTATAGACATCATAAAATGGTCGAAAAATATAATATTATGTTGGTCAAAGGTTTTAATCCGTGCTTAATATCATTACATTCCGTATAGCCATCTTTACGTCATATCCGGGGGAAAAAGCGTTATACGTATACACGTATACCCCTTTTGAACATAACACATACCCAGAAAGTATTATAAAGATATATTTTTGGCTTCCTTAATGTTTAATACATCAAAATGTCAAAACAAAATTCTCCCATTCTTTGCGATTTACTGACAAATGTCTCTCTGCGCATGTGTTAAATTAAATTGCCAATATTCCTAAATCCAGTTAAAGTTTAAAGTGATTTATAGATAATTTACGCACGATATTTTGTGTATTATTTATTTTTAGTACTATTACTTTATGTATTATTTATTTTACGTGGGATATAGGTCCAAAGCTTCGTGAAATGTCTTTTTATTTCGTAGTGTTTACGTGAGTATCAGAGAAAAAAAAATTGAGTTAATACTGTTTGTTAAATAAATCCTTGTCGAATCATGTTCTTAGACTGACTAAGGACAGAATTTGACAAGGATCTATTCAACAAAACAGTATTAACTCTAATTTTTTATACAGGAATTTTTGCTAGCGTTCGGATACTTTTGTTACCGACTGTATGTATATATATACACACAAAAAACTCTCTTCTGCATTTGTTTTATATAATGGCGATCAACATGCACGAACATAGACGCCGAATTTTTAAAAATTAAACGGGGCACAATCGGTGTTTTGTTTCTGCTTGAAAAAATTATGTAAATTGCACACATTTTCTCTTAGTACTTTGATACAAAGTAACATTTACAAAATTTTTACTTACAGTTTTGGATAGCGTGACGCAATAGACAAATCAATTTATTGAACTAGATAATTTCAATTTATAATATAAATTCAGTAAAAGTGTGATTATTTGACAGTATATTTGAAAATTAAAAGCATTATTTCAATGTGTAAATGTACTTTATTCAACAAAACAAATGTAATTGTAATGAAATCTAAAAATAAATCTTTTAAAGTAACACTGAAGCGTCACGGAAATTATATCATTTCTTTTAAAACTCATATTTTGAATTCACGAGGTGCAGATGAAAATGTATCAATGAGTAAATTCTATATATTTTTTCGTGCTGAAGGTTAAATATTTTGTATACACTGTGATGTAAACAGAAAAAGAAATGATGAAATAAGAAAATATATGTAATGTATTTCAATTAATAGCAAAGCTTCACTCAAAATTTTATATCATTACTTTTAAGACCCATATTTTCTATTCATATCGAAATAAAATGCTGCGTCACAAACTTTTAACCCGTTAAGGGTGTTTGTTCTGATATCATTACTTTTTAGAGGTTAATGATCAACTGATCTAAATATTAAAACAAGTCCTTCCAGCTCATAGGAAGGGTAGGTTGATTCTTTTTTTTCTATCACATAGCTACCATTGAGAATTTCACACAAAACACTTTTTTTCTAATGTATCTGGTAGCTTCCAAAAATTGGTTTTACACGATATTAAGAAATCCTTTAGTTAATTTGATCTTTTTTTTTCTTTTTTTTTTTTTTTTTTTTTTTTAATAAATACAACATTGCAGTATTATGAAGGATTAAAATTCAATTTTATTAATGAATTTTCAGCGTTTTGTGAAAAAAAAGTAAACAAATTCTTCACAAGTTTAACGTTTTGAAAACTTTTGATTGTTGACCAATTTTTTTATAAATATATAATAAAAATATTTATAAGAGACTTATCTGAGGTATATTTCATGATAGTTTAGCATCATTAAGATGAAATATGCAATAACACAGGTATTTTCTTAGGAATTTCAAAAATAATACATTGGTTTCAACGCCGATATTGGGTAGCTTGCAAAAATTGATTTTTACCCATTCGTGAGAAATCTTTTAGTTAAAAATAGATTTTGTTACTCATTTTTTAAATATATAGCATATAAAAATTGTATAAAGGATTAAAATTCAGTTTTATTCATGAATTTTCAGTTTTTTTTTTTTTTTTTTTTTTTTTTGTGAACAAATTGTAAACAGGAAACTTTACGATTTTTACATTTTTGAAAATTGTGAATGTTGAGCAAATTTCTTGTAAAAATATAATAAAAATATTCATAATAGATTAATTTTAAGTATAATTCATGATTGTTTAGCATCATTAAGATCAAATATGGAATAATACAGGGATTTTTATAGGAATTTCAAAAAATAGTACTTGGCGTTTTCAACACCAATTACCAACCCCTTCCAAAGTTTGATTTTAGCCATTAGTATGAAAACATACAGTTAAAAGTAGCTTTTATTACTAACTTTTTAAACAAATAATATATAACAGTATTATTAAGGATAAAAGTACAGTTTTATTAATGGATTTGTGGAAAAAAAAGTAAACAGTTACTTAACAATTTTTACATCTTCAAAAATTTTGAACGTTGAGTAGATTTTTTGGTAAATATACAGTAAAAATTAGAGATGGAATGAAGCCTTGGTAAGGTCAAAGCTTTGGCCGGCCTGGCTGTTATATACTCAAAGTTTCGTGGAATATTCTTAATTTGCATTGGCAACTTTTTTCCTATATATTAATTTTACTTAAACCTACATACGTCTTTGTTTTGTGATTTTTTAATTAAAAATAAAAAGTTTTCACTGCAGTTATATTACATACAGTAATAACATTGTAAGTAATTAGTACAAAACTTTGAAAAAAAAACTTTTCTTATAATAGTATAATAACATGGCTGAAAATTAACAGAATTTTGTTGATCCAGAAATATCGGCGTTGAAAACAAAGTATTATTTTTGAAATTCTTATGAAAAAAAAAAAAAAAAAAAAAAAAAAAAAAAAATCTATAATTGTTGTTTTAGCCTTAGTATTAATTAATACAAAGGTTGGAATACAAGTTGGATTTTTCCGTGGTTTTCTTCAAAAATTGCATAACTACGGGCTAAGATACCTTAGAAATAACTCCACGGTGTGCATACCATCTCAAGCCTTGAACCCTACCTAGGTTAATCAATCGGCATTAAACCCCTTCCCCTCCATCCCCGGGGGGGTGGGGGAAGGAAAAAAAATAAACTTTCCTTTTTTTTTTTAATTAAAGGAATACTTTAATTAAATCTATTTTTAAATACTCTTTTCACTTTTCAGAGGACAGAGATACAGAAGACAGACTCAGAAAATTTCAATGATCACGAAACATTGTTATTCCAGAAGAAAATTTCAAAACCACTTGAAAGGTGACCTTGAAACTGGAAACCTTTCCTGTGACCAAAGACGCAAATTAATGAAAGAGTTGAATTCCTTAATAGTAAAATATCGGACAATTCCACACTGCAACAATATAGTCAAGTTTTAAAAGCCTTACTTGATAGAGATAAACATTAAAGTTATTGACTGAGAGACAGAGACAAGTAATAATATAAGTACATAACATTGTATAATGTTTTGCCTTCAGCAAAGCCAGAAGACCTTCTGATGGTGACATGAAATTCTAATTTAAAAGTATTTTACAGAAATTAAATAAAATTTGTGGTACAATGAACATATAATAATTCAACAACATCTCAAACATTTAATTTGGCAGCAATCTATCACATCTGGTAACAGAACTATGAATGTAGAAAAAATAAAAAATACTCAAATCAATCATAAAAAATTTGTGATGTTTACCAAGCATTAAAATTACTGTTAGAATCTTATGGTTATTGAAATAGATTTATAAAAATATTTTAGCGGACAAATTTTTAGTTTATATGAGTGATTTGGCGACATTTGTTAGTAACTGGGTAACAATTGTCGAGTTGTCAATATGCCGGCAACAAACTTAATTATACGTAAAAGATCATTTATTTATTGCATAAAAGACTGGAATTTTTCAGATTTTTTACCATTTGCTATTAATTTTTTTAAATGACTATAAAAATATGAATACATTTGGCATGTTTAACGGGATGACGTTATATATATATATATATATATATATATATTGTTTTTGTTTTGTCTTTTTTTACTTACTGGTTTTTAGAATTATGAAATTAAATATACATATGCAATTTATTAAAAAAAAAAAAAATAATAAAATAAAATTTTAAATCATGCAAACTAGTTTTAACCCCCCCCCCCTCGATTTTACATTATTACAATTAAACAACATATTCTAAAGAAATTTGGTTATTACTTTGTCGACTGATTCATAAGTTTTTTTTTAAATATTTTGTTTGAATGTCAAAATTTGCATATTATTTCTGTATTGAAACAAATGTATTTTTAAAAAAATAAAATATATCAAAGAATTAACAAAATAATTTATAACCCAAATATGTTTGGTATATTTAATTATGATAAAGTAAAATTGAGGGAGAGGGGGATTGAAACTAGTTTTACATTAAAAATATGAATTTAAAAAAAGCGATTTTTTTTTTAATTTTTGAGAAATTTTAATATGTTGATATATTTAATTAAAATGTATGCAAATAATTATATTTCTAAGACAGTAATTTACTAAACATTTATGAGGGTGTCCACCATCATCTTAAACTAATTAGAAAATATTTTTGTAAAAAAAAGTGTAAACTTTCACAATTTCCAAAATGTATCCTTATTTTCTGGTTCACCTATATAATACAATAAAAAATACATAATGTTCCAGAAAAAGAAGTTAGACTTTATCTACAGATCTGTATATCTTACTCAGAAAAGTTATGTATAGTAATCGATCACAAGTTTAATATGTTTCCTACTCCCCTGGATACGTTATAAAACAAAGTTGTGTAAAATTACCGAACATAAGAGTGGAACCCTAATAAGTGCTCTGCATACACTGTAAAAAAAAAAAAAAAAAAAAAAAAAAAAAAGGTAAATAATGTACCAATGTTTGGAGCAAATTTTTTAATTGTACCAAAATTTAGTTTAGTAAAAGAACACATTTTTACTGTTTGCACCTAACGTTGGTGAATAGAATTGAAAATGTCATCCGTGGTGCATCCAGTTGCACCAATCTTTGGACCGTAGTATAAACTTTAGCTGTAATCGGCGGGAATATCTTTAACTGGCGGCCATTACTGGCACTGGCGGTATTTGATCCGATGATCCGGCATGCGGCGCATGACGAATGACGTAATGGACTTGAATGAAACGTTTGATTGAAAATTGATTTAAACATTTAACGAAAGCAGAATCAGATATCCAACTCGGCCTTTTACTTCCAGCGCCCCCCTCCCCTTACTTTGTAAGAATATTGTTAGAATCTTAGAATCTTAGAATGGACTTGAATGAAACGTTTGATTGAAAATTGATTTAAACATTTAACGAAAGCAGAATCAGATATCCAACTCGGCCTTTTACTTCCAGCGCCCCCCCCTTACTTTGTAAGAATATTGTTTGTAAACAAACAGCCGCAGCGATATTTCTTGGCAGCCTGGCACTTTTGGACGCTTGCGAATTCCCTGTACACTGTTAAAAAAATGCAGAAAAAATACAGAAATTCTCTGTAATTTCAGAAAAAAATGCGTAAATTACGAAAAAATTACGTAGACAAAACGTATTTTACGACTTTTTTTCTGAAATTACAGAGAATTTCTGTATTTTTTCTGCATTTTTTTAACAGTGTACGCTTCATGATTCGAGAATTCGCTTGAGAATAATTTTCTAAAAAGATATGTACTTTTTTCGTTTTTAATTTTTCCTTAATATATATTTTTTTTAAACCTAAGTGTATGTATATTACGTATTGCCAACTTATTTATTTCAGGTATTATTTTTTGACTTGATTGCGAAGATGTCTTCGAAAGCGGTGTTCTGCTGCTTGTCTTGTGTGTGTAGTAACGACGTTCTTAAAGATCCTAAGAGGTATGTTTTAGTAAATATTTTCATTTTCAATATTAATAAGCTATACCAGTTTCACGTTTAGTTTCATTTTTAAATTGTTATACGTGTTAATATAATTCAAAACATTCTAGCGGCTCTTCTTGTATTTCTTGAAAAAATAGTAGAAATCGCATCTGTGATTTTGTATTTTTTCCTTTTTTCGACAAAATTGAAATTTATTGTTACCTAATCATATACTCTTGCATTCTTCATTCCATTCAGGACTTAGATGCTTTGTGAAGGTCTTGCACATTTATTATTTAAAACAATTTTGTTGCAAATGTGTTATCCCTATGACAGAATCTTTTTATTGTTTTCTGCGACAAGTCTTGTTCGTGCAAAACTTTACTGCAATTACAATATTGACATATTTTCTTATTTACACGTAAGATGTACATGTAACTATAAAGACCAATATTATTAGTAGACCGTTAAAGATTTCTTAAATACACGAGTTTCTACTTTCTACTGAAGTTTAGAAATAGCTTTCATTTTTATGGACAAATCTTCCTGCAAGTGACAATTTCTTTTCTGCGACAATATCGCTGTGTCGCCCAAATTCTGCCACAGGGTGTGTTATAATTTTTTAAAATAGGATCAATTTTCTCGTAAACTTTGCTTTTTAGTGATAGAATGTTATCAATCTTATTTTTTATATACTATGATTTTTATTTAAAAAAAAAAAAAAAAAAAAAAGATTCCTTTAAAATTTACTTTAATTTGATATATAAATGACATATTGAAAGATTTTGATGTTATAATTTTTGTAAATTCAGTTAGGTTAATAATTTTTTACGCTTAAAAAATTCACATAAGTTGTCTCGTAATTTCTAACATTAATGTATTTTTCGTCGTTCAGTTTTTTCATGAAATGTTTTTAATTTTTTACTCTGCTAATTACGATCACCAGTATGTTACTGTCAAAGTTTGAAAATTTTTTAATTTGATTGTTATTTATCTTTTATCTTCCTTCAGCTCTTGTATAGTGTAATACACACAAGCTCACGTCTTGTGCAGAAAAGTTTTGATAAAAGATGCAATTTTTTTTTTTTTTTTTTTTTTTTTTTAAAGAGAAGTGTGTGTGTGTGGGGGGGGGGGGGCTTTAAATTTTATCTGCTATGCTCAGAGTCCCATAGTTTACTTTATGTTGACTATCAAGTGGTTTTTCTTGCTTTTATTTGTATATATTTTAATTTTCTCTTATATATACAAGAAGAGAGTATTGTATTCGTGGAAATTTTCGAACTCCACTTTTCGATGGATTTACACGCTTTGAGATACCCTAAACATGAGTAAGAGTAGTCATTAAGAGTTAAAAATTCACTATAGGTACAGCTTTAACACTGTACCATTATTAGGTATCCATTATCATTTGCATAAAAATAATTTTAACGATAAAATTTATTTGCGAAAACTGTTCTTCAATGGAAGAAAAAGTACTTTTTACATAGTATTACATACTTTTAGTATTTTTTACACAGCTAAATTTTGGAGTATGAAGAGTATCAAATATAAATTTGCCTTTTATCATTACATTTTAATATATTTAAATTATGAAGTAAGTGTTGATTTGTTCTACAAATTTTAATATAGATTAGCTCAATATAGTCACTATTTCACATCAATTTCATCTTGATCATACTAAACTTTAAATCATTTTTGAAGCATTTTTTATTCTTTGAAAGCACCCAATTCTTTCTTTAATAATAAGCTTCATCACAACCACAAAATTTTGTGTAATATCTGAATTCTAAAATTCTTTATATATATATATGTGTGTGTGTGTGTGTATATATATATATATAATATTGCAAATGCTTACTCTTTAAAACTTTCTATTCTCTTGACTTTTTTTTTTTTTTTTTTTTTTTTTTTTTTTCCCGAGAAAAATGTTAGCTTTCTTATTTTTTGGATAGTATGATTATTGATTAACATAAAAAAGACACTATTCCTTAAAATGTATTTAAAATTGATACGTAAATGACATATTGAAAAAATTTGATTATTTGTAAGTTCAGTTAAGCTAATGATATTTTACACTTAAAAAGTCTCATAACGTTTACCAATTGTCATTATTCGGTTGCAAGAGAGAAAAAATAAGCATAAAAAAATTGCAAATTATATATATGATCTATTGGAAAGGTGTTTCATTTATCTGTCACATAAGTTTTTGTAAAAATTTTGATTGATTATAAAATTCTTAAATTTTGTTTATCAGATTGTTTTAACACATTTTTCATGTTTAATGCTTTCGTGAAATGTTTTGATTTTTTTCTGTGCTAATTAAGATAACCAGTATTGTCAAAGTTTGAATTTTTTTTAATTTGATTTTAAAATTTGATTGTTATTTATTTATATTTTACATTCCTTGATCTCATGTGTGTTGCAATTACACATGCACACATCCTGTGCAAAAAATGTTTCATAGAACAAACAATCTCTCTCTCTTTTGATTTTTTTACTTTCAATTTTATCTGGATGTGATTTAAGTCCCATAATTTATCTTTAAATTAACAGTCAACTGCTTTTCTCGCTTTTATTTTTTACATAATGTTTTTAATGGGTTTTCATGAAATGATTATAATTTTTTTTTTTTTTTTTTTTTTTATGAGGATTTTTTTTCAAAAGGTTTTTGTATTCTCATATTGATCAATTTAAGTACCTACAACATTTCAATTTCTTTGTCCATTTTATGATAATTAATAATATTGATTTATATTTATTGTAATTTAGATAAAAGTTCAACTTTAAAAAAGAATTTGTACCCCCCTCTCTCTCTCGCTCTTTTTTTTTTTTTTTTTTTTTTTTTTTTTTTTTTTGAAGAAGGGGGGAGGGGCAAAATAATGCCAACCATAATTGCTACAGAATAATAGAAGTACATTTCAAAAATAAATGAAATTGTAAAGGAGTTCAGCTGTTAAATTTATAACCTTATTTCACTCTCTCTCCCCGGTCCTGGGTGGTTCTGTGCTCAAAGCTGCTAGACGTGAGGTGCCTGTTCTATCACAGGTCACGTTCAGTGGCTTAGCCGTTCGAGTTTTCTGTGGTTTTCTCTGAAACTTACATAAATGCAGTATAGGACCCCTTAGAAAGACCTCCACGGAAGGCACTCTCCTCAGTCAATCGGCCTTATTATCAAACACTAACACCCCTCTCTCTCTTCCCAAACACACGCTTGCAAATATTTTCTAAAACTGATCAAATCGTGTCTTGGACCCCTGCAAAATGTGTAAATTCATCGAAAACCAGAAGTCAAAAATTTTTACTAATCTAATACTTTCCTCTGTTAAGTATAGAAAAGAGTTTAAAAAAAAATATTTATGTAATATTTTATATATAAAAAAAAAATAAATAAATAAAAATTATAAAAGTTTTTTTAAAATTATTGAAATTTGATATACTTTAAACATCATTTCGTGCTGGCAGAAAAGCTTTTTTTTTTTTTTTTTTTTTTCTTCCTGCCAGCACGAAGTGATGTTTAAGGTATATCAAATTTCAATAATTTTAAATATATATTGTTAACTTCGTTAAATAAGTATTAAATCATTATTTTTTAAAGTCTTTTTTTCTTTAACTCTAGGATGAAACAGTGGCTTGTTGATGAATATTACTATGAACATCGATGCTGATCACTTCAGTGATGATGCCTTTATATCTTGCTGCACCAGGACTCGAGAAAAATGGAAAAAAAATTGCCATCTAATAAATTTTTTTGTAAACTTAAAATTTTTTACTCTTATTACAGTTTGGTATTGGATATTGAGAGCAGGGGAAAAAAAAAAGAAAGCTATATTATGCTACTCCTAAATCTTTAACGACAAAGTTATAGGCAAGGATAGGGGGGGGGGGGCAAAAAGTGCATAATATTGAGTTTGCTTCAGAACAGAATGTTGACAGTTAAATAATTATGTAATGATATAAAATGTATATGAATATGTAATTTTTGTTATAATGAAATAAAATCTTCAAAATAATTCAAAGGTTTCCATTGAATGTAGCAATTGGAATATATGTTTCTTTTTTTTTTTAAATAAATTCTGTTAAAAATGTTATGAAGATTGTATATATTTTTTATTATAAAATTGTGCTGTCTGTTTGACATTTTTCATTAGCGAAGTATAGACAGGTAATTTTATTCCTTTCATAAATTTTTGACCTATTGTTATCAGGATTTTCCTAGTTTAAACAGTAAACTCTGCTTTTGGGTGTTCCTGTAAGATATTGAATAGATTAACTTTTATCCTGAGCAATTGATATGGTAAATGACAAAGTTGATTATGCACAACAGTAGCACATAAAGTGTTAAACACGTCTATGCCAAAATCAAGAACAGTCAAACCTTGTTGACAAGAATTGTTTCCACAATCCCTGTCAAAATGAAGATTAATTCCTGAGTTACTGGCGGCCGAGCAGTTCTGTGCTCAAAGCTGGTAGACATGAGATGCTGGGTTCGATCCCAGGTCGTGCTCGTTGACCTAGCTGTTCGGTGTTTTCTGTGGTTTTCTCTTAAACTTGTGTAAATATGGGCTAGGACCCCTTAGAAAGACCGCAACGGAGGCACTCTCCCTCAGGCCTAGGAGCTACAGCAGCCTATCGGCCTTATTTCGAAATCCAATAATTCAGTAGTGAGCTACTAATAGCATAATTTACTGATTGATACATAAATTAATGATAACATGGGCAGTTTTGTTATCCCTGTTGAGATTCATGTTAATGAGGTTTGACTGTATTTATTCAGGGGAGCGCCTAAAGGCTGATAACAATTTTTCTTAAAAAACCAAATTTATATTACATGCAAGTACTATGCAAACAGTAAAAATAAAATTAATAAATATTTTTTTTTTTCTCTCTATGCGCATTACATATATATATATATATATATATATATATATATATATATATATATATATATATATATATATATATATATATATATATATATATATATTTAAATATCTGTTTTTACATTCATAAAATTCACAACCATTAAATTGGTACCCGTTTTCCAAAAATTGAATGTTTCAAATTTTAATTTTAATTTTACAAGGTGGCGACAGTCAGGGAAATCATGGAAAAATGAGGATACTTTATCAATCTGGAAATATCAGGGGAAAATCAGGAAATTTTGTAGAAACACCCCACGATCATGGAATCTTTCATTTTTGCTCAGCAAGCACGACTGAAAGATCGCCAAACAGGTGTTATCTTAACCATGATTGCACAAGATTAGTTGTTTTGTTGTTCTTCAGCTCAGTGTTATTTTCTAGTTGAATCTCACCAAGTTAACATTAAAATAAATAAATATTTTTAGTGCAACAATATGAGGAATAATTTTATGTCTTGATATTAATGTTGTGCAATTAAAATGAGTCATAATTTTATAATTTTGTTAATTTCTCTAAAATTTTGAGTTTTTCGTTTTATTTTCCTTTTTGTAAATGAACAAAGAAAAAAAAAGAGATTGAGATTATTTTTTTGCAATCGGTATAGTTTTTTTAATTGCAGTGTTTTGCACAAGAATGTAATATATATATCACACTCTCATGTATACAGAATTAGGGAATGTATATTATAGGTAACTAAAGTCATGGAAATTTGTTAAAATTAGTCATGGAAATCATGGAAAAATCAGGGAACTTTTTCTCTGAATTTCTGTAGCCACCCTGTTTTAGAGCTAAAAAATGAGAAAAATGCATATAGTGAAAATTCCCATTTTGAAGCTCCAAATAAAAAAAAAAAAAAAAAAAAAAAAAACTTTTTTTTTTTTTTTTTTTTTTTTTTTTGAAAACACATAATAATTTAACAGTTATGTATTTTTAGAATTTGAAAATGGCAATAAGGTAATATGCAATTCCATAAATGATTTTACCTATAGAATAACATGAGCTTTGATGACTGATATGTCAACCAATTCAATGGACATGCAACAAAAATTGCCAATTAAAGGGTATAGTATCTGCTACAGAACTGACTTGTATACATACCTCAGAAAATTGGGATTCTAATTCCACATCTCATAGAAAATAAAAATTTTGAAAAAAAAAGGAATATGTGGAAAAATGAAATTTCTTGATTCAAATGATTAAATATTGCAAAAATATATAAATGTCTGTTATTATGATATATAGTGACGTAGTTTTATAGTTTATTTGATACTTTAAATATTATTGATTTATTTTATAATTTCAAAATTTTATATTATAAATTGAGAATATAAAATTGCAATACCTTTTTTTTTTTTTTTTTTATTAATATTTAGTGATAAATCCAATGAAAAAAAAATGAATTTCAAAGCTTGCAAGATTAACATAAGATATTTTAAAAATAAAATGACAATAATATATATATATATATATATATATTGAAGAGGAAATGTTTAAATAATAAAGCAGCTCAAATATCTCCATCAATGTAAAAAAAGAAAAAAGTGCTATATTACACATAAAACTAGTTATATTTTGCTGGCTCTAAACAATAGCACACAATTTCCCAGTATTTTGGTATTTGCGTCTGTACTAAAATATAAGAAAAAGTTACACCAAAAGTAAGGGTTTATAAATGCCCGAAATCATCAGATAAGGTTGTACCAAAAATACAGATTTTAATCGTACCATAAAATAGAATAGACTTCACATTCTATTTGGTTGTTTCAAAACCACTGATTAATGGTGCAGCCTCTGCTTATTTTATAGTGTGCATAAAATTACCAAAATGTAGTAAAATTGTGCACCATCTTCTATAGCCAGCAAATTGACACTAATTTTTGGTGCAACATGGCACTAAATTTTTTACAGTGTATGTTATTTAACAAACTTCTGTTAAGTCCCCAATCGCATTAAAGCAACTTTACCTTATTGACCTACATAGGTTACACAGCATCGTTGCATAATGTTACCGTTTTCGAAAGTGAAATTTACCTACTGATCTGCCTATGTCACACTGTAATGTTAAAGTATTTGAAGACGGAAGGAGGTCGCTCATCACTATGTAGCAGTTTTTAGCGATTTTAACCTCCAAAGACGGACTCTGACGACAAAAGTCACATTACAATGTGAAAATTTAAAAAAGCCGTATCTAGAAGTTAAGTCTTCCGTTGTTTATTGCAAGAACAAAAAAGAAAAAAAAAATGCTGCCGGATATAAAATACTACGCGACAGAGGGCAGCAGGTAATTAAAAAGACAAGATTTAAGCTTCTAATGAGGAAATTTCGTAGGCAGCTGAAGAAAGTTCAAATTTTGCGACGGAACATTGGAAAAGTTAGTAAGATTAGATTTTAGCTTGTTAAATTGGATAGTGTGTAAATATACTGTTTGGAGAGAGGAACCTCATCTTCTAATATGCATACGTTACACAACTATATTATGTAAATTTAACGTTTGGCCAAGTGGAACCTTATCTACCGATCTACCTATGTTACACAACAATGTTGTGTAAAGTTACCGTTTACCATAGAGGAAAGTTACTTACTGATCTGTATACGTTAAACAACAATGCTTTGTAAAGTTATCATTTGTGGAAACATTAAACAACAATATTGTGTAAAGTTACTGTTTGCTAGAGAGGAATCTTACCTACTGACTTGTATACGTTACACAACAATGCTGTGTAAAGTTACCATTTGCGAGAGAGGAAACTTACCTACTGATCTCCATATGTTACACAACAATCTTATGTAAATTTGCCATTTGTGAGAATGATATCTTATTTTAAGCTCTGCATACATTTTACAACATACTTGTGTAATATCACCGATTCTAACACTGTAAATTTTCTGCGCGGATAACAAAGGTTACACAAATACAGTTGGTAAGGTTTCTCAACATGGTTGAGGCAAGTAAGCTGCCTCAACATTGTCGAGTAAAGTTACACTTTTTTTTTTTTCATTACAATGCGACAGTGGTGGCCTATGTTATTAAATGGCAATTTTTTTCCTAATTATTCATTATTTATTTATTTATTTATTTTTATGAATTCTCTGAATATGAAAAGAGAATTAAAAAAAAAATACATTAGGCAATGCATAATTATGGAAACAATTTTTCCTGTAAATTAACATTGTCCACAACTCTCGGCGAAATTAGTATTGTACGCTCTTAACCACTTTTTATACGCTTTGACCCATGTAGTGATAGTTCGTCATGAAAACGTTCAATAAAATCATTGAAGGTTTTTGTAAATTTCACTTTGTAAACATCAGTTGTATATTTCATTATCAGCATGTTTTATTTTACACACTAGAGCTGTTAATTTAGTGATGTGGATATATTCTCTCCTTTTATGGTCATAAAAAAGTTTTAAAAAAAATTATCTTAAATGGATGTATATCCTTTCAAAAATCGTTAAGCAAAGCAATTCAAATAATGTTTGAAAAATCATATTTAGATGACATCTCTCCCCACCCCCAAAAAGTTATCTTATTTCTTTCAGAAGTTAACAAAAAATAATTTTAACTACATTTTTTTTGCATTATCTAAACATTTATGGCAATTTATAACGTAAATTAAATTACATTTATCATAATAAAACGTCCAGAAATTTCTAATAACGATTCTCTAAAAACTTACTATAATTTATAGTCCGAAATTTACATCCCAAAGAAATCTGTACAATAACATTAACTGTGTGAAAATATTTTCTATTACAAACACAAGTATTGAATTCATAAAAAATATCTTTTAATTCTAATCTGATAAATAAATCTTCTAACGCATATATTTCTTTCTTGGTAATTATGTATGTTGAAAAAAAAAAGTTTCACGTAGCGAAGTTTTTCTTCTTAAAAATGTTTCTAAACAATGATTTTTCTTTATTTTCACAAAAAAAAAAAAAAAAAAAAAAAAAAAAACCTACATTTTATAGCTTTTAATATAATATATTATCTTTATAAATTTATTGCCTGGAGATAACTATAAACCACAAAGATTACTTCATTTATTCTTTCATGTTATTAAATTTTGTGAATAACGACAGCATTGTATATATATAGACGCTATATAAAGAAATATACAAGAAAGATGATGGTAGTTATTTATCTTAGGACATTACGACCAAAGGGTATTTTGATCACATGGAGATATATTGTTTCTCCAATATCGACAGTATAAATATTTAGCATAATAGTGTTTTATGAAAATTTATGATGAAAAAGTTTTGAATTCTGAGTGATGAATTATGTATTGTATTGCTGCATCTAACTTCATAAAACTGTCGTTTATGGAAGATATTTTCATTCTTTGATGATTTATAGATTATGTGGGAAGTATTATATAAATCATTTGTACTGTTCTGAGATTTCTAGAATTACTGAAATACGCGACATTAAAAAGATTTACGGTATATATTATAATGCGTTTGTTAATAGGGCAGTTAAAATGAAAAATGTTCAAATTACATTTCTCAAGTATTTGCGAGAAATTAATAAATGCAGACTGGTTGAATGTATGGGTGCTTTGATTTTAAACGCAAGACGTAATTCATTGGATTCTTACGAACGGATATATTTTATTTGCCTGTCTAGACATTACGGTACAACTGGGTAATTTCTTTTATAAATTATAGTATTGCAAAATATATAATTACTTATTTAATTATTTCATTTGAAAAGAAATACATTTGTTTTAGATTATTGCTTTATAAAGTTTTAATTAATAATTTAATTAATTGTCCTAAAAATATGAATAGATGGTAGAAATTTAATTTCCGTGTGCATCAGGAATTACCTTTCTAAATTTATCATTAAAAAGTTTCGTGTAAAATTTTTATTTCAAATTGTGATTGTTTATATTATAACGAAAATTTAATTGTTCAAGGGAAAATTCCATGCACATATGTTTCACATGATCATGAATATCAAGTATTCAATTTTAAAATAAAATTATAATTCAGATTACTCATCAAGAAAGAAACCTAATTTATATTTTTATTAATAAAAATAACTCTTAATAGAATAAAGAAATAAAAATGTTATTTGTTAAAAAAAATATCTTAATGCGCCACTTACTCTCCACAATAATGAAATTAATTAAAAATGCACTAATTAAAACTTTAAAAAAAATGATAAATAATCTATTTAATACATAAGAATATCTAACTAAATTATTTTTATTTTTCATATATATGAATTAAATATTGCAAAAAAAAAGACTCTTAAAATAATACTATTGACTTTATTCTACAAAATTTTGCGTATCTATATAATAATAGGCAAGCATAAAATTTGTTGTCCCTTTTTAACATATTAATTATTGGAGTAGAGGGTTTAAAATAGTATCATTCGAAAGGTATGGTTAGCCGGAAGGTGCGAATACAAATATTATTTTCTTACGATGTCAAGAAGGTATTTAAAAATACTTTTATTTTTTATGCATTTTCCCCCATTTTTCCCTTTTATACACGTATTCCTTCACATTAAAAAATGCCTAAAAGTAGAAAGTTGTTAAATCTGGCAATTTCATAAAGCTCAAATAAAACCATAGACACAGTAATTTGTATAATGTAGCATCACTATACGCAAGCGAAGTGATGACGTCACTGTCTGTCCATGGAGCCATGTAAAAGATTTTCTATGTTAATTGTCCATTGAATTTTTTGTAAAAAATTATTAAAAAATAACGGAAATTATCTGCCGATTTTAATTCCGATATTTGGGTATAGTTATATATAAATTACTGTCTACATGTGTTTGATTGAGTTATTTTTTCTGTAAAATTGATAAAATTTTAATTTAAAATCACAAAACTCCAGAAAAAAAAAAATGACAAACTTCCAGTTTCGAATGTAAACATAAACATTTCATTTCAAAGGGTGATATTTAAACAATAAATATTGAACTAATATACTAAATAAAAGGAAAATGGATTTGTTACTAACTGCTGCATGTATAAGTAGACGATACGGAAAAAATTCCGATTTCCGTTTTTTGCTGAATTTACATGTTTTGAGCTTTCTTTACGTTTCAATTAACTGAAATTGGCTACTTATTTTTTAAAAAAAGTGTCTTTATTGCTAGCTTTTGTGGGTAGAAGAAGCAAGTAGAAGATACATAAAATCTTTTGATTTCCGGTTTTCGATGAATTTACACGTTTTGAGATTTCCTTGCATTTTAATTGAGTGAAATTAGTGAAATTGACTACTTATTTTTATTTTTTTAAGTGGATTTATTATTCTTTCCTCTGCATATATAAGTAGAAAATATAAGATTCAGAAATGTTTTAGATTTTTGGTTTTCGATAAAGTTACACGTTTTGAAATTTCCCGAACTCAATTCGACCATTTTTGAAAAATATCTTTTTTTTTTTTTTTTTTTTTTTTTTTTTTTTGGTTCAAGCACTGTATTTTATGAACCAATCGAATTAATTTAACAGAATTTGATACTTGGTTGGACCTTGGTCTAACATGGTACCTATTAGCTTCTGGGCTGTATCACACAACAAGGGGCGTTTTCACGTTGCGATTTTCTCTCATTTCAGGAAAGGCTAACATCTACAGAGAGAAATAGTTATATTAAGTAAAACTCTGCTGATTCAGTTAGAGTGAATATTGGCAAACAATTGCCGCAGCTGTGTTGCAATTGCATTCCGTTTAGGACAAGGCAATAACTTTGCTTTGCCTCGCTTTGCAAAAAAATGGTCGAGTTTCGACCACTGGGCGATACTAGTAATTATTAAATCTCTAAACCAAATCATATATAACCAAATCATATTAGAAAATCTACTTATAAATTTTAAACATTCTTGAGTAAAATTTCATGCATATATATCAATGTTATCTGTTGCCTAATAACATAGATTAAACATTTTTAAGTAATATATATATATATATATATATATATTTTTTTTTTGTAATCCTTTGTTATTTCATAACACCAGTTAAAATTTAAGCAAAGCTAATGTTTTATTCCACCTTTTTTTTTTTTTTTTTTTTTTTTTTTTTTTTATCATCTTAACAATTTCGTTAATTAAGTAAATATTGGAAATGTATACAGAAAATTTGAATGGTAATGCTGTGATTAAATTCGATGCAAAATTTCATTAAAAAAGCTTAAATTATCAGAATTCTTTTTGCATGTGTAGGAAGAAAAAATTCCTACAAATACAAACGTTTTTAGAAATATGGTAATACATTTAATATATATTAAACCAGCGCACTTTATTCACACACACACAAAATGTGATTCAAAAAGAAGCATATACTTTTCAGATGCTGTAAAACAGTAACAGTCAAAGACACGCACCACATCAGTGAACTATAAAGTAGATGTACTCTTAAAGATTGTGTCTCGCCCCTCACGGAAGTGACGTAGACAATATCGTGCGTGTCGTGTGACTAGTCAGTCGAAATGTCGGCGTCTGCAGGGGAGAAGGCTTTTTGTGTTCTTGAATCTAGCAAAACGTAATCAGCAACAGTTGTGCAAAGGCATTTTATATTACGACACGGAAAAGAAGCTCCAACTAGAAAATCTATCTATCAAAATGGCACAAAAAATTTAAAACTACTGACTGTTTGTGCAAAGGTAACAGTCCCGGAGGATCGACTGTATCGCAAGAAGTCGCCAATAGAGTTTGCACCGTCATTCAACGAAGCCTGGGAAAATCGACACAGAGGGTGAGCCGTAAAGTGCAGATTCTCAGCTCACTGTCTGGAGAATTTTGAGAAAGAAGCTGAAAATGATTCCATACAAAGTGCAGGTGTTGCAAAATCTGAGTGACTTTGACAAACAAAAGCGCTTTGAATTTTGTGTCGCTATGCATCTTCGTTTTGAAAATGACGATTTTCCCGCCGATCGCTTAGTTTTCCCTGATGAAGCAACATTCCACGTCAGTGGGAAGGATTCCATGCAAAATGTTCGCTTTTCGGAAACATAGAACTCCAAATTCACAGTGCGACAAGTGCGAGATTTCTCTAAGGTAAATGTGTTTTGTGCAATATTAAAAAGAAAGTATACGGCCCCTTCTTTTTCAACGAACAAACTGTCACGGGAGCAACTTTTTTGGATATGCTAACATTTTGGTTGACTCTACAGTTGCAGGCCGACATTGAAAACTTCATTTTTCAACTGAATGGTGCACCACCCCACTGGTCAGCCTACGTGGAAGATTACCTCGATGAGTATCTCATTCACCGATAAACTGGACGAGCCGCGGACTACATCATGGCACTTACCCAATAGCCACTCAGAAGTCCTGACCTAACAGCTTGTGATTTCTTCTTGTGGGGGTACGTAAAGTACAAGGTATTCGTCCCTCCCCTTCCTGTTGATTTAGTGGAACTGAAACAGCGTATGACGGGCAGTATCGATGGACATGATTCAGGGACCTTAAAACGCGTTTAGATGGAAATATATTACCGGTTTTATGTGTGTCGTGTGACTAAGAGGTCACACATAGCACGTCTGTAATTATCTCTAACAAAACTTAAAATAATCCCATCTAATTCTATTACAGGTAACATATAATATCTTACATTGTTATATATTTATACTGCATCAAAGTAGTATACTTCTTTATAAATCACCCTGCACATATATATATATATATATATATATATATATATATATATATATATATATATACCGGATATGCAAATATTTAAAAAAAATCATAAATTCAAAGAAACTTGTATAATTAAATAAGGCTTGCCAAAAAGTTGTTTTCGTGAAAGGGTTTTATATATATATATATATATATATGTATATAAAGAAATAGCTAAAACTCCTGACGATAAAGGGTGCTTTACATACACATCAAAAAGAAGAATGCAAATCAGAGACCTATAAATTGCCGTGTTTAACATTTTTTCGTGCTATGTGATCGTATATAAAATTTCAGTTTAACTCACCTTTTCAATGTGAAATATTTTGTATTCTATCGGATATGCTACATGCTTTAGCTAACGTTTTTGTAACTTGCTAGTAAAGAGTAATTTATAATTTGATTACACTGTATAAATTACACTGAAAAAATAAACTGTTAAAAGTGCAGGAAAAATCTGGCAGTTGGGGTGCCAGTATTTCTCCGTCAGATATACAGTTTAAAACCTTAAAATTGTATCACTGGACATATATTTTGCACAGGAATTTTGTAAATCAAACAACTTTTTTGCTAAAAGTACAGTTTTGTTCTGTTTATTTGACGGAGAAATACCTACACCCCAGCTGCCAGATTTTTCCTGTACTTTTAACAGTTTTTTTTTTTTTTTTTTTACAGTGTATAAGTGTAGTGCATATACAAAAACAATGTATTATTTTAATATAACTAATTTAAATATCTCACATTACAACTGCAAAAATCTTTATAAATTCTAAAATGTTCCACAAAAATGTTTGTCAGTTTGTACATTAAAACATTTCAACTAGTTATATATTTCGTCCAAGCTTTCTCCTCTTTATCGTTGAGTCTTCATCAGAGTTATAGGTATAGTAAAAGTTTCATTAAAGTACATAAGTTCAAAGATATATAAGTCACAAATAAGTCATTTATATAATATCCGTTAGAGTAAATACGCTATAAAAGAATAAAATTTACATATTACGTTTTACTATTTGAAAAGGCCACATCCACAATTTAATACTTCTCTGTAATGACAATTTCCTTCAATATTTCGCTAAACACTTGTATAATATCATAAGAACTACTTGAGCAAATCCAAAATTCAAAAACAATTACAAACGCATAATTGGTAAACATATTTTAACTCTATTAACACGCCGTTCACTTTACAGGTTATAATTTATGGTTTAAGCATTTCTTACAGATTTTAGAAAGGTGTTAGACACACACACAGAGATCAATCGTAAAAACATGATTTTTGGATTCAGGGAACCTCAAAACGTGTAAACACAACAAAAACTCAATTTCGAACACTTAATCCAAAACAATACTTTTTTTTACTATAGATATGGGTAAGAGAATTTAAAAATGTATACGTAAGCATAGATAATCAAGACCTTTTGGTTCACCGTTAGTACTAAAATATTCATGATTAGAATAATGATGATAAGTTACTAGAAGTTTTTTACTACGTTCGAATAGTTATTAAATACAAGAATAATTGCAGTAAAACTAATGTCAAACACTTTCTAATTATCATAATATTTGTTATCAGAAAATCGGTTTCATTGTAAAAATAATAAATATTTTCTATTATGTTATTTCTATGTATACACATTTATAAATATAAACCACCTGTATATACAGTGTAGTTTAATAAAAAGTTATTTAAACTTTCCAATATCTGTTATACTCAACAATATCTTCTATATTGTTTTTTTCTATTTATTGTATTTACATTGTAAAAAAGTTTCTATATGTAAAAAAGTTCAAGTTTAGAATCACTTCAAAAAAAGAAAAAAAAAAAAAGCTTATTTCATTTATACATTATTATATTTTTAAACTTGTGAAAAAGCTAATACGAAGTTTTTTTTTTTTTTTTTTTTTTTTTTTTTACAGTTTAGTTGCGTATTTTGTATTGCATGTATTGTAAATAATCTGGTGTGTCACTCACACGACTTTTTCTTACCCTGAAAATTATAACTATAAATACAGATTGGAGATTAAAGGGAAAGTTAGATAACAAGTACTGTTACACAATTCTATGTTAAAATAATTCAAATCAGGCTTCAGAAAAGCTTTATTTGAGAAATATAGCTATGGGACGGTGTGAATCGCCCCCTTAACCCCCTATTTCATTATTGTACCTACATTTATATTAAATTCAAATCGGTTATTAAATTTAAAAGTCCATTTAATCAGGCTTCAGAAAAGCTTTATTTGAGAAATATAACTATGTGAGGGGGTGTACCACACCCTTAACCCCCTATTTCATTATTGTACCTACATTTATATGGAACTCAAATCGGTTATTAAATTCAAAAGTCCATTTAAAATTATTCAGACAAATTTCACAGGCAACATTCCTTAAAACATTTCAATCTCAATAAAAATTTTCTAGTAAAAACGTATTAATTTGAAAATACAATATTTGGATACCCTGAAATTATTCGTTTTTAGTTTAGTGTAAGTGACACAGATAAAGATCAAGCGTCACAAATTTGATTTCGGTATTCAGGAAGCCACAAAAGTGTAAATATGTAAAAAAAAAAGAACATTTAGCTTAAAAAAATAAATTATCAACCATATGCCTATGGCCATAAGCAATTAAATTTAATTCCTGAGCAGATTCCTGGACCTGGTAAAATGTTATAGTAAAGCACTTCAACTAACAATGAAAAATAATGGTATGGTTTAAATATTGACATCCCTATATATCTTCTGAAGATTATGTACACATCACATGGTGCACCTAAATATAAGCCTATATTAATAACACACGGCACAACCTGAAACAAAATTTTATCAATTTTCATGTATTGTCGATCTGTAATCTAGTTCTTTTGTTTAGCCCTGTAAACGAGCAGTGAATAAATTCCCTACCATATTCTACACGAAACATGTTTTCATTCATATAAAAAATATTTATTCGTTTTATTTAATTTTGTGCAGTCTATAGACGTTTGAATTCTACTTCTCTGCAATTTCCCCCAAACACGTAATGTACTTGAACTCTCTTGGATGTCCCTGTACACGAACCGTTTGCTTGATCTCAACGAACAGTTTAAGATAGCATCACTATATGCTGCAGATTTAAAATACCAAGTTTGGAATTTCTGCTAGTATTTCTTCTTGAGCTATGCTGATAACAGGCAGACGCACATGCAGACAGAAAGATACACGCACAGAACAACCGATAAATTTTTTTTGGATTCAGGTAACCTCAAAACGTGAAAATGTAATAAAAACTCAATTTCGAAAATTTTACCCCAAAACAATACTTTCTCTACTATATGTATGTATATATATATATATATATATATATATATGGGTAAATGAAATTAAAAATAGATATATATCTAAAAGATTAAAACTAGAATGTTACTATTACTTTCTCACAATAAAAATATTGCTAAGTATGATTTATGTAATAATAATAATAATAATAATATTTTTGAATGTCACTCCATATTTGTTGATTGAGATTTAAAGGTTCAAACAAAAAGGAAATTGTGTTTATCTTTATAAGCATAAAATCTAAAAATGAAAATTGTTTACTCTTATTTTTCTTTTAATAAACATCTATCTTGAGGGTTTCAAAAAAATTTTTTTAACGCTGGTGTCGTTTAATGTACAATTGTTACAACTTTGAAAAAAAATATATAAATAAATAAATAAATATTTTTTTAGAAAGATTTAAACGTGGGAGTGCATACTTTAAAATGTCTACGCTAGTATTGTTAAATGAACAATTGTTACATCTTTGTAAAGAAAAAAAAAATAAACATAAATTTATAGGAAAATTTAAGAGTGGGAGTACACACTTTAAAATGTCTTACACAAAGTTTTCTATGAGAAATGCAATGTAATGTTTTGAGACCTGCCGTCTCTCATAGGGGAATAACGTATCCTCCCAAAGCGTTATCTGGAAAGAATACTGCGTCCAACTGCATATATTTTAGATTTTCACAATAGATTTTAGAGCTATTTTTAGACATATATAAAGAATGATATCTGTTTTGCTTTAAAATGTAAACAAGTAGAGAAGATAGTGATTTTACGTTTTTTAAAATCTAAAAAGAAAAACAAGATACTATGTATGTAAAATTTCTTACTTCATAAGTTTTCTAATCATTCACTATTATGTATGCATATGCAATAATGTTGCCGGAGAACTATATGAATCTTCACCAATTGTGACATTCATTTTTTACTTTTAAGTTTATATTTATAAAATTTTTTTCGAAGTATAGTTCAGTTTACTATAGAACATATATTAAGTACTTTTATTTATTTATTTTTTTTGGTGTGTGTGTGTGTATATATGTGTATTTTAAAAATATTCTATCACGAATTTAGTACAGAATAAGAAATTGTCTACCAAAGATCTAGAGTAGTTTCCATGACAGCGTTTGGCTTCGTTTTTGTGTAAACTATACAAATATGCAACTTTGTTATTTAAAATTCAGTCGTGCTTATAAATACTATTTTTTGATAGTAAATATTACTTTTTTTTTTTTGCATATAATTGCTCATAAAAATATTGACAGTTTAACACTTGACATGAAATATTTTTTTTTTTTTTTCTTTCTGTCGTTTTTAGAAAAACAACATGCAAACTGCCTTGTTGAAAATTTTACTAAAATGATGTCCACAAACTATTACGTTTAGAATTTATGTAGACTAGCATAAATAAATCAAGATTTAACTTTTAACTAACTTAATAATTCAATAGCATTTTCGAAAATCGTTGATAGTTTTCTCAACTGTATATTCGTCGTAGATATCTTTATTTTCACATTAAAACATATGTTACAAACTTAGAAGATGAAATGTAACACTAGAAATTAAACTGAAATAACAAAACAATTTATAATTAATTTTTTAATAGTGAATGTATATTCGAATATCAATTCAATGCACATGCATAAATGTTAATTTTAGTTTCCATACAATATTTATTTATTTCTACTTTCTGTTTTTTTTTTTTTTTTTTTTTTTTTTTAATTGGCATTAAAATCAACTATTAGAATCAATTATAAGATGATTTAAACTGGATTTCAATAATAGCATTTTCTCCTAATAAGAATTTATTATTAATAATAACAGAATACAGCACTTATAGCTAAGTATCATAGAAGTAATAATAAAATAATAAATAGCAGCGTCAAATATAATATATCAACAAAAATAGGGATGATATACGCAAAAATATAGTCATCTTCTATAAATGTGAAGATAAAAAAAAAATATAATGCCTCATATATTTTAATACAAGAAATATATTAATGCAAGAAATATATTTGGAATATATTTTTATGAAACTATTTCTTTCTTTCACGCTCATTGAATTTAAAAAATGAAATATAGATCATAATATAAATAGAGAAGACTTTTGCAGTGGTTTTAAATTATTATACATTTTTAAAAATTACAAAGTACCTTCGCTTCCGGTTTTAGACCTACCAGACATTTCTCCCGTTGTGTGCAACTGTCGGTTTCATTTAAGCAGCCGACAGTTGCAGAAAACTTGAGAGTACGACTTGAAAATATTGCAAAATTAAACAGATATGCAATAACGTTAAATAATTTGCGATAAAATACCCCTAGTGCAAGAGTGCAGTAGCGTGAGCAAGACATGAATGGACTGAAACCGGCAGCTAAGGTACTTTGTAATTTTTAATAATGTACGAGGATTGATCCAGAAATGAGGTTCCTAAAGAGCTCCAGCCGCACGAAAATTTGCGATGCGAAATTTGGCAACACCGCTGCGCCCGGCTGTACCGCCACTCTCGATTCCGCCCGGCCGCGTTCCGTTGTGCCGCTCAGTCTTTGCTCAGCATCCGTTCGAGATGGAGGTGCCCATTGTTGCTCCCGCCAAGTGCGAGATTCGTTCAGTAATTCGCTTTTTGTACGCCAAAAGGACTCCAACTGTGGATATTCATCGTCAGTTGATAGAGGTGTATGGCGACAAATGTATGTTCGTTCAACACGTCCGAAAGTGGCGCAGGGAGTTTATTGCCGGTCGGAAGGCCGTCCACAATGAAGAACGGAGTGGAAGACCGTCAGTTTCGGAGGCGATTGTCGAGATGGTCCAATGCGAAGTGCTTCAAAACAGGAGGATCACCGTCCGTGAACTTGTTGCTCGGATTCCTGGGAGTTTTTGCGTTACAGTGCAAAATACTTTGACTAAAAAATTGGGGTATAATGCTTCTTCAACGGGGGGTTGGTGGCGGAATTCTACGACATTGGGATAGAGAAATTGGAGCACCGTCTACAAAAATGCGTCGAAAAAGATGGCGATTATGTCGAAAAATAGAGCAAAATGTCTTCTTTCCAACTATGTACGTACATTGCTATGAGAATAAACAATGTTGTGTATTTGTAAAATTGATGGGAACCTTATTTCTGGATCAACCCTCGTGTAACAATACATTATAATGTATCTTAGAGATAAAATGGAATGCGCACTTTTTTATTGAATGTAATAATTAGAAATGCATTTTAAATTATACTTTATGTTTTTCAGACAAGAAAATTTTGCTCTGTAACTAATAGATAAAGCAAGGAGAGCTTGAGCACAATTCAACAAAATAACAACAACAAAAAAAAAATCCAAATATTAATTTTTTTGCCAAAACTTGCTGGAGAATTTTGAATTTAATAGTTTTTTATACATTCCCATTACTATTTTACTGCTTTGCTATAATTTATAGCAACAGCTGTCATTAAAACAAAACAGCTCTTTTGTGCAATATCTCCTTACAGGACAGATGTGAATGAGCACATAGGTGGGAGAGCTTGCGCTTAATTATAACTACAATTAAATTGTTAACAATAATAATAGCATTTAAATTACACTGTTGTGAGGTTTTTGTAAACAAATATTTAAGTATTAGAAGTGGATATTTCAGTTTAATAATTAAGAAAATCATAAAGATAAAACAAATTAGAAATAATTCAAAAATTTTATTAAAAGTAAAAAAAAAAGAATAATAAAGAATCATAAAAAACAAGATCAGTTGATTTTAAAATAATATTAATTTACTAGATAGCATGTTTAAATAAAAAATACCACTTTTCCTTTTCAGTTTTGAAAAATTTCTTGTTTGGTGATATAGAATGGTACAGGTTTCGTGCAACCACTTGCCACAAGTGAATCCACTCCAGATGGATTGATCATCGTTTGTGCAATGCATTCCCGAGACAAAAAGACGAGTAGCATCATGCGTCCAAAATATGTGGTTAGTTTCATCCCCTTTTAAGCGCAGAATGAACCCACCGTTTATTAAATATTAAAATTATTTTCTCAAAATCACCCACACAAAAAAATGTTCAAAACACAAAACATAATTTTCACTTTATTTAAAATATCTCGTTTCACCTTTAAAAATCTTTACATTAATTTATTTTATTTAATCATATCGAGAAGTACACGAATACAGTTCTTAAAAAGAAAATTAAAAGGCTGATATATATATATATATATATATATATATCAGCCTTTTAATTTTCTTTTATATATATATATATATTTCTTTTATATATATATATATATATATATATATATATGTTTGTTTGGACTCATTTTTATCACTTCCATTTAAGCAGGCGACAGTTGCACAAAACTTGAGAACCATACTTGAAAAAATTGCAAAAATAAACAGATATGCAATAACATTAAATAATATGCGATAAATTTCCCAAAGGCTAATATTGGCCCTGAAAAGGTAAATATCGCCAGGGAAGTGGCTTTTACATGTCGTTGCCTCTCCTGAATAATGTTCAATTTCGGATTCTAACGACGGTCTCCAAAATGATGCGCCGTCTCGAATGGGGTAAACTATTCTAGTCATTTGTAGAAGTAGTCTTCTTGAACAGATACAGACATTCAACAAACTTACCCTCATTAACTTGTGATTATCAATAAGCTGAGTAATCTCTCCTAGTATAGAATTAAAAAAAAAAAAATGTGCAATCTCTTCTAATTAGTAAATATACAAATTTACTTATTTCGGTAGGAGAGGGTGAGCATATAATTATTCAATAATTCTTAGCTTTTATAGAGAACTGTTGATGTCTGTATCGTTAGTCTAGGTTAGCAGCTTATGGAAAATCGTTTAATTAAAAAAAAGTATTTTGTACTACTGCCATTCTATAGAAATTCTTAGGAAGTGATATTAAAATGCAAGCATTTATTTTTGAAAAGAAGACAGAAAAACCACATTTTATCTCAGACGATCGAAACGATTGGCATATGCATTCAAGTCAACACTCTACTATTGCTGGTGTACAACAACCTGGAATACCAACGATAGCACTCTATTCTTCCCTTTCGACCCTCTATACGTGCAATCTCGCCTACTGCGTAATCTCTCCTAGCTTTTACTTTAACGAATGGTGCTCACAATTTTAGGAATACATAGGAAATGCGCAATACGCAGTATTAAAATCAATCTATAAATAATACTTCGTAATCCTTTATTATGGTGCAGGTTTAATCCTTTATGATAGTAGAGGAAGTTGTCAAATGACCATATTATGAGAGGGATACTAAATCGTTCGTATAGTGTCAGATCCTAATATATATATATATATATATATTTTTTTTTTTTTTTTTTTTTAATACATGTATATAGTTATCTCTTAAAATGTTTTTCATGATTATGTACATATTTACTTGGAAGGAAATTTTACTGCAATCCTACTTTTACTAGAATTCGTTTATCTCTATAAAAAACAAGCTTGTTACTTGGCAGTTATACATTTGTTGAATAAATAGTTTTGTTTGAAAAAAAAAAAAAAAAAAAAAATACGCTTTTGTAAATTTATAATTCGCTGTGTTAGAAAATGTTTTATACCCCATCCGTAATGAATGGTAATTTTACCTTTCACGCGCCTACCCATAAGTGTCTATTTGTTTTATATTTGAAAAAAAATTTCTTAAATGCAATTTTCGGTTTAATAAATGACTCTATTTTACTCAATTTCACAAAATAAAAATAAATAAAATGTTATTGAGTATAAAAATTAAAAATTCAAATTCTCTTGTCGTAATTGAAATTATACCGCCGTCATCTAGAGCGAATAAGTGGTCATTTTCTAAATTACTGGACTAGATATATAGATTTCCGAGCTATGCGTATAAAGCACGTCAACAAACTGAATAGACGAAATGATTTAGAACACATTTCTAAATGGTTAACCAATATCTGAATACTATGAATCCTTTTTATTGCGAGAAATTCTGACTTGATTTTCTAGGCTTGGATCATGAACGAGGATTATAGTTGCTAAAACTCGACTCTTGTATTCGCGTTTCTTTGCAGAGAAATTTAAATAAGTTTGACCCCTCGATAATATAGGCAAACGATCTAGAATACTAATAGGGGTTTCTAGAACTCACTTTCAAAGGGAAATACAATTTATAAGTATGACATGGAACTATTTTTACTAGAGCTACAATTTAGATTCTAGATATCAGTTACAGAATTTTTTCTTAGTGTATAAACTTAAGTGATCGTGGAATGATCTTATTGCAAACTGGCCATACATATCCTAATCTAAAGCTTGTATGTTATGATCACCGTAATTTTTGTTTCTGTATTTTACCTGCATAAATTCCTTCAAAACAAATTATTTATTAAAATGATTTTCAATGATCAATGCAGTCGAACGATTTTCACCTCAGGAAAGTGTAAAACTAAATGTCGAAAGTTAGAGACGAAATGCTTTATTTACTATTTTAATTTTTATAGTATTTTATTCTATACTGAAACATTGAAAATTATGAAAAATTGAAAAACAGCGCACTTTTTGAGTGACTGGTCCCTAAATGAAATCCACAAAATTTTAAGTAAAAATCCTCCTAAAAATCGAGTTTTCTTAAATTCCGTTCGTGGTTCGTGTGATACAGTATCCCCCTTTTTTTTTTTTTTTTTTTTTTTTTTTTTTTCTTTTTACACTCACACATATACATCTCCTAGAAATGGTCAAATTTTGCTCCAACATATTGAAACATGTAAATCCATCCAAAAACCGGAGGTCCAAAATGTTCACTAATTCACTAATTTTTCATTGTGAGAAAAGTAAGAAAAAAAAAATTGACTAAAATTTTAACGCAGAATTAAAAAAAGCAATCTCTATATACATTTTATTTTGACAATTTATTTTTGAATTTATTTTTTATTTTAGATTAAAGCGGTTTGAATTTCTCAATGCAAATTATTATTATTATTTTTTATTAATATAAATACATATATATTAAGTTTAAAAAAATAAATATTTACGAATATGTTTTTCTATATAATACACATATTTATTTTGTGATAAAAGCACTTATTAAAAACCACTTTCTGGTAAAGGCACTAATCAAAACGAATAAAATTATTTTCTATTCATCCAACGTATTGAACAACAAATGTTTAAAATAGAGAAATTTCTAGAAGAAATTTTTCATTTTGAATAGTGTGATCAAACATTCATTTTTTAGATACTTAGTTTTTTTTCTTAAATATGAATGAATAAATAATTATAGAACGATTTACAACGATGTATAATTGAGATAAAAAATATGAATAAATTACGATTAATCTCAGAAATTGTTTTTTGATGAGTAATTGTTGAAAAATATTAAATACCAGATTTTATCGATTTTTATATTAAAGTAATATGTGTATTTTTTTTTTTCTTTTTTGAATAAATTGTGTGTTTTAATATCCATATATTTCATTTCTTTTAATCACTTAGCTTTAAAATGGTGAAAGGAAAAAATTTAAAAAATAAGGATTTTATTTTCTAAAGTAAGGATAGCATAAATTATAAATAGTGTACGTATAAAAACAATTTTTTTTTTTTTTTTTTAGTTTTCATAGTAATATAAAATTCGAAATTAATGTTTTGTATATTATTGATTTTTTTTATGAAACAGCAAATAAAATAGCAAATTTATTTTTAATTTATTTATTTATTGTATATTATTATGTATTATTGGAATCCAAGCAATAAATTTGTTTACTTTAAAATGTAATTTAATTAATGTTTATTACTTTTACAAAACACTAGCGGGCTTTTGTGGTTCACTATATTTAAACTATATTTAAAATATATATACAATATACTATATATAAACAAATTTAAAAATCTCACCCCCGTGATAGCCCCCACGCCTTACAATGAAATCCTGCATGTAAATAACTTATTCAATAATTTTAAAATCTTAGCACATAAAATTGATAAAAATATGTGATAGACCTCCTTGTCTAACTCCTCGCTACGCCTCTGGTTGTTTAAATATTAGTTGTCATTTACCAATTTATTTTGTTTACTCGCCATCGACAAGTATATATTTTCAATAGACAATTTGCACGTTTTCTGATTTTATTCTTATATAATAGAAAATCAAAAGTTTAGAAAATAAATGCATATATTTTCTTTATTTGAAATCTAATTACTGATTTATAACAATTTTAACATCGCACTATTTACTCTATCGAGAAAACGCAGTATAATATATCGTGACGTCACTCTTTATGACAACAAAGTACAAACGGAAGTAATCGTTGTTTACAATCGATTTCGTGCTTTGCTTTGCTTCTTGAATCAGTGAAATAGGTTTTGTATGTTATAATAATGCAGAGTATTAAAAAATTGCTGTATAAATATTTTATTGTACCATTTTGTACTAATACAACGGCTAATGCTTCTCAAAATTTATTCTTTAGCGTTCCACAGGATCCTATTAACGAAAACATTGGACAGCCGCCATGAAAAGAAAACAATTGAAAATAATGATAATGGAAAATGGTGATAATGAAATTAAATGATTATAAGATGAAAAAGAAAGGCTCAGAAATCACGCAAAAGATTGATAATTACGAAAGTTAAAACGAATTGCTGCTTACTAACCAGGATAACAAAATGTAAACATTGAAGCATCATAAAGTGTGACGTCAGGCAGCGTTTTGAAGTCACGTGATTTTTGGTTAATTTTAAAGTTAATTTTTTAATTAATGAGAAATTTTTTGCATTTTTAATAAACTTTTTGAAATTTATGGCCCTAAAACTACCAGAAAAATAGGATTTTGTTCAAATCCCCCATGTGTGCAAATTCTTCATTCTACGCAATATACGAATCTTCTTACAAAATTCTATAGAATAAACAGAATTTCTGTTCCTCTCAAAAAAATGAAATTCTTCAACTACATTTCATGAAGTGATAGAAGCCTCTGTGGCGCAAGAGGCTCAACGAGTCCAGTTTTAAAATAGTGTGACAGTCATCTGATTCAGAGAAAATAAGCAATAACAAAGCGCCGAATCACTGGGAGTTTTCGAATCTCAACTTATCTCTTAAATTGCAAACCGTCCAAATTTTTTGACGCGTCTTCATTGCTAGTTTTAGGAAACGTGGCTACAATGTACACGATATTTGTTTGGAGTTTTCATATAAGTAGCTCAATACTATTGGCTAATATATTATGCAAATGAAATTATCAAAAGCTTGCGCATGCGTAGTTAAAATTATTTAGCAAAAACACTTATATTTCGTAAGATATTTGATATTTTTGCATTCTGATTGTAGTATGCTATATCTGGTGTAGTATGCCAATTTTCCTAAAAATGGCTTTTCACTGGGCTGAATGTTTTACGTGTTATAATTATAAAAGCAGTTTTTTTTTTTTTTTTTTTTTTTTTTTTTTTTTTTAAGAAACCGTTATATATTCATAATTATATCCATGAATTTCCATAAATTAAATATTCATAAATTTTTATGCGCCAGCGTCATAAAAAATTATAGAGATAATTAGAAGAATCCTCACAATCGCATGGTACAGCCAAAACCCATTCCAAATGCTACTTTTTATATACATGGTGATGTAAAACATTTTGAGCTTTATTTAATTTTTTACTGGTCCCCTTCTACTTTTTAAAACATAACTTTTGCTGAAATATACGAGGTAAACATGTACTTTATACTCCCAAGTATTCAAAATATTTCCTGTAGAATTTTTCTATAGGTTTGAGAAAACGTCTACATTCGAAAATGTCCAAATACTTATTGGTAGATAGATAGTGTATAAAAGATATTTTGACTGTTCACATTCAATTTTAATTCGCCCTACGTGCTTACAGAAATGCATCAACACGGAGTATCGATATATCCGACACAAATTTCTATTTTAACTTGGATAATATTTCCAGCTGTAATTTTAAAGACACAGACAGTCTATTTATTCAATGTAAAAATATTTTCTGATTATATGAAACATTTTATAAGCAATCAGAGTTTTGTTTTAACAACTGATTTAAAATATATGTGTGGGAAATCAAAACGAAGTTATTGCATAAAATAATAAAAACTTGCTTCAATGCATTTAAAAAAAAAAAAAAAAAAAAGTTTATACAAAGTTTAAGGAAAGAAAACCATTCCACCAAGAGAAAATTAAATACATTGAGTTAGTGATAATTTTAATTATCTCTTTTGCCAGCTACTTTTCAGCAGTGGAGTCCCTTTTCATACAGAAATTACACATTTATTTATTCAAACATTTTTAACAAATTATATGGGTCATTTATTGTAAAAGTGAAATATCTCCCTGTAAATAACGAGGTTTTTGCAAATTTATGTGTCCGAAAAAAGTAAAAATTCAGTAAGTATTATCGTGTTTTAGTGTTTTAAACAAAAAAGCGAAGTTATAAGAACTTAAAAATGATAAGAAAAATAATTTAAAATAAATAAGAAATTTTATTTTATTATTATAAAAAAAAAAAAAAAAAAAAAAAAAAAAATATATATATATTACAAGTCTCCGTTATTTAACATGCTACCGTCACACGAGTCCATCCACAAATTGAACTGGGTCTATATTAACATATCCTAAAGTTACAGTTCATTTCGTTCACTTAACGATACAGGGTGATCACAAACATTATTAACTTTGCTCAATTTTTTACCAGCCCCCTAATTGTTGTCTTAAACCAATCTTCACTGAAAAAATAGATGCGGAAAACCGAGTTCTTTAAATACCCAGTGTTTAAAGACATTTCAGTGAGAGGTAAGTTTTTAATTTGAAAAAAAAAAAAAAACGGATTGTTTGCAACTCTTTCTAAACTTATTGAGCAGAAGTGTATTAAGAATTCTCCAAACATCACTTATTACATGTAGCCATATGATATATCATTACTATGCCTCCGCTATCTACATGCAGTTTTAAGATTTTTTGCATGTTAGGTAGTTTCACTTCTGATTATTCAATATATTTTAGTACAAAATATTGTATAATACGTGAACATATAATCAACACTAATATTATATTAAAAAAAAAAAAGAGAGAGAGAGAGAGAGAAATTTAAAACAACTTAAAACTAATCAAGTATATGTAATCAAATTAATGTAATTAAATATAAGAAAAGTAATTTTTTTCTTGCGTTCATCACCTCTGTAAGTTTCGTGGTCCTAGGTTTTATTTTACAGGGCTTTGATCCAGGAGCGAAAGTCAGCGACAGCGTCCTAGCCGCGACCGCTGCATGCGTTTTCATCAATCTCCTCCTTTTTAATTTTATAGCCTGGAAAGTGAGTACACTGAATTCCCAGACCGAAAATTTAGAAACACAGTTTTTTCTAGTTTTTAGCTCTATCATAAAATTAAATTTTTCTGTATTACTTATTTCCCATTAGATTTATCTCTTCAAAAGTATACGCAATCGAATCTTTACTCTCCAAAAAAGTTGTTACACGGTTTTCTAGCACATAGCTATATTAAAAAAAATATATCACCTCTAATAACTTTACATCTTCGGAAATATGGAAGAATGAACTAAGTTAACAGCTTTGAAAAAAGGAATCTTTTAATTGAAAATATGAAAATGAAGGAAATCTGTCTTCGGTTTGTGTCTTTTAATTTGACAGAAAAACAAAATAAAACCAGAAATCTCTAATGTGAAAATTTAGACACGAGAGACAAGACAACAATTTCTTAAATTGTATCATAGCAGGAAATGAGATCTAGTGTTTACAATAGGACTCAGAAACAAAAAAGTAAATTACGCAGTTAAAACAACCGTCTTCTTCAATATAAAAAACTAGGGATGTAGAAATAAAAGATTGATTGGTAATGGTTGTTGTTATGGATTATAAGGGAATTTTTCTTTATTAATTTATAGCTAAAAATCAATCAATTAGCTCTTTGTATCATGGTGGTATATTTTATATACCACCTAGGTTTTATTCCAAACTACTAAGATTCATCCCAGAATGATTAAGCGAAATTTCGCTTTTAAAACTTAGCGGGAAAAAATCATTTATTTGTTTTCTTCTAACGCTGATTGTAATTTCTGGTGACTGTCGATATTAAATTAGCACAATTATTTTGTGCATCAAATGATAAATTACTTTTATTTTTTTACAAGCAGCCGTTTATTCAATTAAGAATCAGTATAAAGCAAGTTAGGGGGGAGGGGAGGACTTTTTGACGTTTACAATGGTTTCTTTTGCATGATAATGTTAGGCCACATACATTTTGACTGTACAACAATGTATAACTAAGCAATTGTTTAAAAAAATCACTACGCATTCATCCGAGTTGTCCCCCATCTTTCATTTCCTCACTTTCTGAAGCTTAAAATAGCCATGAAAGGACAAAGTTTTAAAACTTCTGAGATATTGAACCAAGTGTTGTGTGTATTCTGCGAACGGTTAATCAGCATATATTAATGCATTTGTTCCATAAACAATATTTGTAATGTTCTGTAAACAATGCTTGTTCTATAAACACAGTAGGAGAAACGTTGGGAAAAAAATATAGATTCTTCTGGCGAATACTTTACAAAGAAAAAAAAATTGAAGGTCGTTAATAATTTATATATATATATATATATATATATATATATATATATATATATATATATTGGCGTAGCATATATATAATAATCAAATGTAAGTAATACATAATCTTAGCTGTCTTAGATAATCTTTGACAAAAAAGTAAAACAAATGTAGCGATGTATCGTAAATTAGATGACTGTCATTTTCGAAAACAACAATAATAATAATAGTAGTAATAATAACTGTAATTTATTGTGCTGTAGAGTATATATATGTATATATATAAATTAAATAAAGTAAAAAAAAAAAAAAAACTCCATACGTTAAATAAACTGCTATACTTAAAAATCATAATTTAAAATATAATAGTTTATTTATATATAGCTTTTATTTGCTTTGTCATTTGTTTATATCAGTTTCGAAGAAATTTCAAAAACTTTTGCTTAATTTCTTACAGAAGCCCCAAAAACATTTCAATTCCTTTTAAAGCAAAATGGTTTCTTCCAGAATTCTTAGGGTTTCATTTTGTAAATAAAGTTTGAAAAAATATATGGGGAATTTTAAATATGATAGTATGTGTTGTGAAATTCTTTAGCGAAAAATTTCAATGAAAAATTTAACATAATACGAAAAGCACCCGTTGTCTCGCATTGACAACAAAATATTCCTGCAAAGCGTTAACTCATACAACTATTGCATTCAACTGTGTACATTTCAGATTCATTCGTGAGAATTTCCAGACGCTTTCATGTTGCATCAAAGGAACATTTAATTCACGTAGAAATCTAAACCGTGTGATTTTGTAAATTTAGAATAAAGAAATAATATTACTGTATGGATTAGTAGACAATTGTTTAATTTTAAAAGATCTGATCTGTTAAATTGTTATAGAGATTTTATAAGATGGTACTATTTGTGATTGTCTCTTGAATTTGTAATTAAGTTTTTAATTTGTAATACGAAATATATTATTTATACAACATTTTATTACAAATGTTATTTATTTTAGCATAGATTAAAATATTGGACAATTTACATAATTTACTAAATTTTTTTATGTTGAAATATTCTTTACATTGGGAAAAATATATTTTTAATTAATAAATTCGAATTAAAAAAAAATGAAAAAAGAAATAAATTATTATTAAAATTATTATTAGTTTACTCTCTTATATTGAATTGTAAAACATATTAATAAAACTACATTTTTTATTATTTATTTAGTAATTTTAATAATAAATAATAATAAAAAAAACATACTTCGCTTTCTCTAAGGAAAAATGAGTTATAATAAACGATACGATAATGATAACATTTTTACGAATCTTTTTTTTCGGCATTATTGCAAATGTTACACGTCAGTCAAAATCTTGTAAAAAAAAAAAAGAAAAAGAAAAAGAAAGGTTTCAGTTCGTAACAAGATAATATTAAACAAAAATACATTTCATGCGTCGAATTATATGAATAATATTATGTAAATTTATTAAAATTTTATTCATTGCTGTTTTTAAATAATATGTTTAGTTGGAAGTGTATATAACGATTTTAATGAAAGTATGGTAAGTGTTTTTTGTGAAAGTATGGTAAGTGTTTGAAAAGTGTGTGTGGTATGTTTGAAAAGTGTGTGTGATTATGGTAAGTGTGTGAAAGTATGGTAAGTGTTTTTTGGCGAGTTAAATCGATAGGGCAATGTCCTAATCTTCAGGAAAATTCGAGTTCATTGTTAACCCTTTATTGGCCCGTTTCAACATACAGCAGAAAAAAAATTGGGGTGCTTTGTCAATTGTGTGTAACCTAGTGTTAAGAAAATTCGGGTTCTTTGTTAACCCTTTACTAGCCAATTGAAACTTACGGCAAAAAATGGATTTTCTCGGAAAGGGGTATAAGGATTTTAACAAAAGTTTGTTGTTAAGTGTTTTGAGGAGTGTTTTATCGATTACACATATATTCATCCTCAGGATAATTCCCGTTTGCTGTTAATACTTTATCAGCCAGATGCACCCTAGGGCAGAAATAGAATTTATTCGAAAATCGATTAAATGATTTCGTTGAAAGTTTGAGTTAAGTGGTTTTTGAAGGAAAAAAGGGGATTAGACTTTTTATCATCTTAAGGAAAATTCCCGTTCGCTGTTAACCTCTTATTAGCCGGTTGCAAATTACGGTAGAATTTAGGTTCACTCGAAAATGGATGTAATGATATTGAAGAAAATTTTGGATGATATTGGATTGATTTGGGGGCACAAAACCAATCATACATATTATCATCTTCAGGAAAATTCGAATGTACTGTTAAACCTTTAATTGTCGCTTGCAAATTATGGCAGAGTTTTCTCGAAAAGGGATATAACGATTTTGAAGAAAGTTTGGGATTTAATGTTTTTTACAGTAAAAAATCAATTAGACTTATCTTCATCTTCATAAAACTGTACTCATCTTTACTGTTAACTTTTAGTTTGTTGGTTACAAAGTATATCACAAATTGAGTTTACTTGGAAATGGATGTAATGATTCTGATGAACATTTGGAGTTACGAAAGGTTTCGGATAACATTAATTAGACTTCCTTCCAGGAAAAGTTTATCACTGTAACCCTCTAACTACCAGTTGCAAAATATGGAAGAAATTAGGTTTACTTGGAAATAAATCTAACGATTTCTAACGAAAGTTTTGGATTAATCGAGTTCTGAAGTGAAAAATAGATTATTTTTACTGTCATATTAGAGAATTCGAGCTTGCTTTTAACCTTTCATCTTCCATTTGCAAAATACGACAGAAACTTGGTTTACTCAGAAATAGATATAAGGACTTACAGGAAAGATTGGTGTTAATGGTTTCATGGGGTGAAAATCTGATCGTACTTATTCTCATCTTCATGAAAATTATCATTCGCTGCTAATCCAGTAGCCTCCCGGTTAAAAAGTATGATAGAACTCAGGTTTAATAAAAAATGGATATGATGGTTTTAATAAAAACTTAGAGTTAAAAACTTTTTGAGAATACGAACCTACTTGACTTATTTTCATCTTTAGTAAATTAGCACTTATTGTTAACCTTCACTCCAACCGTTGAAAATTGTGCAGGAATCAGGTTTATTCCGAGTTTTCTCGAGAATGAATCAAATAATTTTGTTAAAAACCTAGAAATAAGGCTGCTTTGGGTCGAAAAACCCATCTGGTTTTTTTTTTACTTTTCCGTAAAAATATGTTTTTGCTATTAACCTTTATTCCTCCTTTTGAAAAAATATGACTGAAGATCGGTTATTTGGGAAATAGCTTTAACCCGTTAGTAGTCGCTAGTTGGCCGATTTGCCGCCCATCCTTCAGTATTGCCAGATTTTTTTATTCAATAGCCACCAAAAATTTTTAGAAGTAGCATTTTATATACATAAAACGCGAATAAAATCGAAGGAACGTCGATCACATCACTTCTTAAAATGAGACAGTTGTGACAGTTGTGACAGTTGTGACGTTGGTGACAGTTAAATAAAAAGTACGCAATCTGTAATAGGTGGCGCTATCTAAAGCGACTACAAACGGGTTAATGATTTTGATCTAATCTCAGATTTAAATATTTTCTCAGATGAATAATCCGTCTGATTGAACATCATCTTCACAAAAATCAACGTTCATTTTTAATTCTTTACCGCCCATTGCAAAATATAGGAACTTGATTTTCTCAGAAAAAATCAAACAGTTTTAATACAAATATAGAATTGAGAATTTTTTTTTTTTTTTTTTTTTTTTTTTTAATAAGAAACATATTTGACTCCTCTTCGTTTGGAAGAAAATTAGTGTTCATTGATTTGTTATCTCTCATTCTAACGCGGCAGAATGTGGCTGGAATTTGGCTTCATGGAAACTGTTCAAACAAGTTTGATAAATGTTTAAGGTTTGGTGTTTTATTTTAGATGACAATTGAAATTGAATTTTCTTCATCTTCAGAAGTTAACGTTTACAATTAGCTTCCACTCCTCCTATTGTAAAACTAAGACAGAAACTTTCTAGGATATGGATTTAACGGTATTGATAAAATCTTAGAATTAAAGGTTTTTTGAGAGGACAAACTCCTCTGATTTATCCTCATTATCATGAAAATTTGAGTTTATTGTTAATCATCTTTTTTTCGTGAATGATTTTGATAAAATATTAGATTTAGGGAATTTTTGAGTTTAAAATTGACTATTAAGCATGACATTTTTATGGACATTTTGCGATTTAGCATTCACTGGCAACCCACGCTTTCTCTATAAAAAAATGGCAGAAATTTCGTTTTCTGTTTTCTAAATCTCCGAATGATTTGATAAATATTTAGAATTGGTGTGTTTGTGAGATGACATTTCGATTTGAAATAATCCCCATATTCATTATAATCAACGTCCATTTGTAACCCGTACACAAACCGGAAGAAAAAAGGCATAAACTTTGTTTCCTTAGAAATCGTTGAAACCATTTAAAAAAAGTTTAGAGGGTTTTTTTTTAGATGAAAAACAGTCTCACCTATCTTATTCTTCAGAAAAAAATAGTTGTCATAGACTTAGAAATATATATAGCAGAAATCTTAAGTTCTAGGTAATTGCTTAAACGACTTTGATAAGAAATTATAGTCGATATGATAATTAGATTTGAACTTTCCTTATCTCCTGGAAAAATAGTAGTTTTCAGTGTTAACCTGCGCTCCGCTCTGGGAAAAAAGAAATATAATTACCTTAAAACAAATCACTGTATTTAAACTATGAATAATTTTTACAACGAGACTAAGTGAACTCGGTCATCTAAGTATTGTTTTTAATAACTTAATTAATAAATACCTTTTTGATTTGATGCTTTTTTTTTACTACCAAGTATCAAAATGAAAAATATATTCATGAAACCTCTTCAGAGATAAAGTCGTTATAAAATATATCATAAATTCTTTATCTAATCCCATAGAATAGGGTGTTTCTTCAATATATGAATGTTTTTTTTATATATATAAAAAAGTGCATGCTATTTATTTCGGACCAGCAAAAACTCGATTTTTTCATGTAAATGTATTTTATTTTATAAAATAATCTCTTTAAACTTTAAATAGATGTTTTAAACGAGATACAAGTATTGATTTTATCCCTAGTAAGCGAAAAATTTACCACCTGTCTTTAGGATGAAGAAAACAAGGAAAAACAGCTAAAAACCCATAGAAACACTGAAAAAAAGAGTCAACATTCCATAGAAAAAAGCATGGGACGAAAACAAAAGGTCTCACAATGTCAAGCGTTAAAAAAAAAAAAAAAAGCTTATACCGGAAGGAATAAAAGGACAAAATTGACTAGAAAAGGACATGGAGGACAGAGAGGGTAGGGTTCGGACATTGCCTCCTTGATATGTTTTCGATTTCATAACTTTTTTATGTAAATGGTTATCCATGAACAAATACAGAAGAAAATCAGGTAAAACGATTATGAAGAATGGAACACAAGGAGTACTTAATCACCTTCTTGATTGCCTTTACTTGAAGGTGTTTGTTGTTGTCTTCAAAAAGGATAACTTATTTGCCATTCACTAGTACTGATTGCTTCTTGCGCAGTGCCGCTGGGGAGTGTACACCTTAGTTGTAAGGCTTTCTTCGGATTTCTTCAATCAGTGTTCACAATACTTATGCTGATCCTTTAAACACAGAACAATACCTCCCATTATTCAAAGTATTGTTTAGTGCAGATGCAACAGGATCATGGAGGACTAATGATGTTTTCTTTTGAAGTCAATGCATAACACACATTTATTGTCACACGTTAACAAAAGGTCCATGAAAAAATGTTTTTTTTTTTTTTTTTTTTCTTTTATACCATAACAGCAATAAAGAACAAATATCGGTCTGCTCGAGTTTTGTTCCCTTAGGCAAAACGGAAAGAACTCATTCATTGAGCTTTTAAGTTTCCTGGTGTTTGCGCAGATGTAATCGAATTCTTACCCACAAGATTCTACACACTTGTGATATTCTTTTGAAAATTTGATGGAGATTACGTTAAATATATTCCTTTATCTGAACTTCGTCAATAATGGGCCGATGTCAGTTAAAGAGCATTCTTGGAAGCTCTCATATCCCGATGGAAAGCGTACAAATTTAGCGCTGTACTTTTACTTATTGATGCCTCTCCAAACGTGAAAATTATCTTACGAACTATTTCTGCAGTATTTCTAACTAATTTAAGATAATAGAGTAAACACAGCCTTTTTCTTTCACAATAGCAAGTTCTATTCATGATTGTAGTTTCTACAGAACAGCGTTTGAAACGACCGGCATTCCTTACAATTCTGATTATGACATTATGCACGAATTTTTTATAACACATGATGTTTCAAATTACTTTTATTCTGAACGAAATATATTTACTTGGATATCTGATATTTTACATCAAGTGTACCGAAGAAAAAATTTATAAGATATTAAAATATAATATCAACCAAAAAATCCCCCCCCCCAAAAGAATAAATAAATAAATAATAATATAATTAAATAAAATAAATAAATAAATAAATAACAATAATAATAACAATATATATATATATATATATATATATATATATATATATATATATATAATAGATAATAATCAATAATTTTTATTCTATCCTTAATTTACTTATTTTTATTTTAACTAGAAGTTAAATCTTGAATTGCATAAATAAATATTATTAGTTCAGAATTATAGAAATATTTTAAAATTGAAAATTGAAAATGCAAGGGAATTAAATAAATGTTTCCAAATCTTTTAAATGGTATTACAAATATTAATAAAATTAAGAGAAATATTTTTGCACTTTTTTTATGTTTATCTAAATATCTTTATACTATGCTTGTTATAATTTAAATAGTTAAAACTTCATATTTAAAATTATATATGTAATTCTTTATATACGAATATTTAACTTAAAATTTTGTGCACGTTATTTTTTAAATAAAAATCAAGAGCCCTAAAATTTGTCTGTGCAAAGTTATGTTACTTGCTTTTTTTTTTTCCTTGTTAGTACAATAATGTATTATTATAACCATTTTTAAAGATAAATTACAAACGAAGATAAATATTTATGAAAGTATAAAGTGAATTATTATAAATCGAACTTAACAAAATTGAGTTTAAACTTTTGTTTATTTAATAATATATTTATCATTAAAATTTAAAAATTATTTGAAAATACTAAGGAAGATATTTCAACATTTGCGTTTTCTATTTATTTAAAATTTTCCATTATATGGAAATTATAAGCTTTATTTAAATAAAAAAAAAAATAATAACATACTTAAAATATTTGTTTTGGAAAGTTTAAAATATATATTATTAAAAATTAATGTCTATAACTATTTATTTAGTTATTTAATATAGACTAAACTGAATGCACGTTAAACTGAAAATTAAAATAATTACTACATATTATATATATATATTGGAATAAAATAAACGCTTATTAGGGAAGATAGATATTTTTTTTTCAAAAAGTATTAACTTAAAAAATTAAATTAGAAGAATTTAATTTTAAAAAATGCTGTAAAGAAATTTTCAGCCTGCTATTTACTAGAAAGTTCTCAAAATCCTTAAAATCTGTTGTTATATATTTTTAAATAATAAATATTATATGTCATTGCTTTATAACAGCTCCAACAAAAGAAATTTTATATTAAAACTGCTAAAATATCTTCTAGCAGCCTACATATAAACCATTGAACCTAAAAAAATTAAGGCAATATAGAAAGCAAAATGCTGAAGTATTTTTTTATTGTTATTATTTTCTTTGTTTATGCTCAAAGCACGGTAATGAAATATTCACTATTTGCATGAGGCTTTATTTCATTTAATATAAATATATTTATTTATTTATGTAAAGTAAAGCATGTAAAGAATATTCAGACTGCTATTTATTTGAAAATCACTAAAACTTTAAAAAGCTAGTATTATATTTATAAATTGCCTCACTTCTGTAAGCAAATGTTCTATATTATCCCTTATCCTAGTGACGTGAGGTCAGCCATCAAGTTTGACGAGTAGAGAAATTTCCTTGTGTAAGGAAGCCCAGATTGAACATAATACAGTGTTCCTGTAATTCCCCAAAATTCCTGAACCTGAGAGGAGTCTGCTGTGGGTGGAGTGTTATTGCTTCGACGTGAGTCCAAATATACTTTGGAACAATTTATTAGCAGTGAACCGAAAGGGCTCACGAGAGCCTAAAATTGCGGCCAATTGCGCCATACACATATCTCTGCCTCATAAAAGCACCAAGATAAAAAAAAATCATATTATGGTAACTACTGTAACATTTTCTAACATCCTATATATAAACTGTTATACTTAAAGCATTTGAAGAAATAATGATAAAGGGAAAAAAAAAAATGGATATTTCTTATATATGTCCTTAGCAAGATATTAAAGTACTGTTGGGTATTCGGGGTTCATGAATTGTCTGCGAATGAATCTTTAAAAGACTTAAAAGTTTATTGACATAATTTTCCAGAAGATTACAGATCTGTAAAACAAGTATCAACTTCAGTTTCCCCAGAAAACACAGCTTAAATAATAACTGACAGCATCCAATTCACACCATAAACCGTAGCACAGCGTTAACATACAGCAATAGGCTGTAATAATTAATAAAAGAGATTTAGCCATGGAGATGTCTTAACAATAAAGCCGGTTCACGAGGTAACTGACCATCTCGGTCGGATTGGGACTCCTTTTATAACCCCTCATTAAACGAGAATTTACTAGTAACTTCTCAACTAATTAAGTTAGAGCTTAGATATTCGGGATATCGTGAGGTCACGTGTAATAAGGATATCTTGATCAAGTTCGCCAAACCAAGGAGAGACAAAATATATCAGATTTGGCACAAAGGCTATTACCTGCCTTTGTGAAGCTTTTTATCTGGTTTCTAACGAAAAATGAGCTATTTTAACGTGAAAACAAGTTAATAAGGCAAAAAATTAACATTTTATAAACTAACTAAGCCTCTTTGAATAACATTATATAAAAAATAAGTACTATTATTTATAAATTTTTAACAGCATTCGCAATTTATTTCAGCCTCTTCCTCACTTAATTTTCCATACATTTTTTGTTTATCCAATAAAATCTATTCATAATGCAGATTGATTATAATTTAAGTTCAGCTTTCACAGACCTGTAAAATCCACTGCTCAAAATTATCAGAAAATTGCATTGAATAAACTCAAAGAAGACGGAAATTGTTTGTCCCCCCCCCCCCCCCCCAACCAAAAAAAAAAAAAAAAGCTCTAACTTTTAACAATAGACAGATCTTTAAGCATCATAACGTAAATGTGCCTAGTTAACTTTTAAAACATTACAGTCGGCTGCAAAAGTATTCGAGCACTAGCCAATAATTCCTATATTTGAAAAGTACACTTAAGACTGTTTTGCTAAGTAAATCCTTGTCGAATCGTGTTCTTAGACTGATTAAGAACATGGCTCGACAAGGATTTATTTAACTAAGCTGTATTAAGTGTACTTTTTTTGGCAAGGATTATTGCTAGTGCTCGAATAATTTTGCAGCCGACTGTAAGTCCCGTCCTTTTTCGTCATCCATAGTCGAAATAAAAGGCTGGTCTGGCTACATTTTGAAGTAAATATTACTTTTTTCAGAGAAATAAGATTGATAAATATCTGCAGTACACAGTACGTAACTGTCATATTTATATTGAATCATAATAAACAAATACTGAAAAAAGGTAACGGTGGAAGAGTTGAAGGTGACATTTGATTCACAGTACGACGGCTGAAGCATGAGTTGTACGTCAAAGTAAGTGTGCAATTCAGTGGGAATAACTCTATCATTTTTTTTTCGATTTAATTTCATATCATTCCACAGTTGAGGTAATATTAGTTTAAAGATCATTCACCACAGCAAAGTCGTATTACATCAGATGAGATAAATTGGTTTTTAACTGTCCCGAGGCTAGAAACCTACTTCATAAAAAACGACAATGAAATTGGTTATTAATTTTTACAAATCCTGCGCAAAATATATTCAATATGCTAGGCACCGTTTTTTACCAGTTGTTAGAACCGAGGAAGGACGTGTTCCAAAACAGATCGGGGTATATTAAGTGTCGAACTAGGAATGTTTTGAGGAATTCGTGCGTCCCATTCAGTTAATTTTACAATTGGACCATTGAAGAAAAAAAAATCAGATAACCTCATCGCTAGAAATCAGATCGATGGATGGTTGGGTTTTACGTCGCACTAGTGCTGCGCAGATGGGAAATTGGCGACGGTCTGCGACACACCCCTAGGGGTGGTCCGGAGACATGCCATCACAATTTTGATCCTCCACGGAAGGGATGGCACTCCCGCTTCGGTGACCCCCAGAGGTATAATTTTGTATGGGAACATGGAGGACATTGCGGCCACGACAGATTTTACGTGCACCAGCCTCCATTAGTGTACACGACGGTCTTTGGCCGGCTTGAGTACCGAACCCGCAATTTTCCAATTACGAGGCCGGCGCTCTGCCGACTGGGCCGCTAGAAATCAGAAGAATGAGGATAAGGGTATCTTAAACGCAGACTATTGGAAAATGACGATTTTTAATTTTATCCTTTCCGAAATGTCTCTTTAGCAGTTGATTAACTGGCTTTTCAATGTGCGTAAGAACACAACCTTGCATAAATTTGATGGTACCCACAATGGTTGTTAAAGCATTGGAATGCCGTGGTTGTATAAAAAACTCTCATAGGGTTTACCATTGAAGGTTACATGTAACAAGAACCACAAGAACAGTCTTCTTAAAAAAAATGGTCCTACAGTAATCCGCAACACACATTTACTTTTGTAGAATAAAGTTATAGTGATTCCTGTGCATGCGGTTTTCCGTTGCCAATATTATGCAATTCTGAGTATTCACTTATCCGTGGAGATAAAAATGGGATAATCATTGCTATTTTCGTACAACAAATAACATCTAGAGCAAAAGTTTATATTACTTTCATGTGAGGAAGACGCAACTCCTGAAAATGGTTAGTTTTTTAGGAATAACAGTACAGGTTTTTTGTATAATTTAGTGCAGTGTTCTCACAGACATGTCCAGAGACCGAACGATTCCCTATGCTCTACACTTTTGCATATTACCCATTAATAGCTTCTGAAAATCTAAGCTACATCTTCCATCCCGTCGAATCAATTTCTTTACTTCCTCTGTCATATTCCATTTCTAAACAACATGTTTCTTCCAAATTTTTCAATAATTATTTCAAGTGTCCTAGCAGTGATCGGTTCACGGCTTTTTTTGTCATTTTCTTTACTATTACGAACTTCTTTAGAGCTACTGGTGTATAGTCCCAGTTCTCGTAAATGATCTCCACAACTAGATCTCTATCTTAGTTTCATAGACAACATATTAGATGCAACATGGGGAAAACACAATTCACCTTGTATTTTTATAGCAAATGGAATGTGCTGCATGCGTAACACACTTTTTATTTTGCGTATTGTCTTTTATAGTGTCATCTGTTTCCTTCAAAAGGAACTATTTTTATTTCTATACCATCTACCACTTTAGAGTATAGTCAGTTCAAATTTCAGGTCATTCTCAGCAGTTCCTTTCTTTTTAATTATTTTTCTTATATATTTATTTATATATATTTTTTTAATTTGAACTTTTTTATAATTCATTTTTAATTCAACTTGAAAATTTATAAAAAAGCGTTGTATTTTATTAAGTTTATGATAAATAATTTATCTTTAATTAAATTTGTATGCTTTGCCATTGCGTTTATTTCAAACCACTTAATCTCCACCAGCAAGGACACGCTTATTTGGTTTTGAAAACCTAAAGGATATTTAATCTTATATCATATAATCACTAAAATGTGATCAAAATTCCCACATTTCGGTAGTTGAATTTTTCTCTGTTTTCAACGAGCATGAGTTTCTTTTTTCATAATTTACCTTAGAAAAAAATTGAATTTCAAAAATGGGGCCTGCGAAATTCCAAGTGCTACTTCGTGATCTACTTTTCATAGTGTCATTCATTCATAAGCCACAATTCCGTTTACACCAAATAGAAGAAAAGGAGGCATGCATAAGCTTATAAAATGTTGCCATTTTCTGGGGACAGTCTTTATTTTGAAGACATTTTTCTAGGTTTATATAAAAAAAAAAAAAAAAAAAAAAAAAAAATGTAGAAAGAAAATTATTATTATTTATATTTAATTTTTAAATTTTATTTATTAACCTTCCAGCGGGCGCGCTGCTTATACGAACATGAAAGTTCGCGCATATTTTTCACATACACTACTGTAAAATATGTATTTTAAAAGATCTGAATATTTTAATTATACTATAACCATTTGAAGATTAATAAGAACATTCAGTTAGAACTTTTATTCTTAAAAAAAATCTGAAAGAATGAAACTGAAAGCACAAAATCAATATAGAGTAATCAAAGAAACATCGAAATTATTTGAAAATAAAATAAAGAATATAGTTGATGTATTGTCATTTTTAATAAAAGTGTAAAGTTAAAAGTTAATTGATTTTAAAAATATTTAAAATAATAATGTTTAAAACAAAAACAACAAAGAATCATTTTAAATAGCGAAAAAAAAAAAAAAATCAAATATAACAAAACATTACATGAAAGGTCGCGCGTATTTTTCGAATACAAATAGCAAATATGTGAGGTTGAGACGTTAGAACGTCAGCACAGTTGTTTCAATTAAGCTGGATCTAGCAAGATAGGAAGTGGGGACGGTTAAAATCACTCCGTCGCCAGTGGCTCGGTGACGGTTGAGGTCGGAGTAGTTTTGCGTCGGCAGGGTGCTGCATTAAAAGACTTAGATTTTGAATATTAGTTAAATTAGAAGTGATTTTTAAAAGTACGGATTGAAATATAGTGAAAGGAGGGGGTAGGAAGAAGTATAAAAATAGAGATGGTTTTAGTAGTTGTGTGTATGTTGGAGGATCGATAGTGGATGTTGGAGGATCGATAGTGTATGTTGGAGGATCTTATAGCGAATGGTGTTGATTCTTATTTTGGAGAATATCGGAAGTTGAGTAGTGGAGATTTAGTGGCGTGAAGTTAAGTAACGTTGAGTGTTGGCGAGTGTCTATTAGTTTTCGGAAGTTCAAGCTGGGATAGAAGGGAATCCTCTGTCCCATAGTGAAGCCGTAATATTGGAGTACGAGTGTGACCGTCTCTACACCTTCGACTATCTGCTGTGGTGAGATATTTAAGATTATCTACTTAAATTATTGATTCATATATTTTGATTTAGTAATACGCTGACTGAGCTATATAAATTTACCAGGCCGCCCTCCCATTAATCTGTTCAAATAAACTTTAGTTATTGTTATTTAAAGTCTCGTGTTCTCTTAGTAACCTAAGTATCTAAGTTAAGATGAAGTTTGCAGGAGCGCAAACTCCACAAATATACAGCTTCGTATCGTTGTCTTGAGATTCAAAAAATAAATAAAAATATATAAATATATGCTGAGTGAATAACCAAAGATATGTGTTTCAAATGCTCTCTGACTTTAAGATATGCAACGAGATTCACCGCTAGTGTATCTCTCATATACGTGCGCCCGCTGGAAGGATAAGAAGGAAAAAAAATGCAACTGCAGTTGGATAATTTAACAATTTTAACGTTTCTCTACTATACAGGTAGTCTAATCTGGTCACTACAGGCATGACAAAAGTAGGGAATGTTGCCTCGTATAATAATCCAATGGATAAAAACTTATTCGCACGTAAGAGTTAGGCATGTTGTAGACGCACTAAAATTACTGCTTAGTAAGCAAAGGTCGCATTTTTGTTGCAAGTAGGCTGGAGAGGTAATAAGCGAATCCCCTGTACCAAGTGAAATGATGTGTCAAACTGAAATGCTGTCGAAAATTATTAGACTAAGTGGAGGGTATATATCATAGTCTTGACTCATTTACTAAACATTTCAAAGGATAACTTTGAATGAAAACACTCTTGAGGTATAAAGACAATCGAGTGAGTCTTTTTGGTCGATATCGGGGTGCGCATTCTAGCGTTTTGCATACATTTTAACTTACTCAACTGCATATATAATGACATAAAATTTCCAAAATAAATAATAAAATATTTTAAAGAAAATTTTAAATTATATTTAAATAAATAAACAGAAAAATATCCTGGAACAAAAAAAAAATCAACATTTTAAATTACAAGAAATATCCTAGTAATGAAAAAGTACAACCCTCAAATCATAATTAATTATTATTATTATTTTTCATTGAATCATATATATATATATATTCAAAATTAATCATAAATTTTACTTAAATGTTTTGAAATAACGAACAAAATTGGTAAATACTTCTTTTAAATAATTTAAGCAAGCATGTCAAAAATAATTAGTGTATAATATAGAAACATAAAAACATCACTGTCTGTCCATAATCATTAGGGAACTCGCTCGATAAAAATGTGTAAAGAAAAATCATCAATCACTTTAGTCAATAAAGATAAATTCTTTTAATTGTAGTTTCACTGATAAGAACTTATTATTTTTTATCAAAACTTTGAAAAGAAAGTAAATGGAAAATTTGTTATGATATACGACTTATTACAAGAAGTTATATTTATTGATAAATGGAGAATAGTGTAGTAACAATGCTTAGAAAATAGATTATGTTGAAAATATCTAAAACATATTTTCTCTATTGTAGTAGGGTGATCTTATAAATAAATATAGCGATAATATCATGATAAAAAAAAGTATACATAGCCTTTTTGTTACATTTTTTTAATTAGTTTTTATTTGCTAGATTATAGTCCTTGATTGGTTTCACTTCGTTTGTTAAAAGTTGAAAAATATTTCGTGTAAAAATTATTTCAAAATTAAGTCAAGAAACTTAAGCGAACACTAATAATTTCATTGTAAAATTAAGATTATATTGTAATACTTATTTTAATCAAAATGTTCTTTGCATTCATTTTCTTCTATTTCGAATTACATGTGCCAGGAATTTTCTGTAATATAATAGATTTAATTTTAATTTTAATATTCTTCTTCTTCTTTTTATTTATTTATTTATTTTCGGTATACAAGCAGAAACGTGAAAGGGTGATGATGACGATTTTACCGAACGATAATGTGACTAAAAAGTAGTTTGGTTGTTTAATATGTACTTTTTAAAAAATAGTTTACAAAAATATTCATTAAATTGAATAATTGATTTATGATGACTTACGTGTTTTATTGATTTATCTAAATCTGTAAAACTTCCTTTTTTTTAAATATATTTTTCAACACATGGAAATTTTGTGTTAGTATTATAATACAAATCACTTTAAGGTTTTATCTTAATTGCTCATATATATGTAAAAAAATTCCTCCTTATATATTTCATACAAATCCTTGATTTTTAGAAAAAACATCTTTATATCTATTTTATATAAACATACGTGCAATTTGCATACGAAGGAATAGTTAAAAGAATCCTCTTGAACGCATTACACCCTATACATTTTAATGGATCCCTAATATTCCTTCTTTTTTTTTTTTTTTTTTTTTTTTTTTTACTAGTCACAATTTTTTTCCTCTAAACAAACTGTCCCTGAAATATACCGGGTGCGACAAAAAAATGTATACGCAATTTCAACCGCCATAGAAAATTTATGTTCCGTTCTACACGGAAATGGAAAGCTTAAAGTCCAATTTGAAACTTAAATGCACTTTCTGATGCAGATGTGATTACTGTTCAAAATGGCGGCTTTCAGCATCAATACATTGCTGAGAACGAGTCACCACTGATTCCGTTTATCGTACAACGTGTCGAATGGGATTTCTGTGCACACCGCTTGAATCTCATTCCAAAGTGTGTCTAGGTTATGTGGTGTACGCTTGTACGCCTTATCTTTTACTGTGCCCTTTAAGAAGAAATCCAGTGGCGTAAGGTCTGGAGAGCGTGGAGGGAACTCAATTGGCCCTTGCGTCCTATCCATTAGGTTGAGTAGTTAGAGCGACAATGAGGAATTTGCACACATGGGGGATTTGAACAAAATCCTATTTTTGTGGTAGTTTTAGATCCATAAATTTCAAAAAGTGTATTAAAAATGCAAAAAAAGTTCTCATTAATTTAAATAATAACATTAAAATTAACCAAAAATCACGTGACTTAAAAACGCTGCCTGACGTCACACTTTATGAAGCTTCAATGTTTACATTTTGTTAGCCTGGTTAGTAAGAAGCAATTAGTTTTAACTTTCGTAATTATCAATTGTTTATGTGATTTTTGAGCATTTCTTTTTCATCTTATAATCATTTAATTTCATTATCACCATTTTCCATTATTATTATTTTCAATTGTTTTCTTTTCATGGCGGTTGTCCAATGTTTTCGTTTAATAGGATTCTGTGGAACACCAAAGAATAACTTTTGAGAAGCATTAGCCGTTGTATCAGTGCAAAATGGTACAATACAATATTTATACTACGATTTTTGAATATCCATCATTATTATAACATACAAAACCTATTTCAATGATTCAAGAAGCAAAGCAAAGCACGAAATCGAATGTAAACAACGATTACTTCCATTTGTTGTCATAAAGAGTGACGTCACGATATATTATACTGCGTTTTCTCGATATAGTAAATAGTGCGATGTTAAAATTTTTATATATCAGTCATTAGATTTCAAATTAAGAAAATGTATGTATTTATTTTCTTACCTTTTCATTTTCTATTATGTAAGAATAAAATCAGAAAACGTGCAAATTGTCTATTCTGCTGCTACCTGTTGAAGAAAGATAACATAACTTTGTCCCAGAAATTGAACCTTGCAGCACGGGAAATACAGTTTCTATGATGGTTCAAAGTGCATATACATTTTTTTTGACGCACCCGATATAAGGTTGTACATCATCTCACGATAATTTATCAAATGCTTTTTGAAATATTTGCCAAAATATCTGAAATAGAAAGTCCGGTTTTTCATGAAAGTTGGTACATAATTACATACCAAAAATTAACTCTCTTCATGACAGGATAAAACTATAAAACTAGAGTTACGATATTCAGCAATGACATTAGATAGTTGTCATTGCTGAAAAACATTTTAAGTTTTAATATTTTTTATACAGTAAAATAAAAATAATAAAATAATAATATAAAATTCTAAAAACAATGAACAGGTTTTATTAATCTTAGTTGAAGGTTAAAATTATTTAGCTAAACGCTACTATAAACTAAGATAAACGTTCCACTTTACAACGCAATATTTTTTTAATAAAAAAATAAGTTTCTGGTTTAAAAAACCTTAAAATTGTTTCGTTATTTATTATATAAATTCAAATACAAGGAATGCAATTTTTTTGGTTTATCTATATATATAAAATCATTCTTCCTGACTGACTGACTGATTGAGTGAGGGGGTGATTCATCATCGTCCAGACCGAACCCCTGGATCTACAAGCATGAAATTTTGTGACAATGTTCTTTCTATGACGTAGGCATCCACTAAGAAGCGATTTTACAAAATTCACCCCCCGAAGGGGGGGAGGGGGGCAAAACATGATTTCAAAAAATCCTTCATATCTCAAACAAAAAAACAGATATCCGTAAAATTTTTGCTTCAAAATATAGCTAATACAAACGTCAAAAAAACAATTTCTGGAATTTTCGAAATTCGGTCCCCGGGGGTCAAAACGTGATTTCACATGCGTAAAACGTGATTTCGCATAATCCTATGTATCTCAAACAAAAAAACAGATATGCGTGAAATTTTTGCTCTAAAATATCGCTAATGAAAATATCCAAAAACCAATATCTGGAATTCTAGAAATTCAGACCCCAGGTAAGGCAGCAGAGGGGGGGGGCTATGGTGCGAAAACAAATAGAAATACAGTTAGGCCGTTTAAAATTGGTAGAGATAGTTTTAAAGGGCTGCAAGTCGAATGGGGATATTTTCGAAAGTGTAAAGTTATTAGGAGGGGGGAGAAGGGGGGAGGGGAGAGGAGGGTGGGCAAAAATAAAAATACGTTAGATCATTCAAAATTGGTATATAGAAGTTTTCGATACTTACAAATCGATTGCGGATATTTTCGAATGTGTAAAATTATTAGGAGGGGTGGGTAGGGGGTTTGGGCGGTAAGGAGGGCAATGGGCAAAAACAAGTGGAAATACAGTTAGGCCTTTCAAAATTGGTACAGATAGGTTTTAGAGACCTGCAAGTCGAATGGGGATATTTTCGAAAGTGTAAAGTTATTAGGAGGGCCGGGAGGGGGGCAGAGGGGCAAACAAATAAAATAGAGTTAAATCATTCAAAATTGGTACATAGAGATTTTCGATACCTACAAATCGATTACGGATATTTTCGAATTTTTAAAATTATTAAGAGGGGCGGGAAGAAGGGGGGGGGGGGAGCGTAGGGGCAAAAAAGTAAAAATAGAGATAGATCGTTCAAAACTGGTGCATAGAGGTTTTTGATACTTACAAATCGATTGCGGATATTTTCGAATTTGTAAAATTATTAGGATAGGTGAGAGGGGGGGGGGGAGAAGGCGGAAATTAATAGAAATAAGAGTTAGAGCATTTTGGGAATTTTTTCCGAAGGCAGTGAAAACCCTGTGCGACATTTTACCTAATCAGATTTTGTTTCTCTTTTTTTTCACGTGATAAAAATTAATGCAATTTTGAGAATTCAGTAATTATAGTGATTCATTTAAAAATAGGGACCAGCGAGGCGGGCGTTGCCTGCTAGTTATTTATAAAAATGTCGTAACAGTAGTGCGGCATAAATCCCCACTCAACCAGCCTGCCATCTATTACTCATAAAAATCTAAACAGTAATTCAGTTCATTAAATAAATGTATATAGATATTAATTTCCCATTAAAAAATAAATTTTGAAAAATGTATATAGTTTGGTTTGTTGGTTGTACACTGTTAAAGAAAGTCAACTACGCTGTTAAATATTCTCTGTAATTACAGAAAAATGCGTTTTTTCAACGTAATTTTTCCGCAATTTTCGACTTTTTTCTCAAATTACAGAGAGTTTCTGGCAGTAAAGTTGCATTTGTCTAACAGTTTTTAAGGCCGATTGACTACGATATGGTCATAGGCCTATAGGCGGAATGCTCTCGATGGAGGTCTTACAAGGGATCCTAGGCCGTATTTACGCAAGTTTCGCAGAAAACCACGGAAATCTCCGAACAATAACGTATGTAGGAAATTCAAAATGTGGCAATATGCGTTGTGAAACTCTTTTATCAAACGTTTCAATGGCACATCTAATGTTATATATACAAAATTTACATTGTCTCTGGTTGAGAATAAAATATCTGTCCAATGCGTAACTGGTAGGTGCATTGCATATATTTCGGATTTATGTGTTTAAATTTTCAAACACTTTCAGGTAACAAGAATATAAAGAACATTTGATCTATTTTGAAATCTAAACAGATATGCAAATCAATGGATTTGTAAATTTAGAATAAAGTAATAAAAGAGCAGGACATATTATTAGGAAATTGTCTTGAATATAAAAGTATTCAGGAGTTTAAATCGTTATGCAGATGCAATATACAATGATTACGGTATGTAAACCTGTTCCATATGTGCATTGTTATTTCATTTGTACTATATATATATATATATATATATATATATATTGTTAATAAAACAATTGAAATTAACAGCATTTATGGCAAATAATTTTAAATTATCGTAATATTTGTATAATTTAATCTATTATGCTAATTTAAATAAAAAATCAATTTTCAATAACTAATTATAATTTTGTTTAAAAAAGCTTAAAAAGTTTGAAATTATTACCAATTAATATTTTTACTTTTAATATTTTTTAAGTAATATTATTTTTTATTTAAAAATTTAAATGTTAGTAAAGAAAGCAATGAATGTATAAATTGGGAATTAAATATACTCGTATTATCATTTTCATAGATGTTGTAATTAGAAGGGTCCTATATGGTTCATATTCTATTTTAAAATAATTATGCAATAAAACTTAATCGTTTTGTCGACTCAATTTATCCTAGGTTTAAAGTTCAAAACATGTCACATTTTTTAAGCTTATTTTCATAGATGTATATTTTTTAAACATAATAACATTATTCACATATAACATTTCCTAAAAAATAATGTAAAAAAATAAATAAATAATAATAATAATTAATAAATAAAGTAAAGCTATGAGAGCTTGCTCACAATTCAAAAGAATGATATAAACAATCCAAATATTAATTTTTTGCTAAACTATTGCTGAATAATTTTGAATGCATTCGTATTCTATGCATTTACATTACTATTTTGTTGTTATGCTATACTATAAAGCAAAATCTGAAATGACATTGTTGCAAGTTTTTTGTTAGCAAATATTTTTGCATTAGGAATGTATATTTCAACCTAATAATTAAAAAAAAAGAAAAGAATTAAATAAATTTTAAAAGAATTAGAAAATTTTATTTAAAGAAAAAAAAAATTAAAGAATTAGATTAAAAAATAAATAAATAAATAAAAAATAAAAAAAAGACCAGATAGAATTACAAAATAATATTACATTACTAGATAACACGTTTAACTTAATATTAGTACATTTCCTTTCCAGGTTGAAGTGTTTCTTGTTTGCTGATCTAACCTGTCTTTGTCTAAATTGTAATTCTTTTGTAAGCTTTCGTGCAACCCCCTACCACAAGTAACATAAACAAACTGGTACACGAGAAATCGTTTAATTAAAAAAAAAAATATGTAATGCTACCATTCTGTGGAAATTCCTAGGAAGAGTAATGAAAATTCCAGCAATCATTTTTGAAAACGAAACAAAATAGCTACACTTTATCTTAAACGCTTAAAGCAATCAAGAGTGCAGTCTCAGCGTGCCTACTCTAATCTTCTTATTTATGCGCTATGTGCGCAATCTCTCTTAGTTTTACCTTAAATACAAGTACAAATAACCGTTAAAGTTGGCTGTCCGCATAGCGGAATTCACTAGATATTCTTTTTTGAAATTTTTTCCATTGAACGGGTCAAACTCGGGATGATCCGTAACCATACGTTTTGCCGGGCCGAGATCAGCTCGGCAAAGTCAGCAAGGTTTTAGAAATGGTATAATAATTGTAGTAAAACTTTCTTTAACAAGTGTATATTATCGTCATTATTGTTTTGAACATATTGTTATTAAACATTGATGCTGCATTTTTATTACATTCCGTAACGCTGTTAGAACCAACCTCCTTTTTTTTTCACTCTATTTATATTAAAGAGTAATTTGTGTCTTCTTGAATTGCAGTTATATATTTAACGAATTTACACAATAAGGAAAGTGGTTTGAATAAAGGATGAGTAATAATAAAGTTATTAAATAAATTAAAATTGCATAATATATAGGATTAATGCCCAGCAAATTACATTTTGTTATTTGTTAGTATTTTTAGTACAGATGGCGAAATCAATAGTTTAAATAAAAATGATTTCAATATTAATAACTCTTTATTTATTTCTATTTTTAAATTAAATTTTATTATAGATGAAATTAATAGCAAAAACTTAGACTGTTAATAACAGGATATATATATATATTTTATTTATTTATTTGTTTTACTGTATATACATTCTTCATTCTAGTAACTAAATTTCATTACGCCGAACGGGGTGTCACCCCCATTGCCCATACAGCACTGAATGTTTCAATTATGTAGCAAAAACTTACAATCTTTTATTATTGTAATTCATTTCAGCATGCTCTCCGATATCTTTCTGAAAATTTTAACCGCTTTAATGTCGTATATGCCCATACAGCACAGAATGTTTCAGTTATGTTGCAAAAAGCTTACAATCTTTCAAAAACGTAACAAATTTAAGTATGCTCTCTGACACTTTTCTGAAACATTCGCCCATATTGATTTTCTATCTGTTAAGTCACTGTAACGTTTCTGTTACGTATCTGATTTTTTGTTACGATCGCGTACATTTCTACGTTTTTGAAACTAATCGGAACGCAATCTCAACGTTTTTAAACGTTTCTGAAATTTTTCAATGTTATATGATTGTTACGTTTCTGGAACATTTTGTGCTGTTAGGGTGTTAAGTGATTGAAACGTTTCTCATTTTTTGTTATGATCGCGAAAATTTCAACGTTTTTGAAATCAATCTGAAATCGAACTTAACATTTCGAATCATTTTTCTATGATTTAAAATGTTTCGATGTTATGTGATTGTTACGCGCCTGGAACATTTTGTTCTGTTAGGTCATGTTAAATTGCTATTAAAAGAAATTTCGTCTATGGACCTTCATGGTACAACATTCTTTTGTGTATCCCTATACACAAGCCACAGACATTATATACAGAAATTAAAACTATGTACCTGATTCTATGTAATTGAAATTATTTCTATCAAATTTAACTTTAATTGGATAAGTGTATAATTTCACCGAAGTTCTTTTGCGTTGTCTTGTAGATAATTAATAAATCTATGTACACCGTTTTTCTGGAGAAATCATGATTTTAAGCTTCTTAATAATATTCATTAGTTTCATTATGTTGAATGCAATGAAATCACGTTAAAACAGGTTTAAGTGAAATTATTTCTATAAGCCATAATGATAAAAAATAGTTCTATGTGTCCCTGTATACGACGTATAAACAATATACACATAAAAAATTATACGGATAATTTGATATGGTGCATAAATATATTAACAATATTGCAAGCAATCGGGTGATTTTTGCGACCGCTAGCGTAGTACATATGAATTCTGTCAATAGGTCGTAAACATATAAAAAATATTGGAGTGCCCCTGTATAGTCACTACAAAGACAATATACACTTAAAACAATAAAGCTTTTGTGTCTAGCCAACGAGCATGTATATTAATATGCTAGTCAATCAGGTGAATTTTTCTGCCACTTTTGCGGTTCTGACAGACACACAGTACCCAAAAACGTTTTCGAATCTCCAGACGGAGGCCTAAATCGACGTTTCGGCAATTAAATCGCAGTACTGCTAGAATATCACATTAATATCAAATTTATTTTTCAAAATACAATAAAATTATAAAAAATATCAATAATATATTTTGCGTAGTTGTTATTTATATAAGGCCCGTATGGTTGCCAGCGTTCTGATGACTCCAGTGCCGGAGTCGAATTTCAGTTTAAACGTAGATGTTCGTAGTGATACAAAATTCACTTAAAGCCCTAAGTAGGCCTTATTAGTATAAACAAGCCTTAATAAGCCTTAATGAGAAAAAGAATGATCATTCACCGAAGAGTGCTGATAAATAATTGTAGAGTGAATTTATAAATAAAAATCCATTTTGTAAAAATATTGAATACTGTTATTTATTTTATTCCGTAGTATACAATCTAAAATAAAAACTTTTATATAATGACCCCCCCCCTCTAAAAAAATGAATATTTGCAATCTATTATCAGTGTAAAAGTAGTTAGGTTAGAGGCATCATAAATTAAGGCAAGCGTTCTATATTACAGCACAACAGTTTACGTGTAATAGGATTCTAGTTCCGAATAGCTTTTTATTTCTTGGTTATTTGTTTATATCAATTTAAATGCCAGCTATGTAAATACTTTTGCTTCATTTCTCAGTTCATTTTAAAACAAAATATTCTTTCCCGAACTCCTACTGCTCCCATTAAAAGTATATTTTGAAAAAAGTATAAAGGAAATGTGAAATGTGGTAGTATGTTTTGTGAAATACTTTAATCAACAGTTTCAATGAAAATTCCAATGTAATATATATAGTTCCCACTGTTTGGCGTAGAGTATAAAATATCCTCTAAAAAAAAAACTCATATGAGTACAGAATTCAAATGCATATATTTTAGATTTACGTGTTAAAATTCCAGACACTTTCAAGTTACAAAAGAAAGAACATTTGTTTCAATTCGGAATCTAAACACATAGTATGAAAAACAAATGATTTTGTAAATTTAGAAGAAAGAAATAAAATAGTAGTATGTATGATTGCAAAATTGTCTTGAATGTAAAAATATCGTAAATTTCAAACAGTTTTTTAGATGTTATGCAACTTTTGTGAATATGATTTTGTTCTGTATATGCATTATTGTTTTCAGTTATAACATATATATATATATCTGTTGTTAATAAAACAAATTTTTTTTAACGATATGTATTGTATAATGTTTTAAAATATCAAAATTTTCCATAATTTACTCGATTATGCTGAATTGTAACTCAGAGTATTAAAAATGTATATTTTTTAATATTTAATGGATAATATAAATATTAGTGTAATATGTTGATTTTATATGATAAAATTATAAAAAAGTGATGTATGTGTGATTTTTTAATTTAAATGTTACAGTGTATATAGGTTGTTGAAAATAATTTAAAGTTAACGGAATTTACTGTTAATACTTTTATAACATTGGTAATTTTATAAAGAAAAAGAAGTCTTGACATATAGCGCAGAATGTTAAGAATATATTTTTAAGTATTTGATTAGAATTTTTCGTAATAGAGAATAAAATGTTTTAAAAATATTACTGGAAAAACAGTTTTTTAAAAGTGCTTTAAATATCTTAAATAATAAAAATGTTTTAGTTGCCTATGTAAATAATAAATTTAGCTTTAATAGTTTTTTTTTTTTTTTTTTTTTTTTAAGGGTACAAAAAATATTCCTTATATTTATGGCCTTCGGAATCAAATTTCTTAAAGTACTATAATGTCTAAACGCCTTATTTGAATAAGCTAATTATTTATACACATGCTATAGCTCACTGTCGCACGAACTATATACATTTGGGGAATCTAGCACATAAAGATTTTTAAAGATAACTTCAAGATAACTTCAATAAAACTTTCCTAAAACAAATGTATTATTTTCATAATTGCTTTATACTGGTCTTAATATAAGATATTTCATATTCTATTATACTTAAATGTACTTTTAGTATGAATATTAAAACCGTAGATTAATTGAAGGTTCACAATGTTAATAATATTTTATTCAATATATTCAAGAATTGATTTGTTTTATTGGCGAAACTATTAACTAATAACTTTACCAGTAACAGAAAGCGTTCTTTTAAATAATTTATATAATTTAAACTGTTCAGAAGATATTGCATATAAAAATGTGTAAATTTCCATCTTACAAAAATTTTAATTTGCATACATGTGTATTAAAATGCAACTGTATAAAGTAAATTAGTATTTTTTTTCTTTATTCGAATGTAATGAATCAAAAATCAAAAATTTAAATTTAGTATTTATGAATTTATCCTAATTATTTTCTTGTTGAGAAATATTTATGTTTTTCTTCAAACATATAGATTTAAAATTAATTACTATATTAAAACCCGAATAAACTACTACGTCAGAAACGCCAAAGTAAAATATTGGAAATGCATACAACTGTTTCGGTAGCCTAAAGCGTACCGTCTTCAGCGCAAAAAGGATTCTGAATCAGGAGAAGTTCTCGTATATATAGGAGAAGGGCCGGATTTAGTTCAACCAATAGAATTACGGGAAAGGTGGGGAGAGTGGCCAATAGGAATTTAGGAAAGTTAGCTGTGTAAACAGTAGAAAAATTAAGAAAATGTTGACTGAATATAAAATTTCCAACAGTCAGACAAATAGGGAATAGCGAAATCACAATTTACAATGTTTTTAAAAATTTTATAAATATGAAAATCTTCAAACAAATCGAGTTCATGAATAGATTTAGGTCTTCAAATTATTTTAGCTGAATTAAATTTAAAATTATGATTTTCCTCCCAGCAATGTTTACATATAGCCGATTTATCGGTTTCTTGTTTACGGACGTAATTCATATGTTCTTTTAGACGAAATTTAAGACAGCGTTTTGTTTGGCCAATATGTGATAAACCACACTGACAGGAAATACTATAAATACCCCCAAGAATTGCTGAGAGGGAAATCATAATTTTAAATTTAATTCAACTAAAATAATTTGCAGACCTATACCCATTCATGAACTCGATTTGTTTAAAGATTTTCATATTTATAAAAATTTTAAAAACCTTGTAAATTGTGATATTTCGCTAATTCGAAATTGTGATATTTCGATTAGTTTCGCTATTCCCTATTAGTCTGACTGTTGGAAATTTTATATTCAGTTCACATTTTCTTAATTTTTCTACTGTTTACACAGCTAACTTTCCTCAATTCCTATTGGCCACTCTCCCCACCTTTCCCGTAATCATATTGGTTGAACTAAACGTGAACACTGTTAATGTGAATTACTTTTAACATGGACTGTTTCTATAATTCCCGTCTGTACGAAGATTAGTTTACTTATATGAAGATTAGCTACTGATAACATGAACAAATTTTTTAGCCACCTTGAGATTCACGTTAACGAGATTCAACTGTATTATAATCCATCCAAAACAGTTTTTAGCGCTGCACATAAAATAAATCGCATGCTACAAAGAATAATAATGCAAATCAGTTAATTGCACTGTACACCAATGAAGATCTAAGTTCATTTAAAATGTGGCCAGTGTTTTTGTTTTGTAAAGGATTTCGGGAGTCAAATGAGTAAAAAAAATATTTAATTAGTGTTTGAATCTTGAGATTTAATTTAATTACGGTTTTAAATATTGAAATTAAATTGATTAAGAATCAGTTTTACATTGGTTTCATGTTATGATTACTGAAATTCTGGTTTCATTTAAGAAATGTTCTATATTTAATTTTAATTATTAGTCGAAAATCGATTGGCTTTATAGCCAAACCTAAACATTTATAAATGCATAAAAATAAGATTTAAAACAATGTAGGAAAAAAAAAAAAAAAGAAAAGAAAAAAAGGAAATCTTTGCTAAATATTAGTTCTACCATTAGCCTACAAGTTCTGTTCTCAAAGCTGTAGAAAGTAGATGCCGAAACCATATCGCGCTTGTTATCGAAATTTTCCGTGATTTTCTCTAGAACTCGAGTGAATACAGATTAGAATCCCTTAGAAAACCTCTATCTTGGACATTCTCTCCAATCATAATTTCCTTATTTAAAATTCACAAGCAAAAGTTTTGCAATTAAATTTTTGATAAAATCCTATTTGTAATTTATGACAGTTTTATACAGTTTTAATCCCGAAATAAAATTAAATATTTCGAATTTATTTTTTTCTTAATAATCCTTTTTTTTATATAAAAGAAAATATTTCAACTATTCTAATACTTTTATAAAATTTTAATAATGGTGTTATTTATTGTACGATAAAAACAAATTTTATAGAACTTTATAATTAACAGATGATAATCAAAACAAAATTTATTTGATATGCACTTAATATTTCAAACAGAAATATTTAAAATAATATTTTCTTACACAGACAAGAAATAGCTAGAAAAAAAGCGTTCATTAGCCGAAAGTAATCAAAGATTTATTTTAAAAGATACGTATCCTTTAATTACATTTTTACTGTTAATTATGAATGAATAAATAATAAGAAACGATTTACGGCGATGTATAATTGAGATTAAAAATATGAATAAATTGCGAAATTATATTTTCTGAAATAACGTATTTTTTACATGCTGATTCGTTTCTCATTAGTAATTCTCTAAAAGAATTTTATAAGAAATTAAATCGATTTTTACATTAAAATACTTTTGAATAAATTTCAATACTTTAATGTGTATGGATTTAAGAATTCTTTTAGTTCAACAATTTCCAAAGTGTTAACAAACATGTTTTATTAATGAAATAGTACCGCAGAAAATTAATTTCTTTTGTATCTTTTTTAGTATAAACATTAATTTAGAAAAACTAACATAATTGCAGACTATGGAATAATGAACACGATAACAGATTATAAATTTGGAATGTAATTGTGGCAGGTTTATAAAAGTTGGAAAAAATGCATGTGAAGGTCAATAATGATACGATATATTGAAATATTTATTAAAAAGGAAAAAAAAAAGAGAGAGAGAGAGATCGGGATACATTATATATATATATATTTTTTTTTTATACATATCCTGATAGAAAAGGCATTTTTTATGGGTTAAATTTCAAAAATAAAATGTTTTCTACAGTTACACATTTTAAGTTTACTCGTATCGGATATTCAGGAACGCTTTAAGGAAACAATCATAAACTGCCAATTGTTTTATTTTAAAATGAAATGTATAATCAATCTCTTTCGAAAGATCAGACAGATCACAACAAATGTGCAAGGCACGAATAACATAAGTTTGCCTTACACAAAGATCCGTCTGATCTTTGAAATAAATTAATTATTTCAAATCTCTTCCTCTTTCTCGAAGCTATTATACCTCTATAATCGATAAAGCTCCATATAAATTCAAAAATTCTAAATGTGCGGTTTCCTAATTGAAGGATCCCAGTCTCATCCCAGTAGTTTTAGTTTTTTATTCACCACTTTCTTCAAAAATTTCTAAAATTTTTTCACCGTTCAGTTTTAAAGTCATTTAGAAACTCGTCACTGGAGCTAAGTCATTCTTCCTCCCCATGTGGCGCTCCTCAGAAAAACGGAAGACGCACCCCTCCTGCCTTAAATCCGGATACTTCCTCTACCGGGCTCAGAATTTTCGAGTGGCATAAGAAACAACAAAAACACACAAACCCATCAACAAAATTAAATTATCTTCTCTTAAAGATCCCATTCCTATAGAATGTATGAGCAGCGTCGTTAAGATTGAAATGAAGAGATTTGCAAATCTTCTATTGTTTCCCACTGCTGGGATCATGGTCATTGTTTTGATTTTTTAAAAGCATACATAATTTCTTCGCCTATATCCTATTCCCATTTGGATCATTACATATTCTTTTTACATATTTTAAAAACCGAAAAACATTTTTAATGATATTTCTTCTACTCTATTCTTGTCTGATGCTTAAAAATTACTCACATAACTTCAGTTTTTGTTTAGTTTTGTTATTTTTTTTATATTTTTGCATTAAAAAAAAAATATATATATATATATATATATATCTTTTTATTTGCATGTATTCTTCATGCATTTTTTAATATTTGTCACACCACTATTTATATTTAAATTCGACTTTTTTGTTTTTCCTCTCCGCTCAATTCGGTTTTGCGCGTTGCCGCTTTTGTTTGCAGTACTTGTGTCTAATTTATTCGCCTGACGAAGGGTCGTAATTTTTTTCGTCCCGAAACAATTGTTGTGAGCTCTTATATTTTTATGGTGTTTATTCAAAGTTTTGTTCCAATTGTACATTACTTAATGTAAGTACAATTCAATTAAGACTAATAAGTACCAATTGTTGATTAGTCATGATATATTTGAAATTTTTACATTTCTATATTTTTAAAGTTCTTCTTTTTGTTATTTTTGTTTTCCGTAATGTGTTTCAGTGGAAGCTATTTTATTTCTATTTTATCTGTTTCAATTATTAGGTTCATAAAAGAAATACATGTCACAAAAAAATAAATAAATAAATAAATAAATAAATAAAATAAAATAAAATAAATTATTTCTTTTTATATTGAAAGTATATTTTAATCTATGAAATGTATATGTATATAATTTTGTATAAAAAAAAAAAAAAAGATGTAATAAGTAAAAGTCTCGGCTATAAATCACTTTTTAAATTTATCAGACAAAATAAACACAAAGAATACATTTTTTTTTCTCTCGGCGAAAACGTTATTTTTATAGTTAAAAAAAAAAAAAAAAAAAAATACTACTTCATTAAAACAATAATCCTGTTAAATATGCATTATAAATAATTAAATATGCGATAATCCTTCTTTTGCATTTAATGCATAATTCAAAAAATGAAATTTGATAATACAGTGGATTAAAATATCCATATATATATATATATATATTTTTTTTTTTTAAAGATAAATACTTATCAAAATATGAAGGCTTAAATAAAAGAAGAAAAAAAAAATTATATATATATATATATATAACTTTTACGAATTACTATTATTATTATTATTATTATTATATTTATTTATTTTATTTTTATTTATTTTACTTATTTACTTATTTATTTATTTATTTATTTATTTATTTATTTAATTATTATTTTTTTTTTTTTTTTGAGGAGGGGGGCGTAATATTAAAGTCTCGTAGTTTTTATAAACAAATAAATCTGTTAGTTTTGTAACATTTCTTTGTATCAATATATTTTTTCTAAATACTTAAACATAATTTCTTATTTCTATTAAGTAACTTTCTAATCATTCCGCGCAAAAAAAAAAAAAAAAAAAAAATGTGACTGACATTTTGAAAATAAATTGTGTTTCCAATAAAAGTACCATGTCATTCTTTTAAAATTCTTCTAGAGAGATCTAAAAACTTCTATTAGAATTCTAGATCGTTTTCCTATATTTCCGAGGTCAAACTTACTTAAAAATCACTGCAAATAAACGCGAACTCAACAGGTGAATTTTATTAACTTTAATCTTGTTTTATGACTCAATTCTTGGAAATCAAGAGGGGATTTCTCTCTGTACAAGGTATTCATAATATCCATAATATTGTTTTGCTATCTAGAAAAGTATTGTTAAGTATTAGCTGTAGTGATATTTTCTTTCGCTAGAGGGCGCCAGAAGTCTCGTTGGTTTGAAGGGGAAAATGTTTTGTTTTTCTCCCGGGACTTAAAATTTAGTTAGATTTCTAGTAATAGTGGATAGCGAGGAGAGCAAAAAATGAGGCTATAATAGCAATAGCTTTACGGCCCTTTTTGGCCTAGATTATGGAGCCACCATTGTCACCACGAAATAGAAAACGGGTGGCTCAGTAACTAAAATCTTGAAATAGAAAATTATTTTGTGAAAATCAGAAGAATTTATTTTGTATATATTTTGTGTATTGGCAATGTATATATCATCGTTCAAGCAATGTAATTAATAAACTGTTTTGTAATTTTCAAGAAGCTGACTTATTCTGGACAACTGTCCTGCTTTTTCTTTTCTTGCCGAAACTATTTGCAGATAGGAATATTTTTGCTTTATCATTTCTGAAGTTTATTATTTGCAATGTAAGATCAATTGAAAATATTCTAGATTAATTAAAGATTCACTTTACATCTATAGTTAAAAGGTTTATCATTTATAGTTGTTTATTAGTTAATTAATTCTATCGCCATAAATGAAATTAAAAGCAGAAAATGTTGACTGAATTAAAAATTATTTTAATAATTAAACATTAATAAGAACCTGCACTCCTACAGTTTTGAAAACCACCGAGTAGGTGTACTTAGAGCTGAAAAGTGGATGGGCTGACTTATTGGTACAAGCATAGACCAGACGTTTTCGAACTTTTCGTCTATCCAGATTTTTTGTTTAACTTATGCGCTTAACTTGTAAACCTATATTTCTAGTTTAGGGTTTCAAAAAATGATTAATTTTTCGTTCTAGATGGAGGCGGTATCTGCTATTTTTCGCAGTATGAATAATTAAAACAACCCAAAGGTTTGATTAAAGCTATATTTCAATCAAAACGGATAACAGATATGAATGAAATATTTATAGAAGGAATTTTCAGGCAAATTAAACATTCAGAAATTAAAATTTGTTCTCTAAGAAAAAAATGACAAATATTGTAATATTTTGTAACGAAAAATTCATATATTTGCGAGTATATGAAACAAAAATTTGAATTTAATTTGATTAAAAATAATAAATAAAGTAAATAAAGAAATAACAACAACAACAACAAAATCATAAATATAAGTACCAGAAGCTATAAAAGCTTTGATTCTTTGTGTTGATTTATGTGTAGGAACTTTAAAGTGTAAATATTAATTTCAATTCAGAAGTTTTATATAAAAGTTCTTTTTTTTTTTTTTTTTTAACTATATATCCGGCAGTAAATTTTCGAATAGTCTACATTCTGTTAAAAAAAAAAAAAAAAAAAAAAAAAAAAAAATACATTAGAAAGTTTAAGCGTCATCACTATTTTATACCTTATATTCAATATAAAATGTCAAATATAAATATTATTGATAATTTTCGTTTAAAATACTTCGCCTTTTAAATATATATTTTGACTATTCGTAAACTAAGGCGACCATATTTTTAAGCCCTGCTTCGTGGACAAATTAACGCGGTGTCCCCGAATCAAACAATATTTCGAGGACATTGAGAAGTGTATTTGGGGACTTTTTCGGGGACAACAAAATAAATGTCTATATATGCATATTTTTAAAAATTTGTCTCATTTATACATTAGAAAATGCATTAAAAACATCTTATTTGCAAAATTTCATGATAAACTGGAAAAATATTCATGAAAACTAAATCGACTTAGAGTTTCATCCTAGTATCTGGTGTCCCGGCAAAACTGCCGATGTTGCGCCTAACTAACCAACTTGCAATCTTGTAATTTTGCTCGCCTCCATTCTCCTTGTGCAACCCTATCAGTGCTTCTCTCTGATTAGTATAGCAGCAGTGTTAGAAATAAGAATTTTGAAACTAGGCGTCAACACCTGGATAAAATTTTTTGGGCGTCCAAATTAAAAATCTAGGTGCCATCTATAATTAAATATGTATATTTAAAATAATAATAATAATAAAGCATCAACTTCTAAATAATTTAGGTATGCAAGATTATATAAAAAATATTTATGTAATGAATGTAATTACATTGACAATATTAAACGTACATATTTAAAATCACAAAGTCATTCTTCACCCAGAAGATACATCATTCCACCGTAATTTAATAGCATTTTCTGGGCAGAAATCTTCAAATTTAGGACTGCTTAATTTTATCATTAACAAATTGTCAACTACTTTCATAGAGAAATGAATCAGTTTTTATTAGGTAAGTTCAAATTAGGATTTTATTAGGTTAGGCGAAATAGACTTGTTTGCTGTCTGATGGGATTGGGAAAAATATTAGATATGAGGAAAATATCCTGGCGTCAAATATGGCACCTATGATTGAAATTCTAGACGTCAAAATGAAAAAACTGGTTGCAAAATAAGACTAACGACTGCTTATTTCTAAACCTGTTTAGCAGATATTTCTGCTGTTTCGAAAAGTGCCATCAATTAAACAAACATTGCCAGGTGAGGTAATGTAACGGTTAAAAAATAAATAAAGCCTTTTGCTGCCTTGTTTCTTCAAATTCAACAGTGTGATTGGGTTACAATGCTGTTAACATCAATTGTTGTCATATTTCTGAACTCTTGAATAAGAAAACAATGATTGTTTTGAAATATGAATGAGTGTGCTTATAGTTAAAAATATGTGTACCAGTATAAAAATATACCTGTAATTTATTAAAATGTATGTTTGTGTTATATGGTTACAACAATTAATTCTGCTTTTAAAAACTGTTTTCTTTCTCAAGAGTTCAAATTATTAAAATAAATTGGCTATCATTGTGACAGGTAAGTTGTGCGACATTTTTTCACTGAATCAACAAGTCACCAAAAAGCACCTGTAACCGATATTTTAACCAGCACAGTATATAAGTTAATAAATCTGTAGTACATATTTAGACTTTGTAATTTTGCCTTAAAAATAATTAAACAAGAAACAACATGAGTATTTACTATTTCCAAATTAAATTCTTACTTCTATTTAAGGTATCAAAATATGAAGGGTTATGCTATACGTATATAATAAAGAAAAAGGATTAAGAAATATATTGTACTTTTAATAACAATAAAAATAAGATATCTTCAAATAAGTTTTTTCTACAGATAAATTTAACAAGATGAGTATTAATATGTTGATTTTTTACTTACTTACTTCCTGAAATTTGTTTCCAGTAACCCAAGTATATTATATATACGTAGATTATATGAAGTAAAGTGCTATTTTTTTATTACAAAATTTTAATTCATATGAAGATCCCAAAAATACTCTTATTACTTTGTAAATATTGTGATATTATTAATACTTTGGCATAATAGTCAAGTATTCGTCTAATTTTAACTTACATTTTTTTCAGTTTTTTTTTTTTTTTTTTTTTTTTTTTTTTTTTTTTTTTTTAGATATTGCTGAAATTTGGTATTGTTTTCATTATATCGAATTCATGCCAATACCAAAAATTCATTATAAATAATGTCCAGAATAACTCATAAATTTGAAATTAAGATACCTGCAATATTAAAACAGAATTTTGTAATTTATTAAATATACATACAATACTAAATAAAAAAATTTCAACATTTATATTAATAACAAATCAAAACTTAAAAGAGGGCTAATTAGAAGCATAGTAGTTATATTTTTGGGAAGATACAATTGCTTTCAACATTTCATTATCATTTGATAGTTTATCATAAAATTCGACACAGCCGTAATTCATATTTGTTTTGACACATAATATAGCCTTCAATGTTAATATATTAAGGGAGTTTTTTTCGGAAGTCCAAAAACTGTTCATTGCGGAGAACACTCGTTCAGTAGGAGCGTTTGTCCCTGGTAAGCAAAGAATGAACTCTATTATCTTAAAACAATTCTCCATAGAAATATTGTGATTTTTATAGTACGAAAAAATGTCCATCCAGCGAACATCAACTCTATCATATTTTGCATTCCATGATGAGACTTTTTCTGTACAGAACTTTCTTAAATAGGTAAATTCTTCATATAACACATTTTCATCAATAGTTATTCCATGCTCAGAAATATTGGCAACAGAAGATTCTATTTCATTCCATGTAGGTACATCTTTTAAATTTATCCACGCAAAAGGAATAAAATCTTCAAGCGGTTTTATCCATTTCTGTAAGTAATCGACACAGTTAATGTAAAAAATCATAATGTGTTCTTTAATATTATCTTTGTCGCTTAAACTATTTAATGCATTTTTTATTTCTTTTGGTATGAATTTATCTGTAGCTCTGTCTTTGTATTTATTAGTTATTTCAAACATTACATTTGCTACATCCATAACGGTTTCATACTGCCCTTCAACTTTAGTTACAGCATCATGAAAAATTTGTGCTTGAATTTGAAGAAAGTTTAGCCATAATAAGGCCGACTCAGATTCAAAAAATCCACGTAATACTATTGGGCATTTTTGGTATGAGAGAAAATAAGCTTTTAATGGCTCGAACATTTCTGTAAATCTGGTTATGGCTGGAAGAAGTGAGAGCCATCTAGTTTTACAATAACCTAAAACTTTATGATATTCAGTTGACACATAGTTTGAAAAATCTTTTAGAGCTTCAACGCGAACAGTATATACCTGAAAATGAGAAAATATCTTTATCAATATACACTCAATATCAATAGGTAAATTATCTGAAGCCATCTGCAAAGTGTTGTTTAAAATATGGGCTGCACATCCAATTCCTAGAATCCTACGTTTCAGATCTACTTGCAATTTACTGTAGACATTATTAGTTCCATTACGAAGAGGTCCACCAAAATTAGCATTTGTATTATCAGCACAAAATGCAGCCATTTTGGATTCTAAATTAAGATCTTTAAGAACATTTAATAGATAGTTAGAAATCAAATCTGATGTTTCACCTGGCAGGTCTTTCAACTCTAAAAGTTTCACACAAATCCCTTTTTGCATATTGAAATATCTCACTAAAATAGGAACAACTTTTATATGTCCATGATTGGAAGTATCACAATAGAATGATGCAAAAGAGGTTTCTTCTCGCTCACTCAATAATTCTCTACGAGCAAATTTTGCGAAAACATTTTCGATAATTGCTTCTGTTTTAGTTCTTGCACATGAAAATGACTTATAATTTTTTTTCAAAATACTAGAAGTACAATCCATTGATCTAAAGCTAAAGTTATGTTTTACATTGTGAAAAGCAAAACTTCCTTCAGCAAGTGCTACTTTTCTTGCTTTTTTCTGCCTTTCCTCTCCCATATTTAAAAAAGAATTTAATTTTCCCTTTTCAGTTCTTTCGACGGTTTTATATCGCCTTTTATGACGTGCTGATTTCATATGCGATTTTATATGTGAATCTCCACCGCTTCCGATTGAAAATTCACAATCGCAAATAGTACAAAACACATTATGGTCGTCAGTAGATTTTTTAAGAAAAGGAAACTTTTCTTGCAATCTGTCTGTGAATGAACATTTTCTTTTCGACATCGCGATATCTAAATACTTACTAAACAAAACATTCATTCATTGGCACGGAAATCCGTGTTCATTGGCTGCAAACGTAAACACAATGCAATTGCAAACCGCGTTTTTGCCAAATCAGATACGAGTTTAGTTGTTTCTCTCTTCTCTCTGCGGTTATATGTGTTTAGTTGTTTCTTTCCATGAAACCAACTATTTTTTAAAATTTTTAAACCACCACGAATTTCGAGGACAAATAAATATTGAAATTTGGGGACTTTTCGTGTCCTCGAATAAATATTTTTTTTGGGGGGACAAAAAGTGAAATAACTGAAAATTCGGGGACAGTCCTCGAATTTCGAGGACGTATGGTCACCCTATCGTAAACTTATATTACCATACACTTTATAGATTAAATGATGAGCTGAAGACCGAAAATATTTCTTTAATGTTTCATGGCAATTACCAGCTGTAATAATTGGTTATTAATGAGTACTATTTTCTAAATCGCATTCCTATCTTTTTCAGTATATAATAAAAACATTTCAATATTTACTGTAGGATATATCTGTATATTAAAAATATATAAATATTATTTAAAAACATACATTTTGCAGTAAATATTCGTGTAGTTTACTTTAAAAGATAAGATTAAAAATAAATAAATAAAAAGATAAATAAAAGAAGTTTTAAACAACGTCATAACTTTTAAGTTCTATACTCAGAATAAATATCAAATATAAATATCATTTATGATTTCCATTGAAATTTATTCGCAATTTTAAATGCATGTTTTGAACATTTCTACATATTATAACGATTTCTTATAATTGTACAATGTATGTTCAGATAAAGACAGAAAACCCATTTTCAACGATTAAAATTGTCTGCTAGAATAATCAGCATTTAATAAACATTGTTTTCTAAATCGCTTCCCAAGCTAAAAAAAAAAAAAAAAAAAAAAAGTTTTCTTTATAGATGATGGAATTATATATTCAGAAAATTTTCTATTTGTTAAATAAGGCAAATATTTGAATTGGTTACGAAAATCAACTCTTATAATTTTCAAAATAAATATAAATCCAAAATCTCTATAATCTTATTTGGCGAAAATAAATACCCTCAAAAACCACTGAAATGAAGAAGTAGATCTGAACAAAATAAATTGTTAAGATACTTTTTTTTTTTTTTTTTTTTTTTACAATTGTTTTATGATCGTTATCATTTATCTGATATTTTAAAATATAAAAATATAATTTCAGTATTGATTATTATAAATGTATTAAATTTTTATTTAACATTATATGTTTTCGTATGAATTTTACACGATTATGTTGATGTTTATAATAATATTTAGTTACAATTTATATAAAAAAAGCATTATTATTATTATTGTGGGATGCGAAGAGTACAAGGTCTATTTAATGAGTGCCCCCTCTCTTTTCTCTTCGACTCCACAGCAACTAGATGGTGCAGCAGTACTAATGAGAAGTTGGCGGATTACAGTTCTACTCGAGAAGGGAGAAAGAGACATGTACGCTTGACAAATTGGTGGCAGGTCGCATCAGAGAGCTTCCGTTTAAACCCATAGTAAAGACAAAATGTAGCGTTTAAATTATACTAATTGATCACCATAGCCGATGTGTTCAATATGAACACAGATTGCGATATTCATACCTTAGCCACCATAACCGTTACTTGTGTAAATAATTTAGAGGATTTAAAATAGCATTGTTACTGATGAGAACGAATTATGTGACAGTGCTAGTGAAAATAATGATAATGAATCTAATATTATAAAAGACAGTAATGAACCCAAGAATTATGTGATTAACGATATGTAACGATTTACAATATGTAAGTAATGAATCGTGTGCAAAACAGGATGAGAAAAGACGATTTCCAATTCATGATGTCTCTGTGAAAAATAACGTTAATTTTAGTGATCTGGAATCTTTAAATCCCTTTCTTGCTGGTGACGACAGTGATAACATTTTTATTTGGTTACAGAACTTTAAGGACATATAAGATTTTTTAAATCTATCTGACTTATTTAAATTAATTTATGGGGAGAAATTATTAACGGGTAAACCTAGTAGAACGTGAATTGAAAATCCATTTTGGTTAAAATTAAAGAACTTACTCTTAAAAAAATTCAGTACACAGTATACTACTGCAGGTTTGCATGAAATGACAGCGCAGCGGAAATCACAATCAAATGAGACTTATGATGAATATTTTTTGAACATGAGGAAGTTGTATACACGCGGCAATATAGATGATCCTATTAAAAAAAATTAAATTCTGTATGGAACTAAAAATATAGCTGAATTTCGGGAAAAATTAACAATTATTGGAAAATTAAGAAAGGTGCCGACCAATCTGAATCAAAAGTTGAACCCAAAATAAAATCTGAAAGTAAACTTAAATTTGAAAAACCAAAATATTACACTAAGACGAGTTTTGTAAAAAAAGAAATACGCTGTTTTAACTGTGGCAAATACAACCATAAAAGTGTAGATTGTAGACATAGAGACTCCTTTGTTTGAATTGTTTGGAGTACGGTCACAAGTCCTTTCACTGTTTGAAGCCAAAACAACCAATATCTCACAAATTAATATTATGCGTTCTCAGAATTTAAATAGTAAATAAGTGCAAAATAATGATATACCTACCAATGTATTTATCGATTCAGGTTCTTAAAAGACTTTTATCAGAAATAGTGTTTACAGAAAATTTAGTAAAAGTGTAATTTTAGAAAAAAAAAAAAAAAAAAAAACCTAATGTTTCATTATCCGGATTGGGAAGAATGTCCGTAAGAGCAATGGGTTATTTTTCATTTGAAATAAATATTGATACCTGTGTGTTAATATTGATATTTTTTATTGTACATGAAGCTTTAATTAGTTTTGATTTGATTATTGTTACTGAAGTTATTCATACAGTTATTTTAACCATATCGTCTGCTGGTGTATCACTAACTAAAAATAAAAATGTTTCAGAAAATTTCTTATTTAATTTACTAAATGTAATTGAGAATCCTTACATTAATTTGAGTCACACCAATGATAAAAATTTACATTCAGAATTGTCTTCATCAATTCAAAATCACACCGCCAATAAAACAAAAACTGTTGATGTTGAGATGGGGACTAATTTGACTAATAAAACTACCATAATTTTTGCCCCATAACTTTTACCACCGAATAAGAAGAAAAATTAACATGGACTTATTTCTGCAAATGACGAGTCGGCAGATCACGAAGAAATTATTGTAGATGGTCGTCCTGTTCTCAGGATCGATTTACTGCCATGTGATGTTTCTAAACATGCCCCAGAAAAGGCGGCAAAGAAATTGAAGAAGTAATGCCCTGACTTAAAAATTACAAATCCTGATACTGTTATGATGTTCTCCAGCTAATATTTATTCACAGTCGAAAAACAAAAGAATCCATGTGATGGAAATTTCGAAGCTGATCTTACCCTGTTAAAGAGGAGACGAAATCCCTATATAGCCATAAAGTCCTCTAGAGAAGATTCAGTCACAATCGAAAAAGAAAAGAAGCTATGTAATCGAAATTTCGAGTTTGACCTATTGTTGAAAATTATTGATAAATAGGAAAAAGAAAAAGAAGAATCTAACATGAAGTTCGAGAAATTGTTGAAAAAATTAGTAATAGAATAGAAGAAAAATCCGCAATTCGAATCAAGTATTTTCGTAATGAACCAGAAATTGACTAACTTAGAATCGATAGTACAAAAGACTGAACGATTGCAACACTCTTTCGAAATGATAAACATCACGACGTTAGACCTCCTTAATGAAGAATTAAGATCACAATTTTGAAAAACTTACAGAAGAGAGAACTTAGAGAAACAACCATAACACGAATATTTAAGGACCAAAAACAAAATGTTAAATCTCTGAATCTAAGACAAAAACTTCCAATGCAATTCAAGTTAAATGATATTGTGGACATTTTCGATGTTGAAAAACTCGAGTATACCAGAAGTCCAGTTCGTGCAAATACCTGCGAAGAATAGAACCCTGGCCCTATGAAACTTAAAATATTTTTGTGTATGAGATAAAATTGTATATATCCGTATACATTAAGTGTTTGAACAGCATATTGTTCGTTTGATTATTCTTATATTGCGTGTATTCTTATATTTACTGTGAACATTAAGTGGTGTAAAGAAAAGGAAAGAGAGAAGAAAAAATAAAACAAAGTTCGAATGAAACGATGCGGCAACAGTGGTGACAAAACTACACTGCAAATTTAAACATGACGACGAGGCAAATATTATGACGAAAAAAAAATTATGCAGGTAGTGTTGAATTTTTCGTTTTATGATTGTTGTCCTGTGTAGATGGGTTTCTTCTGGTTCTTTTTTTTTTTTTTTTTTTCAGGCATGCTCTTTTTGGTTACTGACGAATAGCGACGTCCACTGCAACCGAGGTTGGCTGTACGGATCAGAGATGGCTCATGTGGGATCAGAAGAGTACGAGGCCTCCGTAAATAGTGCAGCGCTCCCTCACTTTTTCCTCCAACTCCACAGTGGCTAGATGGAGCAGCAGTACTAACAAGGACTTGACGGATTACAGCTGAGCTCAAAACGGGAGAAAGAGACGTGAATCTGGCTTTGATAAAAAGCGAGATACATGTATGTTATGTAGCACTGGAGAGCTTCCTATTAAACTCAAAGTAAAGACGAACTGCAGAGTTAATAAATTAATAATGGAATATATTTATTGTTTTACAGTTGATTCAATCAATTAACTGTAAATAGAAATCTACATGGGAATTTTCTACTTTTATTTAACTCATTGTTTCTTAAAGGGATACATTATTAGAGTTTTTTAGTTTTTTCCTTCAAGTTGATTTTTGTGATTAAATTCAATCCTATTCTATTATTTATGTAATAAGAAATGTTGTGAGTTAGAGAAATAATTAATAAAACAAAACAATTTCATCTGATACAAATAGAGAGTAAATGTGGATTTCAATCTAGTTTCATTTTCGTTTATCACATAAAATATGTTGGATTATTTCTGGCTAAAACATTATGAAATGTTTACACTTCACTCTTTTGGAGCATTTAATAATTATCATGGGTTTAAACAAATTTCGATCGTCGTATAACTTAGAAAATAAATAAAAATGAAGTATACACACATTAGGATATTAGAGTTTTTCTTCTAGAGTTTGTACGTCTTTCAAAGTGTGAAAAAAAAATCATATTTTAAAATAATTAATAATAAATAAATCTCAAATAATCAATAAAATTCGTCAATTTGTTAGAAAAAAAAAGTGCCTAAATTTTGTTTATGATATAATGAAATATTAGGGGCTAGTTTTCTTTTTCCTCTAATACTTGGAGATTTGAAGATTGGAAAAGAAACAGCTGATATTATTAAGTAATTTTTATTGAACAAATCCCAAAGCAAATCATTAAAATTTATCAAGTAGTTTAGGAAAAGCAAGATATTAATGTTGAATCATTGCAATTTTCCCATAAAATTGGTCAAAATACTGCTTTTATTTAGGGGGCGATGGGAGGGGGCGAAGGGCTTTGTTGTAACTAAAAAAAAAAAAAAAAAAAAAAAAAAAAAACAATTCGGCTGATATTTTCTGGTGATTTAGGATAGTTGTAGCAAGATATTTAAATGGCATTTTTTTTTCAAAACATTAAATGTTACTGAAAAAAAAAGAAAGAAAATCTGATGTGAGCACGACATGACTTCCTACTACAACTATTGTAATATGCATATCGTTATGAAAGCATTGACATTTTTGTGTGAAATAACTGGTTTGTAAATAAACCCAGGTAAAAACAAAATCAGCCAGAAAACTTCATGTATACTGCAGATATTTCAGGCTTTTTATAAAATTTGCAGGTATTTAAAAAAATTCCACAGGTATTTTGAAGAAAATAAAAACAATGTGTTTCGTTTCGGAAATATTTAGGTTTATTAATGGTTTTATACAGGTTTATTTCAGAAAGTCTGAATTACCTACAGGTTATTTGTAAGATAGTTCGAAATACCTGCAGGTTTCCTGTAAAAAAAAAAAAAAGAAAGAAAGAAAGAAAAACTTTACATTATTTTTGCTGATTTTTTTTTTTTTTTTTTTTTTTTTTTTTTTTATACTTGGAAACAGGCAGATTCTAGTCAACGAACATTCCTGAAAAAAAAAAAAGAAAGAAAGAAAGAAAGAAATCTGCTATTCTAACCACAAAAGTCACGGTAATAAGATTATATATACCGCCGAGTAAAATGTAGTACTCTGCTGCCTATTACAGTATCTCTCATTGGTAAATGCACAGCTTAGAATTCAATGAAAATAATTCGAGTCTAGATGTCTGCTTTTGTTCTCTTTGACAAAAATTAGTGGCGAGAAACGATAGATTTTGCCAAACAATTAATTCGGTTAAGATTTAAAAAAAAAAAAAAAAACTGATTCTGGCAGTAATGAAATAATATTTGCCATCAAATTTGATCGCTAATCTCGCGATACCTCTAAGAGTGTCGCGGATGCAGAGTTTGGTGTTTGAATTGATATGGCGAACTGATGACCGATTTTGGCGAAAATTTGTAATTTAAGGTTGCCAAAAATTGGAAGCTCCAATTTCAATTAGAACAGTGTTGTGAAATTTTCCGGAAAAAAAAAAAAAAAAAAAAAAAAAAAAAAAAAACATTGGTTTATAGCGCAGAACTAAATTCTTCGACAGTTCTATAAATTACTAATAATAATAAAAAAAAGAAAAATATATAATATTGATGATTGCAGATTGGAACTTGCCTGTATATTTACGAGCTACTTTCTATACGGTATTACAGTAAAACTGAAAACAGATATAGCAGTTTCTTTTCTTTCTGTCTTTTTTATTTCCACAAAAATTTATTTGAGTATTTATTTTGAATATTCGTTAAGTAAAGTGCATACGTGGACTAAACCAATTATTCGTTGAGAACCTGCTTATGTCTTTACTTTATACACACAAAAATGTAGACAACTTTCATTCAAATATAATTATGAGCTCTATTCTCTGGCTGAATATTAAATTAAATACAGTGCATCCATCGACTAGCTCCTCCTTATGTATTTAAGCATTAGTTTCTAAATGCAAAAATGTCGATAACTTTCCTGACAGTAGCATTACGGGCTCTATATACGAGCAGAGTATTAATTAAATTGGGTGTAATCTTTGACTAGAACCTGCTTATGTAGTTTAGACCTACAAAAAATTTTGATAAATTTAATAGCAATTCCATTACGGGCTCTATCTACAGGCTGAATATTCATTAAATAAAATGCATTCCTCGAAGAGAATCTCCTTATGTACTTAACAATTATTTTCTACGCTCCAAAATGTCGGCAACTTTTATAACAATAACACTAAGGGCTCTATCATTAGATTCTTTATGATACTAGGTATATATAATGGCTAAAAACCTTTGTATTTTTGCTCATTATAAATATAATTGTCGTAACTATCTCCAAAACGGAAAGGCACAGAAAGAGCAAAAGGAAGGTGCACAAGTAGATGTGCCGGAGCTAAGGCGTTAAAAAATCGCGTTTCTGTTTTTTAGGGTGAGAAATCGATTGAGTATGCTAACGAAAATGAAAAATTATTGGAACATGTATTTTACAATCTCAAAGTACAACTTATAACCCCATCATGCAGGTCTTTAATTTGAAGAATCGATTTTGCATACTTTCGAAGCTGAAAATCTTATTGCGGGGGATAGGGGGGAGAGAAGATGATGATAGTTATTTTAGAATTTAAAATAGATCTAGGAGCCATAAAAACCGGTTTCTAAGTTTTTATGATTGAAATTCTATTGGATTTACTTTTGAGGCTGCAAAATTAAAGAGGGAAATGGAGGCGGGTACTGCCGCAGGCAGAGAGATACTCCCCCCCCCCCCCACACACACACACTAAAGTTCATGTGCTGTACATCCAGTGTGCCGTAGAACGCTTGGTAAGACGCTGCAACAGGTAGTTTGGATCCAGACCCAGCATGAAGCGATCAAAAAGGCCCTGCAAAAGGCCGCTTGTATTTAAATTGAAATTTTCACCGATTTTAAAGTTTTTTATTAATTTTAATTTTTTGAGATTTTATATTAACATGTGATATGAAATTATCTTAATAAGTGAAATTAAAATAATAATAATAATAATGTTTAGATTTTCTGAGGACCACCAAAATTTTCCCGTGGATCATCATCCATGGACCATCCGTTGGCGACCACTGATCTAGAGCATGCATATAACTTTTCAGTTTAATCGGATAAGGCCTTTATATGCTATCGCACTTTAAAGAAATTGAGCCTATGGGGTATAATGAGAATTTTTCGTCGTGTCCCTGAAAAAAAAAAAAACTGTGAGCGGAAATTCCAACAGCTTGTGTGACAGTGATCTAGAACGTTTATATAAATTTACAGAATAATCGGAAAAGTCGTTTAGACGCTATCGTACTTTAAAGAATTTCAGCCCATAGAAAATAATGATAAATAATTTTTCCTCGTGTCCCTGTAAATATATATATATATATATATATATATATGCTAAAATATATGCACTTCGTGCAATGGTGATCTATAATATGTGTATAAATTTTGACCTCTATGGAATAAGGCATATATAAGTTATAGTACTTTAAAAAAATTGGCCTCATAGGCCATAACGATAAAAGATTTTTCTTTGTGTCCTTGTAAAAAAAAATATATATATATATATATAAGTTCTATATTCCCCAAAATTAATAGGGTTCGTGCTACGGCGACCAATAACATGTGTACCTACTTTCAAATCATTCAAAAGAAGCGTTTAGAAGCTATCGCATTCATTCACATACATACACGCATACATACACACATACATTACTGTACAAATAGCAAATATTAACTCAGGAGACCTCAAAACGTGTAGGTACATCAAAATCTCAAATTGGATTTTTGACATGATTACAATAATATCCTTAGAAATGTTTGTTTTGAAAAACAAAATAGGAATGCTATGTTTACGAAATTGTGAACTTTTTATGTGACAGGACTTATAACATGTGAATCAAATTTGTTTTAAATAGGTTAAAGCGTTTATTATTTGTAATGTATTATGATATACACTTCATTCTGTTCAGTAAACATACTTATTAGTTGAAATTGAACAGTTAAAATTATATATAATATTGCCACTACAAAACATTTTTTCTATATTTTTCTATAAAAGTTTACGCAGCAAATATTACTTATTAGAATTATTATTTATTAATTTTTTCCATGATGAATGCAGATGATTTTCATCTGAATGAAGTGAAACAGAAAATGCCAAAAAAAAGAAAATTTTGTAGATATGATATTTGAAAAGGGAAAAAAATAAATTATTTTCGTTAAAAAAATAAAAGAAAAGAAAATGAAACGACATATTTGTTCTAATGTATTACAGTACAACCATTCACAGTTTTTCAAGTTTGGTTGACTTGTGCCCATTGTTTCGGGATACAGACACCTGATTTCTAAATAGGTCAAAACATGCTTAGAACTCTCCTTATAAGTCCATCAAAATTTGATGGTCTCAAAAGTTTATGAATTTGATTCTAATAAAAACTCTTATTAAAAAAATGCACTAATAGAAATAATTCAATTTTATTATTTTATATTTAAATGCTATATATATATTTACTTTTGTCTATAAATGATAGAAGATAGTGTCGGAATCATTTAAATATATATATATATATATTAAGATGTCCTCAAAATCATTTGATCTCTCGTAGAAAATATCTATCAGTGTCTGTATAATAAAAGTTTTGTGGCAGTTGTAGATCAAGAAATAATGCAGAGAAATTTAAGAAAAGTTATATTTACCTTGTCAAAGTTATAATACCTTGTCATAACAGGAATTTAAGAATTATCGATACATAACGCTCAAAAGGTGGATGTTTCGTCATTTTATATGGTAAATTTTTATATTGTGGTAAATTGTGAAATTCGGAATAAATGTACATATTTACGAATAATTCTAAGCAATTATTTGGAAACCCAATTTTTTATTTCTAAAAATACGTTAGCCAGGATAATTCTTGTGGAGAATTTTAAATATAAATATTTTTTAAAAGAACAGGTCAATATATTTCAGACAAATAGTTTAAACGATTTTTTTTTTTTTTTTTTTTTTTTTTTTAAACCAACAAACGAAAAAAAAAACTACAATCTTTCTCGTTGTTTTAACAATGTAATTTTTTGTGGTGGCTTTACTTTTTTTAATTACATGGATTTTTGTAAAAACACATTGAAGGAAATATTGTAGTGGTGACAGCTGGCTATGTACATCACCGATCGCTTGCAAATGATTTGCCAGACTCTTGTTTAAAAAAATCGTACATTTAAGATAAAAAAAAAAGAAAGAAAGAAAGAAAAAGACATATCGTTGAAAAAATTTATTAGATCAAGTTGAATAAAATTATTTTTAATTATTGCAAAGTTTCTGAATTTGAAAATGATTTTACTTATTTTTCATTCATGTTTATGAAAATACAAAACGACGAGACGATACCAAGATAAATGAAATGGTTTTAAAATTTAAGATAATCTTTTTTACGTTTTTTCAATGTTATGTTAAAAAGAAATTAGTTATTTGCCTTCGTAAGTTACTCAATGAATAAATACGTTAATACATAATCTGATACTAAGAATAATTTTAAAAAATAACCATTTTTTGGAATTTGAGAATTTATACATATATATACGCGTGTGTGTGTGTATTAAAAATGCACATATGTAAAAAAAAAAACTAAATGAATTATCTGAAGAATAAAAATGTATTGCTTCTTTCTAAAAAAAAGACTACAATAACATTTTTCTTGATTTCTTGATATTAAATGTGTTTAAAAATAAGGTAGGACATTGAAAAACTAAAATTACAAAAATGCTAAAATAAATATCTAATCTTTTAAATCAACGTACGTATGATTGAAATTATGAAATATGTATTGAAAATGCAAATTAAGAATTCTTTTTCTCAATATGCATTTTCAATATATTTTTCGTGAATTAAGAATGTAAAAAATAAGATAAGTTTCTTTTGTCTTCTATATTCATATAAAAATGTAATAGAAACGTAGATTTTTTTTTTTTTTTTTTTTTTTTTTTGGGGGGGGGGCAGATTTATACATATTATGAGATATCAGACACATTTAGTACTTTTTTCTAATGAAGACTTTCTCTGCGTGTTTAAAAATTTGTTCCAGCTCTACATCAAGAATTAAAGTATAGAACTTTTATGAAATTTTACACTTACCTGTGAATTTACATAAATTCCCTTTTAATAAGTCTAACAATAAGTATATGACCAGTTTCGAATTTACACGTTTTCTAAAATATCTAAAAAAATTCTTTAGGAATCACCTTGAAATTTCGGTAATGTAAAAAACATGTTACACCTTATATATTACAGCAAAAGTTGTGCCCTGAAGATGAAAAAGAGACCAGTAAAAAACTAAACAAAAATCAAAGTGTTTTGGATCATCCTGTAAAAAGACACATTTTGTCCTTTTTTCGAATGACGAATATCTCTGCGTGTTTAAAATTTTTTTCCAGCTCTACATCAAGAATTAATGCATAGAACTTTTATGAAATTTTACACTTACCTGTGAATTTACATAAATTCCCTTTTAATAAGTCTTGATTCATATCGCGTAGTTGGAGGCCTCCTTTGCTGCAAGGCTATTCATGACCTTTTACATTATACACTATCAACAATAAGTATATGACCAGTTCCGAATTTACACGTTTTCTAAAATATCTAAAAAAAATTCTTTAAGAATCACCTTGAAATTTCGATAATGTAAAAAACATGTTACACCTTATATATTACAGCAAAAGTTGTGCCCTGAAGATGAAAAAGAGACCAGTAAAAACTAAACAAAAATCAAAGTGTTTTGGATCATCCTGTAAAAAGACACATTTTGTACTTTTGTCGAATGACGAATATCTCTGCGTGTTTAAAAATTTTCTCCAGCTCTACATCAAGAATTAATGCATAGAACTTTTATGAAATTTTACACTTACCTGTGAATTTACATAAATTCCCTTTTAATAAGTCTTGATTCATATCGCGTAGTAGGACGCCTCCTTTGCTGCAAGGCTATTCATGACCTTTTACATTATACACTATCTAACAATAAGTATATGACCAGTTTCGAATTTACACGTTTTCTAAAATATCTAAAAAAATTCTTTAGGAATCACCTTGAAATTTCGGTAATGTAGTAAAAAAACATGTTGAACCTTATATATTACAGCAAAAGTTGTGCCCTGAAGAAGAAAAAGAGACCAGTGAAAAACTAAACAAAAATCAAAGTGTTTTGGATCATCCTGTAAAAAGACACATTTTGTACTTTTTTCGAATGACGAATATCTCTGCGTGTTTAAAAATTTGTTCCAGCTCTACATCAAGAATTAATGCATAGAACCTTTATGAAATTTTATATTTACCTGTAAATTTACACAAATTCCTTTTTAATAAGTCTTGATTCATACCGCCCAGTAGGTGGCCTTCTATGATGCAAGACTATTCCTGACCTTTTACCGTATACTTTATCTACCAATAAGTATTTGGACAGTTTCGAATTTGCACGTTTTCTCAAATATCTAAAAGAATTCTTTAGGAATCATCTTGAAATTTTGATAGTGTAAACAACATGCTACACCTTATATATTTCAGCAAAAGTTGTGTCCTGAAGGTGAAAAAGAGACCAGTAAAAATTTAACAAAAATCAAAGTGTTTTGGATCACCCTGTAAAAAGTAGTGCTTTAAATGCATTTTGGTTGGAGCATGTGACTATGGGGATTTTTTTCATTATCTGTATAACTTTATATGAGGCTACCATATATATTCATTGAGATATAACTGTGTAAAAATACTGCAAAAAAAAATCACTTTTTGAAATATAACACATAGGGTATTTAGACTCAATGCAAAGTCTATTTTATGAAATTTGGCATTCCATATTTAACACAGCACACTGCAGTCAAAATTCAAAAATTTTAAATATCTTACGAAATATAAGCATTTGTACTAAACTGTTTTTAACTACACTGTAAAAAAATGTCCTATTTGCTGTCAGAAATTCTCTGTAATTTCAGAAAATACGCGTATTTTACGAAGAATTTTCTGAAAATACAGAGAATTTCTGGCAGCAAAGAGGACATATTTTTACAGTGTATGCATGCGCTAGCTTAAAAAAAAATTCATTTGTATGCTTTAATAGCCAAAAGTATTGAGTATAACTAAAAACCCCAAACAAATATTGTGTACATTCAAAAAGTTTTGAGAGATAGAATGAACAGAATTTCAGTTCTTCTCAAAATAAAAACTAAACTATAAGGGTTGTTAGTCATTTTTATTATTATTATTATTATTATTATTAATCAATCAATGCACAATGGTAATACAGTGTTCACTGATTGATCCGTCCTTGGATACTTATTTTTTAAGTACAGAATCTCATAAAAATAAAACGGAATTAATGTTACTAAATATTATTTCAATGCATATTTAAGTACTGATTAGAAACTTAAACATTTATTTACTTACTTTTTTTTTTTTTTTTTTTTTTTCATTTTGTTAAAGATTATACCTGCATTACTTTTTTTATTCTTAACCTTTTGTTTACAGTAAATTAAATTATATATATATATATATATATATATATATATATATATTATATTTTACATTTTCAACATATCCAAAGTTTTCCAGAAATTATTGTATGTAAAGTGTTTGTGTTATGTAGTAGAATACATATAAAGTAAAGCTATGAGAATTTGTGCACAATTTAATAGAATAATATGAAAAATCCAAATATTAATTTTTTGCTAAACTATTGCTGAATAAATTTGAACTCATTCGTTTTCGATGCATTTCCATTATTATTTTGTTTTTATGCTATAGTTTAAAGCAACAGCTGTTATGAAACCTTGAGAGCTATTTTGCGCAATCTTTCCTTTCAGGTAAGTGTGATTGCGGACATGGATAGGATAGATTATGCTTACATATAACAATAACACTAGTCGAAAAAAAAATTGAGGGTAACAGAAATTAAATTAGCTATTTTCAACTTATTCTGTAGTGCAGAATTAAAAAATAATAGTGAAAAATCTGTAACACGTACAGTTTTTTCGCTAGGATTATTTAATCTGTACTGGAAGAAATGTACAAAAGTCTTTAGAAGGCATGCATTATTACTATCAATATTATTAATTTAGCATGGAATACTGTTAATATGGAGATGATATACATATTGTAGACTAAGTAGAAAATAAAAACATGGGAAAACACTAAATGGTTGAATTGTTATTGTTTGTTATTTTAAAATCAAAATACAAAAAATAGACTTTTTTACGTCTTGTGTTAAATGTCTACCTTGTGATTTTAGTATGAATAGGTCACACGTACAGCAAAACTTATCGGGTACAGTTTAATAAGTTCTATACTGAAAACTTGCCATTTTGAACATGAAACTTTAACTATAAAACAACACAATCATACTTAACAAAGAATATCTGTTAACTAGAATACCAGAAAAAAAAAAGATAAGGTACGGAAGGTTACCATGTGTGCTACAGTCGGCAGCAAAAGTATCTGAGCACTAGCAATTATCCCTGTCTAAAACAAGTACGCTTAATACTGCTTTGTTAAATAAATCGTTGTCGAGTCATGTTCTTAGTCAATCTAAGAACATCATTCGACAAAGATTTATTTAACAAAATAGTATTAAATGTACTTTTTTGACATCGGAATTATTGGCTAGTGCTCGGATAATTTTGCTGGCGACTGCATTGTAAAAATCATAAACAAATAGTGAAATTTGCCTTTTTCTGATACTTTAACAAAAAAGTGGAAGAAACATAGTTGTCGGGACTCTGAGTTGCCAGGACTCTGGGTTGCCAGCAGGAAGGGTTACCACCTGTGATACTGTGAAAATTATACAAAATCGTAAAAATTGTTATTTTTTGATACTCTAACAGAAAACTGTGACATGGTGAGACATTTTTACTTGCATATGTTTATATAAATATTGGAATTAATAATAAAAATAATAATTTGACCGTTGTTACCGAACCACTCTAGATCAGTGTAATTAAATCGTTAACAATAACAGTTGTATGAAAATGAAATTCTTTTAGGGTTCTTGTAAACAAATATTGGTACTTTTCGATTTCGCCGGAGCAAATCTCGCCAAGCAGACTTTTCTGCAAAGTGATAAAATGCAGTGCCAATGGATTTCGTTTGAATTTCGAAAATTCCATTAATGACTGATTATTATCGTAAGCAGCAATTTTAGACAAAGCGTATTTCGCTGGGAAGAATCTGACAGGTTCTTCCTCTGTGCTGGACAAATATCAAATATTCATTGGTTTTTCATCCATTTTTTACGTATTAGGAAAAAAGCATGACTTCTGAGAAATGGCCACGACTTGTTTTAATAATGTGGCAGTAAAAGGTTACCAGGCATATTCTGTTTTCCGTTGGCTGTGCCATTTTTGGCAAAATTATCGCCTACGCCGATGAAATGGAAAAGTACCCTGATATTTTTATATTCGGGACTGATATTTCCTAATTACTTAACAAATCACAAAAAATAAATAAATGTATGAAAAAACATATTTAAAGGAATATATTAAAGAATCTGAAAAAACAATGTCATACATATTTACAAACTAATAATAAGTTACTAAATAGCACGTTTAACTTAAACTATTCAAATTAGATTGCCCGCCTTGTGTATAAAATATTTCCGAGCCAAAAATACACCGTGAGTGCAAGTACAAGTGGTCAATATGTAGCAAAAATAAATTTCTCCATTTCTGGGATGGTCTTCAAAAATGCGCCGTTTCGAATGGATAATAATTTAATTTCCTTTGCAGTTTGATTGTTTTCCTGCTAGCTGACCTAATCAGTTGTTGTCAACAATAGTTGAACTTATTGTTGTAAATGACGCAATTTTCGTGCAACCACCTGCTACAAGTTAGAGCCCTCGATTTACAGAGTAGCGACACGGGAGAAACGGACGCCATTTTGTGGATAAGCTCCCTCCGCTCTCTTCGTGTTTTAATAGGAAAGAGAAAGAGATTAAATGGTTGAAAACAAGGATTTTTGCAGATAGCATACATTTAAATATATGATATTTTTAAGTAACCTTCAAATTTTTAAAGTATAAAAAATAAAATCCATAAATGGTTTAATTGAAAAATTACATTTATATATATATATATATATATATATATATATATATATATATATATATATATATATATTATTATTATTATTATTATTATTTCTATTTAATCGCTGGTGAGATTTGCAGAACTTTCTTTAAAAGATAAAAATATTTATTCGATTAAGCTACTGAAATTAAAAGATCGACTTGAGTTTAAAAAAAAAAAAAAAAAAACCTTTTCAAGAACGAATAGACTGGTTTATTATATATATATATATACATACATAAACAATATTTTTTAAAGTGCTTGTATAGCATTAACACTATAACAGAATATTAATATTACATTTTTACAGTTAATTGCAATAGTATTATTTGTTTATACATAGAAAATAGCGTTTTCATTCAGTATAGTCATGAATTATAGAGAAAGGGTAAAACACAAAACTAATATTATAAAAAAAATATATATATAAGTTTATATTACATACATAATAATATTAATGAGAAACTAAGTATTTAAATTTATAAGTAAAACTTGATTAAAATATGATAAGCGTATGATGGCTTTCTTCATTAATATAGAACATAAATTTAGTTGCATACTTACAATGAGATGCTTTTTGGATATTTCTTTCAAATAAATAAATAATAATAAATAAACAGAAGCATGTTTTTGTTTTATGAGTAATAGATAAAAAATTCAGAACAAAACAAAATTTAATTTAGTGCGACAGGATTTTTTTTTTTTTTTTTTTAATACTTCCATATAAAGTCACGAGGTATCTGTGTTGCGTTCTTTATCAACGATTACTGAATTTATTTCTTAATTTTATAATATATATATATACAGTCGGTAACAAAAGTGTCCGAACACTAGCAAAAATTACTATATAAAAAAAGTGCGCTTAATACAGTTTTGCTAAATAAATCCTTGTCGAATCCGGTTCTTTTAGACTGACTAAGACGGGATTCGACAAGGATTTATTTAACAAAACAGTATAAAGTGTACTTTTTTTATATAGGAATTTTTGCTACTGTTCGGACACTTTTGTTACCGACTGTATATATATGATTAAAATAAGGTAAGTCTGAAAAGAATAATTTCAATTTGTTTAACTGACAAAGAAATATATATATATATATATATTTATATATATAAAAGAAAAAAAGAAAAATCAACTTGTCTAGATATACAAGAAGATTAAAAATAAGTAAATAAAAATATATTAAATAACTGACTTTATATTTTAAGACAGAAAAAAAAGAGTTGCGTTTTATAGTAAGGATTACTATAAAAATTTCTTAAAATTTCTATTGCAGGTTTTATATCAATTTAAAGTTAATATATTTTCTAAATTGTTGCCAAATGGGAAAACATCCTTATATATTCAAAGTGAAACATGACAAAAGATGACGACGCGAAATGTCATATTGAAAGCAATAATCCTGTCATACTAAAAAAGGGAAAATAAATATATGTTAAAAAATATCTGAAGCTGCAATTCTCATTCCCAAGCTTTTGCTAGAGCACTTTTTGGAATGATTTGGTTGATGATAATTGTTCCATTTAATGAAATTATATATACGATTTTTTAAAAAAAATTAAAAGTAATTAAGTCAAAAATGGAACAACAAGTTGGAAATTCAAAAAAAAAAAAAATATATATATATATATATATATTTTCTTGTACATATTTACATAGGGATGCCATGTTTAGTTTAGAGGATAATAAATTCTCTTTTTTTCTTGAAAAATAATTTCAAGGTCGAGAAAGAATTTAAAGTTTTTGAAGCATACATCAAATTTGATTTATTTTTGAAACTTTTCAAATGTATGCATTGCTGATTCATTTTCTTCATCTAGTTGATTAGTAGTCATATAGTTTATGCATGAAGAACAAATTTTGTGTTTTTTTCACAACTTTATAAATGATACAACCAGCTAGGTTATATAAAGCATCATTTTGAGTTTTGTTTATTTTAAATTCTCGACGATTTGATGCGCCACAAGGTATTATTTGCACATAATTTTTATCTAAACTGATGTCGGAACATAGATTTTTTTTTCAAACATATTTTCTGGAATATCATTTATTTGCAAAGTATCGGAAAAAATTTCTATGTTTGTGTTTTCGAAACTTATATCGATGGAAAGTTTTCTTTCCAAAGTATTTTCTTCTTCTATATATTTTTTTATTTTCCTTCTCAGATTTAAATTCAGAAAATATGGACATTATGTCTTTTTCAGAATTTTCATCAAAGCCATAGCTTCCCTTCACACCACCGTAAAAAACTGAACTACAATAACAATTCTTAGATTTCTTTTGAACTCTTTGCAATCGGGAACCAAATTTTTCTTCTCTCTGAATTACGCTTTTCAGAAGGTGATCGAAATAAACGGAAACCAGTTATATTACTGTTAGTGCAGAATACTGCACAACAAGTAGGCATATTTTTCTTTTAAACAGTAATTATCTAAAGATGATAGTGATCTCTTCTCAGTTTCATCCACAAAATGGCGGCCGTGACGTCACTTACCCTTCTTGACCAATCCAAGGGGGAGCGGCGAAGAGAAAAGCGTGTCGCTACTCTGTAAATCGAGGGCTCTACTACAAGTAATACACCGTGTGTGCATTAATGCGTGGTTAATACGTAGCAAAAATAAATTTTGAATTATTGGATGGTCTCCAAAAAGTGCGTCGTCTTGAATGAATTAAAATTAGTTCCTTAGCAATTTGAATGTTTTCCTGCTTGCTGACCTAATCTCTCGTTGTCCACAATCATTGAACTTATTGTTGTGAATGGTGCAATCACCTTTAATCACCTTTCACAAATAACACATTTAAAAAAATTAAGTCACTCATCGAAGTTGCGACCTGGTACAGTTCCAAACATATAATGACACATTCATTATCCTCACATTACCAAAGAAGTATAATTGCCCATCATCGCAGCACTAGTGTGACGTAAAACCCAACCAACAACCAACCAAAGAAGTGTGCAATCTTATCTCCAACAGAATTTCAGGGAATAAATGAGAAATATCTCCAAAGAAGAATAAGCGATAACTCTACAATTTCGGCAGGAGAGGAAACCTTTTATTCAAGTATTATTCGGTTCTAGAATGAACCATTTTTGAGAAATCTTATGAAAAATCTTTTAATTAAAAAAGTATTTTGTTTTGCTGCCATTCTGAAGAAATTCTTAGAAAGAGTTATGAAAACTCAAAAATGTATTTTTGAAAACGTGACAAAATAATCGCATTTGGTCTTAGACGCTTGAAACAATCAACAGGGTTATTGATGTCGTCACACCACTATCGTTGTTGTACAACTACCTAGAGTCTCAGCACGCCCACTCCATTACTTCCTATCGATCCGATATGTTCCCAATCTCTCCTTCCACGTCATCTCTCCTAGCTTTACCTAATTTAAAAATTTATTTGCGATTTTTATTTTACTTACATCTTTACTTTTTATTTATTTATATGGGTAATATAAAATGCTTAACAAATAAGCATATTATAAACTGTTTTTTTTTTTTTTTTTTTTTTTTTTCTTGAACAATTCTTAAATAAAGTTTAAAAAATGTGTGAAAGATAAGAATTTGGGTAGTGTGATAGTGTACTATTTCAGCTATATATGCAAATCGATCTGTAATCCACTGTTCTAATTCATTATATGGGCAATTTGCCTAATCAAGATTTCACTCTAAGTTGTTCCTACACTCAACTATAAGGATAAACATAACATATAAACTTAATGTAGCTCATCATTTTATTTTATTTTATTCTCTAAGCTTGATAAAGTTCTTAGTGTATTTGTCTTTATGAAGAAAATAAATATTCTGCCGTTTAACAAAACCTATATATAATCTTTAAGAGACTGCTCAGGAACTGAATCGCGTACACAGTATTTAGATTCTGAAATATTATTATGAACTGTATATTTCTATGTGAACGCATCGTACACACTGACTTAATCTAACACTATCAAGTATAAATATCACTTTTTATTCATATTACTTTTTATTCATATTTACTTTTTATTAATATTACTTTTTATTAAATGTTAATATTACTTTTTATTTATTGATATGAGTAATATACATTGTTTAACACATAAACATTTTATAAAGCTTATTTTATTTGAGCAGATCTAAAATAAAGTTTAAAAAAGTGTGAAAGATAAGAATTTGAGTACTGTAAGAATGTATGGTGTAAACAAATAGGGATTTTTCAGTAAAAATACAATAAAATGTACTCAGAATTTAGTGTCCCGTAACGGGAATAAAACACCCGAAGAAAATTTACTTGACAGAAACAAAGTATTGAACCGCATATATTAGAATTTCAGAAGTACATTTAATCTATTGTTTCACTAGGATTTCTTAAATGGTATCAAACGCAATATATATTTTGTAATTTTGCAAGAACACGAAATAGAATTCCTAAAAAAAATACTTCTTATATATATATATATATATATATATATATATATATATATATATATATATTTTAAACAGTTTCAAAACTAGGCATTGTAAAAGTATATTTAAATTTAGTTTATTATTTTTATTTTTAATATATTGTAGCGTACATTTATTCATTGATAATAGTTAAGTAGCTTCATTTAAATTAAGAAAAATATAATATGTTATTTTTTACATTTTCTAGCAAGGTTGAAAAGTGTTAATGACTTCGGTTTGTCTGTCTGTCTGCCTTTCCGCGTTCTAACTTCCATAAATATTTATGGAATTTTTTGAAGGATGATGTTTTCAACAGGAGAGATGTTTTCAAAATATATTTCTGAATCTCATCTAAGTTTTGAACATGAAACAAAATGATTTTTTAATCATTGTCTCTTTAACTTGCAGTCATCTCGCTTCAATGAGATACGTGGCCGCCTAGAGCAGCGGTCGCCAACTTTTTGACTTCACGGATCACTCAATTTACAGTTTAATATCTCACGGATCACCAAATTCAAAATCTAAAACCCAGCGTACTACTAATATTATTGAATAAAACGAAATATATTTCTTGAATAATTGTCAGGGAATACCCATTTTATAAACATGAATAAAACCTAATTGATATGGTAAAACATTAAAAACGTTGATTTTATTATAAGAAAAAAGTAAATTAATCATACAAAACGAAGCTTAAAGATTGTTGGTTGTAATAAAACTATTATACGCAAAGAATGTGAATACCTTTTCATTGTTTGCATATCATAATAAACTCATGGGAAAGATTTAACTAAAATTATAAACTGTTATTTTCCATATATAAAGCAGCATTTACTAAATATAATAATATGTAAGATTTATAAAAATAAAATGGGAAATTTTCATTCTTACGTACAATTGAAACCTTTAAAGAAATCGAGAATTCTCACAAACATAGAACTATTCTTAGCAAAATTCAGATACGAAATTCAAAGTCATAACTATACTTGATACTTACAATTCAAATTTTTGTAGTTAAAAAAATATTCGCACTTGTATCATTGTCCATATATTCATATTCCACATATTCCAAACCCTGTCTTATTCAGAAAATTCTGAATTGTATTCGTGTGAGTATGAGTGACTGAGAAAATACTAACAAATTAACACCATTATAATTTCTAATGGAACATTAAAAAGAGGCGAATAATTTCAAAATTTTTTAACAGACCACGAAAATTTTCTCTCGGACCACTCCACGGACTACTGGTTGGCGACTGCTGGCTTAAAGCCAAATTTCCAGTTTAAACAGCCAAAAAAATTTATATTCTGCTAAAAACCATTTCAACAATGATTGTTTACATTTAATTATTTTGTCATTTCGCACATTAAAATATTTCTTATGAGTCATTCTAAAATTAATAATTTTTGTGGTATCATTAACTGCCTCATATTTGCCATTTTTTAAATGTTTTTCTAAATTACATTTTTTTTTAAATACTTAGCATAAACCCAAATTTTACGTGAAAGACGACGTAAGAAAACCTGTTTGTAAATTTACTTTTTAAGTGATAAAATTGGCGGTAAAAAAATTTATCCTAGGTTTGAAGTTCAAAACATGTCACATTTTTTAACCTTGTTTTCATAGATGTATATTTTTTAAACATAATAACAGCATTTGCATAGAACATTTTCTAAAAATTAATGTAAAAAAATAAAATAAATAAATAAAGTAAAAAGATAAAATAAAGCTAGGATAGTTTGAGTACAATTCAAAAGAATGGTATAAGAAATCCAAATATAATTTTTTTGCTAACTATTGCTGAATAATTTTGAATACATTCATATTCTATGCATTTCCATTACTTTTTTGTTGTTATTCTCTCTGTAAGTTAAAGCAACAGCTGTAATAAACACATATAACAATAATCTTCCTACATTGCTCCTTGCGATATTCTGAACCTGATTCTTCCCGGTGGAAGAAAGGACATATTAGGGAAATCTGAGGGAAAATCTAATTTGATATTTCTAGGAATGATTCGACAGAGGTAGTTCTCGGGAACTACGATATGACTACGGCAGACATTTTGCATTCCTACAGAATATGCTGGGAGGAATATGGGAAATATGGGACTTACCCTGGGAGCTCCAACGGAAGAATTTGCTATCTGGGATAAACAAGAGAGCTATTTGCGCACATGAGTAGGAGAGATTGCGCTTGCTTATAATTACAATTAAACTGGTAACAATAAAAGAGTTACTTAAATAACATTAATGCAAGATTTTTCTGAGCAAATATTTTTAGATTAGGATATTTTAACCTAATGATTAAAAAAATATAAAAAATAAAAGAAATTTTAAAAGAATTAGAAAATTTTATTTATAGAATATTTTTTAAAGAATAAGGAAAAAAAAAGACCAGATAAGATTACAAACTAATATTACGTTACTAGTTAATAAGCTTAATTTTAAATTAGTACACTTTCCCTTCAGTTTGAAGGTTTTCTTGTTTGCTGATATAACCTGTCGTTGTCTACATTGTAGTTAATGTTGTAAGCTTTCGTCAACCCACAAGTAACATGAATAAACTAGTACACTGGAAATCACTTAATTAAACAATATTTTGTAATACTACCATTCTGGCACAATTCCTAGGATAAGTTATGAAAATTCAAGCAACCATTTTTGAAAACGATACAAAATAGCCGCGCTTTATCTTAGACGCTTGAAGCAATCAACATTCATATTCAAATCGACATTCCACTATTCATGTTACACAACTAACTGGAGTCTCAGCTCGCCAACTCTACTCCATCTTATTTATTCGCTATGTGCGATATCTCTTATAGCTTTACCTTAAATACAAGTTAAAAAAAAAAAAAAAAAAAAAAAACTTAAAATTGGCTGTCCGCATGAAATCACTAGATATTCTTTTTTGAAAAGTTTTCCATTGCCTTACTCGGAATGAGTTATACTCGGAATGAGCCGTAATCATACGTTTTACCGGCCCAATATCAGTTCGGGCAAAGCCGGCGAGGTTTCAGAAATGGTATAATAACTGTAGTGAAACTTCCTTTAACAAGTGTATATTATCGTTATTATTTTTTTAAACATATTGTTTTTAAACATTGGTGCTACATTTTTATTACTTTCCGTAACGCTGTTAGAACCATCCTCCTTTCTTTTTCACTCTATTTTTATTAAACAGTAATTTGTGTCTTTTTCAATTGCAATTATATATTTAACGAATTTACTTAATAAAGAATGTGGTTTGAATAAAGGATGAGTAATAATAAAATTATTAATAAATTGAAATTGCATGATATATAAGATTAATGTACGACAAATTGCATTCCGTTATTTGTTAGTATTTTTAATACACACGGCCAAATCAACAGTTTAAATAAAAATGATTTCATTATTAATAACTCTTTATTTATTTCTATTTTTAAATTAAGTTCTATTATAGATGAAATTAATAGCAAAAACTTGGACTATTAATAACAGGACTTTTTTTTTTATATATACTATATATAGATATTTGCTTTTAAACATTCTTCATTCTAATAACTAAATTTCACTACGCCGAACGGGGTGGCACCCCCATCGCCCATATAGCACTAAATGTTTCAATTATGTAGCAAAAACTTACAATCTTTTATTATTGTAATCCATTTCAGCATGCTCTCCGATATGTTTCTGAAAATTTTAACCGCTTTAATGTTGTATATGCCTATACAGCACAGAATGTTTCAGTTATGTTTCAAAAAGCTTACAATCTTTCAAAAACATAACACATTTAAGTATGCTCTCTGATACCTTTCTGAAACATTCGCCCATTTTGATTTTCTATGTGTTAAGTGATTGTAACGTTTCTGTTACGTATCTGATTTTTTGTTACGATCGCGGACATTTCTACGTTTTTGAAACTAATCGGAAAGCAATCTGAACGTTTTTAAACGTTTTTTAAATGTTTCAATGTTACATGATTGTTACGTTTCTGGAACATTTTGTAGTGTTAGGGTGTTAAGTGATTGAAACGTTTCTGATTTTTTGTTATGATCGCGGAAATTTTTAACGTTTCTGAAATCAATCTGAAATCAAACTTAACATTTCGAATCATTTTTCTATTATTTAAAATGTTTCGATGTTATGTGACTGTTACGCGCCTGGAACATTTTGTTCTGTTAGGTCATGTTAAATTGCTATTAAAAGAAATTTCGTCTATGGACCTTCATGGTACGAAATTATTTTGTGTATCCCTATGCACAAGCCACAAACATTATATACATAAATTAAAACTATGTACCTGATTCTATGTAATTCAAATTATTTCTTTCAAATTTAACTTTAATTGGATAAGTGTATAATTTCACCGAAGTTCTTTTTCGTTGTCTTGTAGATAATTAATAAATCTATGTACACCGTTTTTCTGGAGAAATCATGATTTTAAGCTTCATAATAATAGTCATTAGTTTCATTATGTTGAATGCAATGAAATGACGTTAAAACAGGTTTAAGTGAAATTCTTTCTATAAGCCATAATGATAAAAAATAGTTCTATGTGCCCCTGTATGCGACGTATAAACAATATACACATTAAAAAATTATACGGATAATTTGATATGGTGCATAAATATGTTTACAATATTGCAAGCAATCGAGTGATTTTTGCGACTGCTATCGTAGCACATACGAATTCTGTCAATAGGTCGTAATGATACAAAAAATTTTGGAGTGTCCCTGTACAGTCACTAAAAAGACAATATACACTTAAAACATTAGCTTTTCTGTCTAGCCAGAGAGCATGTATATTAATATTCTAGTGAATCAGGCGAATTATTAGGCCACTTTTGCGGTTCAGACAGACACACAGTACCCAGAAACGTTTTCGAATCTCCAGACGGAGGCCTAAATCGACGTTTCGGCAATTAAATCGCAGTACTGCTAGAATATCACATTAATATTAAGTTCATTTTTCAAAATAGAAAAAAATTATAAAAAATATCAATAGTATATCTTGCGTAGTTGTTATTTATAAAAGGCCCATTATGGTCGCCAGCGTTCTGATGACTCCAGGGCCGGAGTTGAATTTCAGTTTAAACATAGATGTTCGTAGTGATACGAAATTCACTTAAAGCCCTAAATAGGCCTTATTAGTATAAATAAGCCTTAATGAGAAAAATAATGATTATTCAACGAAGAGTGCTGATAAATAATTGTAGAGTGAATTTATAAATAAAAATCCATTTTGTAAAAATATTGAATACTGTTATTTATTTTATTCCGTAGTATACAATCTAAAAAAAAAAAACTTTTATCTAATGACCCCCCCCCCCTCTCTAAAAAAATAAATATTTGCAATCTATTATCAGCGTAAAAGTAGTTAGGTTAGAGGCATCATAAATTAAGGCAACCGTTCTATATTACAGCACAACAGTTTACGTGTAATAGGATTCTAGTTCCGAATAGCTTTTTATTTCTTGGTTATTTGTTTATATCAATTTAAATGCTAGCTATGCAAATATTTTTGCTTCATTTCTCAGTTCATTTTAAAACAAATATTCTTTCCCGAACTCCTACTGCTCCCATTAAAAGTATATTTTGAAAAAAGTATAAAGGAAATGTGAAATGTGGTAGTATGTTTTGTGAAATACTTTAATCAACAGTTTCAATGAAAATCCCAATGTAATACATATAGTTCCCACTGTTTGTCGTTGAGTATAAAATATCCTCTGAAGAATAAACTCATATGAGTACAGAATTCAAATGCATATATTTTAGATTTACGTGTTAAATTTCCAGACACTTTCAAGTTACAAAAGAAAGAACATTTGTTTCAATTCGGAATCTAAACACATAGTATGAAAAAGAAATGATTTTGTAAATTTAGAAGAAAGAAATAAAATAGTAGTATGTATGATTGCGAAAATGTAAAAATACCGTAAATTTCAAACAGTTATTCAGTTGTTATGCAACTTTTGTGAATATGATTTTGTTCTGTATATGCATTATTTTTTTCAGTTGTAACATATATATATCTGTTATTAATAAAACAAATTAGTTTAAACGGTATTTATTGTATAATGTTTTAAAATATCAAAATTTTCTATAATTTATTCGATTATGCTGATTTGTAACTCAGAGTGGTAAATATATATATTTTTTAATATGTAAAGAATAATATAAATGTTAGTGTAATGTGTTGATTTTATATGATGAAATTATAGAAAAAAAATTGTATGTTTGTTTTTTTTAATTTAAATGTTACAATGCATATAAATTGTTGAAAAAAATTTAAAGTTGACTTAATTTACTGTTAATAGTTTTATAACACCGGTAATTTTATAAAGAAAAAGAAATCTTGACATATAGCGCAGAATGCTAAGGATATATTTTTAAATATTTGATTAGAATTTTATGTAATAGGGAATAAAATGTTTTAAAAATATTGTTGGTAAAAATTTATTTAAAAAAATATTTAAAAGTGTTTTAAATATCTTAAATATTAAAATTGTGTTTGTTGCATATCTAAATGATAAATTTATTTATAATATTTTTTTTTCAGGGTTACAAATAAATATTCTTTATGTTTATGGTCTTCGGACTCAAATTCTTTAAAGTGTTCTAAACGCCTTATTCGAATGAGCTAAAGATTTATATGCATGCTATCTAGCACATAAAGATTTTTACAGGGACACAACGAAAAGTACTTTACCACTATGACCTATGACCTCAAATTATTTCAAGTGAAATAGCATTAAATGCCTGATTCAATTGAGCTGATTTATTTCCGGCCTTTATAACAACCGTTAATTACTTAGAATGCAGAAAAGTCCAGAGAAGTCAGTACAGATTTTTAAATTAATGATAAAATCAAATATAACTAATGGTGTAATAACTAAAATAAAACTTTTCTAAAACAAATGAATTATTTTCATGATTGCAATATACTGGTATTAATATAGGATATTTCATATTCTATTATACTTAAATCTACTTTTGGTATGGATTAATAATACCGTAGACTAATTGAAGATTCGCAATATTAATAATATTTTATACAATATATTCTAGAATTGATTCGAATTATTCGCGAAACTATTAACAGATAACCTTATCAGTAAGATAAAGCATTCTTGTAAATAATTTAGATATTTTAAATTGTTCAGTGTATATTGTATATAAAAAGTGTAAATTACCGTCTTATAAAAATTAAAATTTGCATACATGTGTATTAAAATGTAACTGTATTAAGTGTATTATTATTATTATTTTAAATTTATTCGAATGTATCAAATCAAAAATCAGAAATTAAAGTTTGGAATTTTTGGATTTATTTTAAATATTTTCTTGTTGAGTAATATATATATATATATATATATATATATATTAAACTTATATATTTAAAATTAATTACTATATTCTTAATATATTTAAAGAAAAAGAACTTTGTTAATTCTTTGGAAAATTAAATTAATAATATATATATATATATATGTTTGTTTGAATACCATACAAGTTTTTTCTTTTTTTTAACATTAAGACAGTACGTTAAGATAAAATTACTTTAGCAATTATAAAAAAAATAAAATTGGCTTAGGTCCTTCATAATTTATACCGATCATAAACCTCCAACATTTGCCTTGAATCAAAATCCTGAAAAAGCTTCATCTCGCCAATTAAGACATCTAAACTTCATCGCCGAATTTACAACTGACATTCAACATGTTTCCTGTTCTGAGAACATAGTTGCTGATGCATTGTCAAGATTAAATAGTTTATCTGTTCTGCCAACCATCGATTATGAGGCAATAGCAGAAGCTCAGAGGTCAGATGATGAATTACAGCAACTGCTTCAAAACAAAAATTCTCCATCCTTGAAAATTACTGAATTTCCAGTCGTTGGCTCAAATGCTACAATTCACTGTGATACCTCTCAGAAAAACATTCGACCATTTATTCCTAAGCAATTTCGACGAACGGTTTTTGAAGCAATTCAAAAAATTTCTCATCCAGGAAATAGTTCAACAAGAAAATTAATAGCAAGAAAATATATTTGGCCTTCAATACGAAAAGACATTCAAAATTGGTGCAGAAGTTGTCTCAATTACCAACAAAGCAAGGTTACCCGACATGTCAAGAGTCCCATCAAAAATTTTCCTTTGGTCAGTCAGCGTTTCACCGAAATTCATATGGATATAATTGGCCCTTTACCATTATCAGAAAACTACAGATATTGTGTCACCATTATCGACAGGTACAGTCGATGGCCAGAAGCCATTCCAACATCTGATATTGAAGCAGAAACAATAGCCAAGATCCTTTATTCTCGCTTGAGTTCTCGTTTTGGCGTTCCATCTTACATCGTCACTGACCTGGGAACACAGTTTGAATCACGCTTATTTCAAAAATTGTCAACATTATGGGATTTCAAAGAAAACGCACAACCTCGTACCATCCTTAATGAAATGGTTTCACCGAGCGATGGCACAGGTCTTTAAAAGCTGCTTTGATGTGTCACAACAACATTGCATGGACTCGTTCACTACCAACTGTTCTGTTAGGTTTGAGAACTGCCACCAGCGATTCTTTTGAAACAACAACTGCAGATATGCTCTACGGTGAACAACTCCGTCTACCTGGAGACTTTATACAACCCACTCCAGTTTCAATCAATCAATCCGAGTTTCCTACTAAACTTAAAAATCATTTTGCCACCGTCAAACCAGCACCAGCATCTAATCATAGTAAGGAAGACATTTTCATTTTCAAAGATCTTTCGACGTGCTCACACGTATTCGTACGAAAGGATGCTGTACGCAAAAGTCTTCAGCCACCGTATAAAGAACCATATAAAGTAGTACATCGCAGTGAGAAATATTTTACTGTACTTATCAGAGAGAAACAAATCAACATTTCATCGATCGGCTTAAGCCTTGTTACGTATTAGCTGACGAACAAACTGTCAGTCAAAATGTCCAGGTTTTACCCGCCACTGCCAACGCTACGAAAAAAAAAGATTATCAAGGATAGGGAAACTAAAACTGTTTCGTTTTCAGCTACCAAGCAAATCTTTACCAGAAGTGGAAGACGAGTCAATCGACCCACTAGATTCACCAAAATCTTTTTGAACTTCGTTTGAACTCTCATTTTACGTTCACGTGTTCACTGGCGGGGGAGTCATGTATTCATCTGGCAACACTGCCGATAGTAAAAAAAAACTTTACGCATCTGGCAACAAACAAAAAAAAAAAAAACGTTTTTGTTTCCTAGGTAGCGATAAGAAACCAGAACTTCCGTGGAGCAATGTTTACTTTGTCTCTCAGCTAGAATTTTTGTAAGAAAGCTTGCTTATATTTCTATACATGCAACTGCAATAATTAATTCACCCTTTGTATAATTTAGGTTGTAAATAGTATGTAAATAAAATTAGCTTTATAATTTGGAGTCTTATTTATGCAAACTACACGCAATCTATAAATGCTTCATGAATGATTCCCCCTTCGCCCCAAGCTAAAACAAGAATCCATTAAATTCATGGCATAATATCCCGAACTGGTTTCATATGTTATTACTTACCGACGATGATTTCAAAATTGCCATCCCTATTATTATATGCCTTATCATGGGGTCATTAAAACAGCAAAATTACATATAGTTTTAAACGTGTCTGTCCCAATATCAAACGTCCAATCACTAAATTTTATCCTTCATAAGGGTCCTAAACTGCACACAAGTATATTTATTAATTTAATCAAATTGAGATTTAATAAAATCGCACTGTTTAGCGATACAGAATATTTTTTTGTCAAATTCTGGTGACAGACCCTTATACTCATCTTTAAAGAATTTTCTGAAGGTCAAATTTCTCAGATCCCCTCCGATTTTACAAATTCAGTACCGTAACTTATGGCACAGCCTGTGCTCCTTTTTTGGCCCTGCGCATTATCAAGCACTTACTAATTGATTAAATGGATAACTATTCAGCTGCAGTGAAAGCAGCCTATGACTATTTTTATATGGATGACTATCTTGGTGCTGCTGAGTCTGTGGAAGCCGCTCAAATTCTTATAACGAGCATCAAGCCCTATTTAATGCTGGATGCATTTCCAGTTAAGAAAATGGATGTCAAACTGCATGGAAGCCAAGTCCTATTTTCCAGACATTTTGAAAACAACAATGTCTGAAATATCTTTGAAACCTGACCAGACACAGCGTATCCTAGGTTTAGAATGAAACCATAACTCTGACACTTTACTGGTTAATGTCAGTAACGAAGAAACTGTTACCAGAAAAAGAAACAATTATTATCGATAATTGCCCTAACATTCGATCCTCTAGGCCTTTTATCACCCTCCACTATTATAGTAAAGTTCGTTATTACAAGATGTATATGGGAGGAAAAATTTAGGTCCCACCCCCCGATGTTCAAACTAAATAGAATCATGTATGTAACGAAATCACGAATTTCGAGTCTATGTGCATTCTTAGACTTTTGTGATGCGTCAACAAAAGCATATGCGGCTGTTGTATATATACGACTTAACAAAAATTCACCACTGAGATTAATCACAGTCAAAACCCGCATAACACCTTTAAAACCATTAACTTTTCCCAGATTAGTGTTATTTTCTGCGCAACCATTTTCTGAACTTGTGACATTCATTAAAGATAATTTAAATTACCCGATTACCGATATTTTCCTACGAACCGACTGTTCAGATACACGTTGTTGGTTCCTAAATACGCCAGAAAAAGAAACCCAGCTCGTTTTCCATTGGGCTATTAAAATTAGATCACTTAAAGACTAAACCACATTTCATCACGTGACCAGCAAACATAATCCAGCTGACTATGTCACCCGTGAACTTTCTTCAAGTAAATTAAGAGATTTCGATCTTTGGAGGTTAGTTCTAAAATGGCTAAAAGACCCATCCCCCATTCCCGATTAGGTAACATTACCATTATCTCAACATCAAAGTGTGTGCACCCCTGAACCTAAAATGTCAGGAACTGAGAATAACTCAGTGCAATAGGACTTAATTGCGAAATTTCCGTCTTACACAAAACTCTTACGCTTAATGAAATGGATTAAACGCTTTGTAAATAGCACTTGAACCCAAACAAAATTAAAAGGAGCATTGTCAGTTGACGATATTTCAGAGGCGCGTAAGACTGCTATTAAATTCGTTCAAAAAAAGTCATTTTGCTTCAGTAATTGCACTTTTAAAATGAGGCCAACCCGTGTCAAGCATTAGTAAAATTAAATTCCAGTACGTCTTTCCTCGATGCAGACAAAATACTGCGAATTGTAGGTAGATTTTATAAAAATACAGCTTTGCCATGCAACACAAAACATTAAAATTTTTTGCACAAAAATCATCCTCTTACCTCAGCGATCGTCAGATATTTCCGCTGTTATAGTCTTCATGGTGGCACAGACTAAGTTTAGAATTTAATTAGACAAACCTTTTGAATACCAGGCGGTAGGTCTTCAGCCAGAAAAGAATTAAGATCGTGCATTACGTGTGCGAAAGCTCAACAAACCACAGTGCAACAAATCATGGCGGATCTGCTCAGTGCAAAAGTCAATCCCCACCGATTTTTACAGCTCGAAGGTGTTGATTACGTGGTATTTATAATTGTCAACACAAATGCAAAAGTTCAGTATTTAAATCTTATATCTATTTATTTATATGCATGCGCATGAAGGCGGAACATCTTGAAATATTCTTAAATTTATCCACAGAGGGATTGTTTTTTGCATACATTGCAGAGAATCATTGCCCTTCAGACATTTACTCTCATAATGGCCGCAACTTTGTTAGTGCCCACACACGTTTGAAACAGTTAGTTAAAATCTCTAAAGACAAGTATATCCAATATCACATTACAAACCGACTTATTTACTGAAATTTTATGCCCTCTTAAGGGCTTAACTTCGGAGGACTCTGAGAGTCATCCATAAAATTGGCAAAACGCCATCTTCTGAAAAATTTTAAAGAAAACTCTATGACTTTCGAGGAACTCAATACTATCATCACTACAGTTAATCGTGTATGAATTCACGACCCATTATGCCACTTTCAATAGAACTCAATGATTTCATGAACTTACTTCTGGCCATTTTATGATAGGAGCTCCGCTCCTTCAACATCCTAAACACTCAATTCCTCATTATTCTAGTTATTATATAAGTTTCTCTTCTAGATGGTTTCATCTATAGAAACTGACAAAAATGTTCATATCCATTTGGCAGCAAAGTTATCTGCCGTCATTTTATTCCCGGACGAAGTGGCAATCAAGAGTCATTCATCTGCAGCTTGAAGAACGTTTACTGCTTCTACAGCCATCAACCCAGCCGGCTTTCTTGTATCTAGCTCGTTTAGAGGAGCTCTATCCTGGTACTGATCAAGTCGTCCGTGTGATCAACTTCAAGACCCCTATGGAAAAGAGCATTTTCCCAATCAGTCGTCTCGAACGTCTGCCATGTCCAGCCCTCCACCCGGAGGGTGTCGAGAAGATAAAACGTCAATAATTGTGAAGATTCATATGAGAGGGCAGCGTTATACAATCAGTGATTCTTGGTTCTGATATCTGTGCTGCGTGGAAAAATCTATTACATCTGCTATGTCCAGCACTCCACCCGGAGGGTGTCTAGAAGAGAAAACGTCAGAAGGTGTAAAGTTTCATACGAGAGGTCAACGTTATACAATCAGTGGTTTTTGGTTCTGATATCTGTGCTGCGTGGAAAAATCTACTTTTGGCTTCCGCTGCGCCAAACTTTCGCCTGTTCGACTTTAGTAGTCAATGAACTAACATTAGAAGAAGCCCTTGAACATGATGCGACCTTCGTATTCATGAATTCGAAAATTAAGACCATAAAATTGTCTTGTTAAAATACTGTCGAATTACGTTAAAGTGCACGCTGTTAATGTGAATTACTTTTAACATGGACTGTTTCTATAATCCCCGTCTATACGAAGATTAGTTTACTTATATGATGATTAGCTACTGATAAAATGAACAAATTTTTTAGCCCCCTTGAGATTCAAGTTAACGAGTTTCAACTGTATTATAATCCATCCAAACAGTGTTTAGCGATTCATAGAAAATAAATCTCATGCTACAAAGAATAATAATGCAAATCAGTTAATAAATTGCACTGTACACCAATAAAGATCTAGCATCATTTAAAATGTAGCCAGTGTTTTTGTTTCGTAAAGGATTTCGGGAGTCAGATGAGTAAAAAAAATATTTAATTAGTGTTTGAATCTTGAGATTTAATTTAATTAAGGTTTTAAATATTGAAATTAAATTGATTAAGAATCAATTTCACATTGGTTTCATGTTATGATTACTGAAATTCTGGTTTCATTTAAGAAATGTTCTATATTTAATTTTAATTATTAGTCGAAAATCGAGTGGCTTTATAGCCATACCTAAACATTTATAAATGCATAAAAAAAAGATATAAAACAATGTAGGAAAAAAAAAAAAAAAGTAGGAAAAAAAAAAAGAAAAAAGGAATTCTTTGCTAAATATTAGTTCTACCATTAGCCTACAAGTTCTGTTCGCAAAGCTGTAGAAAGTAGATGCCGAAACCATATCGCGCTTGTTATCGAAATTTTCCGCGATTTTCTCTAGAACTCGCGTGAATACAGATTAGAATCCCTTAGAAAACCTCTATCTTGGACATTCTCTCCAATCATAATTTCCTTATTTAAAATTCACAAGCAAAAGTTTTGCAACTAAAATTTTGAGAAAATCCTATTTGTAATTTATGACAGTTTTATACAGTTTTAATCCCGAAATAAAATTAAATATTTCGAACTTATTTTTTTCTTAATAATCCTTTTTATTATATAAAGGAAACTATTTCAACTATTCTAATACTTTTATAAACTTTTAATAATGGTGTTATTTATTGTACGATAAAAACAAATTTTACAGAACTTTATAATTAACAGATGATAATCAAAACAAAATTTATTTGATATGCACTTAATGTTTCAAACAGAAATATTTAAAATAATATTTTCTTACACAGACAAGAAATAGCTAGAAAAAAAGTGTTCATTAGCTGAAAGTAATCAAAGATTTATTTTAAAAAAGTGTTCATTAGCTGAAAGTAATCAAAGATTTATTTTAAAAGATACGTATCATTTAATTACATTTTTACTGTTAATTATGAATGAATAAATAATAAGTAACGATTTACGGCGACGTATAATTGAGATTAAAAATATGAATAAATTGCGAAATTATATTTTCTGAAATAACGTATTTTTTACATGCTGATTCGTTTCTCATTAGTAATTGTCTAAAAAAAATGTATGGGAAATTAAATCGATTTTTACATTAAAATACTTTTGAATAAATTTCAATACTTTAATGTGTATGTATTTAAGAATTCTTTTAATTCAACAATTTCCAAAGTGTTAACAAACATGTTTTATTAAAGAAATAGTACCGCAGAAAATTAATTTCTTTTGTATCTTTTTTTAGTATAAACATTAATTTAGAAAAAACTAACATAATTGGAGACTATGGAATAATGAAAATAGAAAATAAGCACGATAACAGAATATAAATTTGAAATGTAATTGTGCCAGGTTTATAAAACTTGGAAAAAATGCAAGTGAAGGTCAATAATGACACGATATATTGAAATATTTATTAAAAAGAAAAAAAAAATAAGATCCGGATACATTATATATTTTTTTATACATATACTGATAGAAAAGGCATTTTTTATGGGTTAAATTTCAAAAATAAAATATATCCTGTAGTTACACATTTTAAGTTTACTTGTATCGGAAATCCAGGTTATTAGAATTTAGCGCGTATAACGATAGATGATATATACATGCTTTAAAAAGAAAAAGAGATAAAAATGAAATATTAAACCTATATTTAAAAGAATATACCTATTTGATTCCCGATCATTTTAACTTAAAATTGATTGCATTACATGAAAGTTAAAAGTTATAACGAAATATTTGTGGTTACAAGAGCTTCGTACGAATTTTGTTTTGCAAATTTGTACAAAGTTTTATATAATAATATTATAGTTTTAAAAATTTAAAGAACACGCTTTTATAGAAATGTGAACTAAAAAAGCACAAAATATCTGTCTTAGTATTAAAATGCAGGGTAAGAGAAAATCGTGTAAGTGACGCACCATAATATTTACATAAATTTAAATCTTTTAATTAAAATAGTTTAGAATTAAACACAAAACATTTTTAAAAAATTTCCCCTGACTGGGCTCGAACACTAGACCTTTAGGTTCGTAGCGCGGAGCTTTACCTCACAGCCACAGCGTTCACGTAGGGAAAGTCTTTTTTTACAATATAGATTTTTTGTTTGCTCCCAAAGCGGTTACAAACATACATTATACATACAAACATACATACAGGTGAAGCTAATAAAAGCGTATTAAAACTGTTTCACACATGTAAATAACACTATAAATAACGATTAATTCTTTAAATAAATATATGAATTCCAGTGGCATTAACAAGAAAAGAAAAAAAAAAGAGGCTAAACATTCTTACTTCGAAGCTGGATAAGATAATTTGATTATGTTAATTTGCAGTTCTGTTTTATGAACTTACTTTGAAAATTACTGCATTATTTACTTTTTGCTAAATTTGTAAGTTTTACTAAATTAAGTGTTCATATTATATTCTTAAACAAAGCTTTAAGGAAACAATCATATACTGCCAATTGTTTTATTTTAAAAGGAAATGTATAATTAATCTCTTTCGAAATATCAGACGTATCACAACAAGTGTGCAAGGCACGAAAAACCTAAGTATACCTTACACAAAGATCCGTCTGATCTTTCGAAAGAAATTAATTATTTCAAATCTCTTCCTCTTTCTCGAAGCTATTATACCTCTATAATTGATAAAGCTCCATATAAATTCAAAAATCCTAAACGTTCGGTTTCCTAATTGAAGGATCACAGTCTCATCCCAGTAGTTTTAGTTTTTTATTCACCACTTTCTTTAAAAATTTCTAAATTTTTTTCACCGTTCTGTTTTAAAGTCATTTAAAAACTCGTCATTGGAGCTAAGTCATTCTTCCCCCCCATGGGGCGCTCCTCACAAAAACGGAAGACGCACCCCTCCTGCCTTAAATCCGGATTAGGGTGGTTCGAAAAAATCGATTTTTTTATTTCGGAATCGCATTACCTCTCAAAAGTTGTAGTTTACAAGTAATATCCTCAATTAGGGAAAAATAAAATAAAATTCTAAGCTGACATCTTCAGTTCGCGCACGAGGCTTCAAGTTTGAAAAAATATGTTAAAAATTGAAATTTTCAAAAATAACAAAATTAGTTTTTTTTTTTTACACTTTTTATAATGCAACAGCCATAAATTGTCAGTATATAGCGTAGTTTGAACCTAAAAAAATATTTTATAGCTTTTACATAATACCTTTAGTTCGCGCATACGCCTTAAATTGGGCTAAAATCGCCCAAAATTTGAAATTTACGTGTTTAATATACAATAATACATACGTGACATATTTACGTTTCAAAAGTATTTTAAAAATTCTAAATTTGTTGAATACAACCTTTTATCACAGTATTATAAGTACAAGTATAGTTACACACACATTTATATGTATATAATAACATTGCATGTCATAGCTAATTACAAAATGATTTATAGATTTTACCTATTTTTTGTGCCTTTAAAATTCCTCAGATGTGTTGGAAATGTTTTAAATTGAGATTTATAGTCAAATGATGGCATAGTTGACCTTGAGAGCAAAACTGTCTTTATGAAACCATCCCTGTTCTCTTCTCCATATAATTTAGTACAAGATTCTGTTACGAGCTTTACAATTCTTTCGACACTTTGCGTGTGGCAAGGAAATTTAATTACCTCGAACTCTGGGAGAACATTAGTATTAATAAGTTCTTCTAGGCTGTGCGCTGACGCATTACTCATTATTGGAGGAGGTGTTAGTTTGCACTTGGACCAATCAATAAGTTCAATGTAATTTGAAGCTGCAAAATTTATGGTCGGTGGTTGAAAAGTTCGCACCGTTTTCCCTTTTGGTTCTTGTTTTCTTGCTTTTAGCAATCTTCGATAAGCTAGCTGTCTAACGTGCACTCTCTCACCTAGTACCACTCTAATTTAAAGATTTTCGTTAATGACAAAAATACGCATTCCTCTAAATGACAGGATGAATTATTTTACGTACCCTGTCGGGCAGCTGTCTTGTCTTCTGTACTAATTTAAACACGTGAACTGCTCCAAACTTTACAGAGGGATGCATTTTAGTTCCAAACCATACTGGAGCGTATATCTTCATAATATAGCTGACCAGCAGTTTAATATCGTCAGAAGGTTTTACTTCAGAAATATATAGTCTTAAGATCCTATTTGCACAAGGTAACCATCTAGAGTTACTAAGAGGACCAGGATCTTTCACAGCGAGATCTGGCGCGCGCTCTCCTGTCTTGACAGCTCGATAAATATTAAGTAAATACTGTTGCTCCTTGCTTAAGTCAGTTTTGGTCACATTTATCTCCTCACTATTAATCGTTTCAAAATTAGCAACAGGGAGTTTTTCACAGTCAGTCAACTTCTTGACAACGTGTGGGTCCTGTAGTATCACTATCTACACTTTAAAAATGTCTCAGCGGAAATTATTTGAAATGTAATAAACATATAAGCCATTGTAAAGGACGACCAATTTTAAGCTCAAGGTTGTGAATAACACCGTTTTTCCATCCCGTGTTGGTCGCTGTTCCGTCACATCCAACTGCAACAAGCTTAACAGAACCAAAGTTATTGTTTTCTAAATAGCAAAAGATACTATTAGCTATTCCACTTCCAGTGGCCCTTGGAGGTGTCAAATGTCCCAGATAATTTCCTCCAGGCTCTAAATGACTTTCTTAATGTGTAGTACTTATTATGGTAATCCTTTATCAATTTAACAATACGTTCATGATTGACCGTTGGTATAGAAGCTTTACAGTACAGTTCTTCTATTTGAGCAGCAATGCAATCTGAAATCTTTGAAAAATATTCGTTTTTTACAGATTTTGTTGTTTCTTCAAAACAAGTTAATAAAACATCCGCACATGTGGGTAAAACACTTAACGCTTTTGGTGCACCGAAAAACGGACGAACACTTAAGCATTTAGAAGTTTTCGGGGGTTTCATTATTTATTATTTGGAGAAAGGAGAACAATGTAAAGAAACTTGAGCATAAAAATCTCCAATAACTTTACAAAATAATCTACTCAAAGCAAAACACGCTGCACTTTGTGATTCACTTTCAGTTACAAATTAAAGATGCTACTTGCTTAGCGGCTACTAACTGACTGACAAAGTGAGAGAAAAGCCTTGAAACTATCTACTAGATTGTGTCTACTGTCTAGACAAGTCGGCGGTGAAATAAGAATGCGACTGCGCGGCGCCAACTTAGCTCTTTCTGGTCAATTACTGTTCGTGTTCAGTTTTTGACATTTTTTTTCAAATTTTAAGCCTCATGTGCGAATAGAATATATCATCTAAAAGTTATAATTTTTTTTAAAGTTGAAATTACGCTATATACTAACATTTTATGGCTGTTGCATTAAAAAAAATTACAAAAAAACTAATTTTATTATTTTTTGAAAATTTCAATTTTTAACATATTTTTTCAAACTTTCAGCCTCATGCGCGAACTGAAGATGTCAACTTAGAATTTTTTTTTTCCCCAATTGAGGATACCAAACTAACCTTTTGAGAAGTAACGCGATTCTGAAATAAAAAAATCGATTTTTTCGAACCACCCTAATCCGGATACTTCCTGTACCGGGCTCGGAATTTCCGAGTGACAAAAGAAACAACAACACACAAACCCGTCAACAAAATTAAATTATCTTCTCCTAAAGATCCCATTCTTACTGAAAACTGTTCTGGCGTTTATCTAATACCCTGTTCCTCGTGTAATTTAGGTTATATTGATCAAACTAGGAGGCGTTTGAAATATAGTATATATGAGCACCGTCGTGATGTTTGAAATGAAGAGATTTGCAAATCTTCTATTGTTTCCCACTGCTGGGATCATGGTCATTGTTTTGATTTTTCAAAAGCATACATAATTTCTTCTCCTATATCCTACTTCCGTTTGGATCATTAAAATATTCTTTTTACATATTTTCAAATCCGAAAAATATTTTTAATGATATTTCTTCCACTCTGTTCTTGTCTGATGCTCAAAAATTTCTCACATAACTTCAGTTTTCGTATAGTTTTGTTATTATTATTTTTTTTTTTTTACCTTATATATATATATATATATATATATATATATATATCTTTTTATTTGCATGTATTCTCCATTCATTTTATAATTTTTGTCACACCACTATTTATATTTAAATTCGACTTGTTTGTTTTTCCTCTTCGCTCAATTCGGTTTTGCGCGTTTCCGCTTTTGTTTACAGTACACGACGGGTCGTAATTTTTTTCTTCCCGAAACAATTGCTGTGAGCTCTTATATTTTTATGGTGTTTATTCAAAGTTTTGTTCCAATTGTACATTACTTAATGTAAATACGATTCAATTAAGACTAATAACTATCAATTGTTCATTAGTCATGATATACTTGAAATTTTTATATTTTTATATTTTTAAAGTTTTTTTTTTTTTTGTTGTTTTTGTTTTCCGTAATGTGTTTCAGTTAAAGCTATTTTATTTTTATTTTATCTGTTTCCCTTATTAGGTTCATAAAAGAAATACATGTCACAAAAAAAAAAAAAAAAAAAAAAAAAAAAAGAATATAAATTATTTCTTTTTGAAAGTATATTGAAAGTATATTTTAATCTATGAAATGTATATATATATAATTTTGTATTAAAAAAAATGAAATAAGTAAAAGTCTCGGCTATAAATTACTTTTTAAATCTTATCAGACAAAATAAACACAAATAATACCTTTTTCTCGGGGAAAACGTTATTTTTATGATAAAAAAAAGAAAAGAAAGAAAATACTACTTGATTAAAACAATAATCCTGTTAAATATGCATTATAAATAATTAAATATGCGATAATCCTTTTTTTGCATTTAATGCATAATTCAAAAAATGGAATTTGATTATAGAGTGGATTAAAATATCCATATATATATATATATATATATATATATATATATATATATATATATATATATATTAAGATAAATACTTATAAAAATATGAAGGCTTAAATAAAAGAAGAAAAAAAGTTATATTCACTCATTTAAATGAGGCATTAATATTTCACACATTTTATTTTTAAATTGAATTCTAGTAAAGTTAAATGAATTTAAACTATACTACATTATATATATATATATATATATATATTTAACTTTTACGAATTACTATTATTATTATTATTATTATTTTATTTATTTATTTTTTTATTTATTTATTTTTATTTTTATTTTTATTTTATTTTATTTTTTATTTTTTTTTTGGGGGGGGGGGGGAGGCGGGATATTAAAGTCTCGTAGTTTTTATAAACAAATAAATCTGTTAGTTTCGTAACATATCTTTGTATCAATATATTTTTTCTAAATACTTAAACATAATTTTTTATTTCTATTAATTAACTTTCTAATCATTCCGCGCAAATAAATAAATAAATAAATAAATAAAAATAAAATAAAAATATGTGACTGACATTTAGAAAATAAATTGTGTTTCCAATAAAAGTACCATGTCATTTTTTTTTTAAATTCTAGTTCCCTTTTTCTACGGAGTTCTAAAAACTCCTATTAGAATTCTAGATCGTTTTCCTATTTTTCCGAGTTAAAACCTACTTAAAAATCACTGCAAATAAATGCGAACTCAAGAGGTGAATTTTATTAATTTTAATTTTGCTTTATGACTCAATTCTTGGAAATCAAGAGGGAATTTCTCTCAGCACAACGGATTCATAATATTCATAATATTGTTTTGCTATCTAGGAAAGTATTGTTATGTATTAGCTGTAGTGATATTTTCTTTCGCTAGAGGGCGCCAGAGGTGTCGTTGGTTTGATAGGGAAAATGTTTCGTTTTCCTCCCGGGACTTAAAATTTAGTTAGATTTCTAGTAATAGTGAATAGCGAGGAGAGCAAAAAATGAGGCTATAACAGCAATAGCTTTACGGCCTTTTTTGGCCTAGATTATGGAGCCACCATTGTCACCACGAAATAGAAAACGGGTGGCTCAGTAACTAAAAACTTGAAATAGAAAACTATTTTGTGAAAATCAGAAGAATTTATTTTGTATATATTTCGTGTATTGGCAGTGTATATACCATCGTTCAAGCAATGTAATTAATAAACTGCTTTGTAATTTTCAAGAAGCTGACTTATTCTGGACAACTGTCCTGCTTTTTCTTTTCTTGCCGAAACCATTTGCAGATAGGAATATTTTTGCTTTATCATTTCTGAAGTTTATTATTTGCAATGTAAGATTAATTGAAAATATTCTTGATTAATTAAAGATTCACTTTACATCTATAGTTAAAAGGTTTATCATTTATAGTTGTTTATTAGTTAAATAATTCATCGCCATAAATGAAATTAAAAGCAGAAAAAGTTGACTGAATAAATATTATTTGAATAATTAAACATTAATAAGAACCTGCACTCCTACAGTTTTAAAAAACACAGAGTAGGTGTACTTAGAGCTGACCAGTGGATGGGCTGACTTATTGGTACAAGCATAGACCAGACGTTTTCGAACATTTCGTCTATCCAGGTTCTTTGTTTAACTTATGCGCTTAACTGGTAAATCTATATTTCTAGTTTAGGGTTTCAAAAAATAATTAATTTTTTCGTTCTAGATGGAGGCGGTATATGCTATTTTTCGCAGTATGAATAATTAAAACAACCCAAAGGTTTGATTAAAGCTATATTTGAATCAAAACGGATAACACATATGAATGAAATATTTATAGAAGGAATTTTCAGGCAAATTAAACATTCAGAAATTAAGGTTTGTTCTTTAAGAAAAAAATGACAAATATTGTAATATTTTGTAACGAAAAATTCATATATTTGAGAGTATATGAAACAAAAATTTGAATTTAATTTGATTAACCCGTTAGTAGTCGCATATCGGTCTTTTTACCGCCCATCGCTTATAAATTCCTCTTGCAGATCACCCCTTAAAAATAAAGTGGGGAAACACTGTGTACCTGACCTTGGGTGGATATCCTCTAACATAATATGTTTTAAAGTCATTCCTGCTATTTTTTGAGCAGTTAAAAACATTTTACTTCTCAAATCGGTCTATTTGACCGCGAAGCGACCACTAACGTTGATTCATTTTTCTCTCCATTTCCGGTTTTTCAGACAGGTTAGAGTTTTGCGGGCAAAACTTCGCGTGAATTAAAGGCACTTCATCTTTCTCTCTACTGGCTTTCTTTCGGCTTTCCCCCAACCCTAAACAGCAGCGGCAAAACGAACGACAGGCGGCTACTAGCGTTATAAAAAATGACGCGACTACTCTCGGGTAAAAAATAATAAATAAAGTAAATAAAGAAATAACAAAAAAAAAAAATCATAAATACCAGAAGCTATAAAAGCTTTGATTCTTTGTGTTGATTTATGTGTAGGAACTTCAAAGTGTAAATATTAATTTCAATTCAGAAATTTTATATAAAAGTTCTTTTTTTTTTTTTTTTTTTTTTTTTTTTAACTATATATCTGGCAGTAATTTTTCGTCTAGTCTACCTTCTGTTAAAAAATAAAAGAAAAATTACATTAGAATGTTTAAGTGTCATCATTATTTTATACCTTATATTCAATATAAAATGTCAAATATAAATATTATTGGTAATTTTCGTTTAAAATACTTCGCCTTTATTTTTTTTTTTTTTTCACTATTCTTTAACTTATATTACCATACACTTTATAGATTAAATGTTGAGCTGAAGACCGAAAATATCTCTATAATGTTTCATGACAATTACCTGCTGTAATAATCGGTTATTAATGAGTACTATTTTCTAAATCGCATTCCTATCTTTTTCAGTATATAATAAAAACATTTCAATATTTACTGTAGAATATATCTGTATATTAAAAATATAAAAATATTATTTAAAAACATACATTTTGCAGTAAATATTCGTGTAGTTTACTGTAAAAGATGAGATTAAAAATAAATAAATAAAAATAAATAAATAAATAATAATAAAAGATAAATAAAAGAAGTTTTAAACAACGTCATAACTTTTAAATTCTATACTCAGAATTAGGGGTGGGAATCGATTAAGAGTTTTAACTGGGTTAATCGTAGTTCAATAATCGATTAATCGGTCGATTAATCGGATTTTTAATCGGTTTTCATTTTTCTTTATATAATTTTATTTCAATGATGAATAAAATTCTCATATTGTGCATATATATATATATATATATATATATATATATATATATATATATATATATATATATATATATATATATATATATATATATATATATATATATATTATTAATAGGTTTGACTGAAAAAAAAAAAAAAAAAAAATCGAAAATTTTTGTCTAATCAATTATATCTGTTTCATAGCTGAAATTTAAATCAATTTTCAGAGTGATAATTGGTGACTTTAAGTGTTAATTTTACATAAATATTTTCACTTTTTTTTTTTTTTTTTTAATAAATTAATTTTTCAATTAATTTTCAAAGAAACATTAAATGAATTTACACATATTTTAGTTTTATATTTGTAGGCCTTGTCCATCTCGCTTGTCACTATTTTTAAATGAATTCTCAAAATTCCATATCATTATCATAAAAATCTCAAATTCTTATATTTTAGTTCTTCTTTGTCACTTCGAACTATAACACAGATTGTTATTTTCTGTTTCTACTTCAATAGTTACTATCAGCAATTCTGAACAGACAATAAACGCTTGAAGATATTGGAAACTCTGTTGACATTTCCCCCATCAGAGGAATAGTGGAAATCTCAATAGCTTTTTTTTTTTTTTTTTTATCTTAAGCATTTCCATTTTTTGAAAGCTTCTTGTTTCTGAGAATACTATTGCCCTAGCCAACACTTTCTGTAGAAGGCTACAGACAGGTGGTGTTGCACATGAAGCGGCATTTTGTTTAATAACTGTCTTCTCCTTTCTCTCTCAACAAAAGTGCAACAACTTCTTTTGAGAGGTTTTATTTTTATTTATTTATTTATTTATTTTTATTATTTTATGTATGTTTCACTTTTATTATTTTATGTATGTTTCTTAGTATGTTTTTTAGCAAAATATGTGAAAAAACATTTTGTTGGCAAAACATCATTTTTACTTTAATTCGTAGTTTGAAAAATTTAATCGGATTTTGAAAATTTTTAATCGAATTAATCGATGCGATTAACTCGATTAAAAAAATTGATCGGGACTAAGCATTGATCGATTAACCGAACCGATTAATCGATTAATCGGCACAGCCCTACTCAGAATAAATATCAAATATAAATATCATTTATGATTTCCATTGAAATTTATTCGCAAATTTAAATGTATATTTTGAACATTTCTACATATTATAACGATTTCTTCTAATGGTACAATGTATGTTCAGATAAAGACAGAAAACCCATTTTCAACGATTAAAATTGTCTGCTAGAATAATCAGCATTTAATATATATTGTTTTATAAATTACTTTCCATGCTAAAAAACAAGTTTTCTTTATAGATGATGGAATTATATATTCAGAAAATCTTTTATTTGTTAAATAAGGCAAATATTTTGAATTGGCTACGAAAATCAATTCTTATAATTTTCAAAATAAATATAAATCCAAAATCTCTATAATCTTATTTGGCGAAAATAAATACCCTCAAAAACCACTGAAATGAAGAAGTAGATCTAAACAAAATAAATTGTTAAGAGACTTTTTTTTTTATTCTTTTACAATTGTTTTATGATCGTTAACATTTATCTGATTACATTTATCTGATATTTTAAAATATAATAATCTGGTGTGTCACTCACACGACTTTCTCTTACCCTGAAATTTAATACTATAAACAGGGCGCGAAATTTCCGCTCGCCAGCTCGCCATTGGCAAGGGAAATTTTTAATGTGGCGAGTAAAAATTTGGTCTAGTTTAGTTATAGGTAGAAATCTTACACGATACGGTCACAGAAAACATTATTTTTATAGATTTCAATATAGCAAAATCTTGCCATCGTATAACCTCATATTTAATCCCAGCCTGTGAAAGGAAAAATGCTTAGCGCATGCATAAAAGTTTTAATCTCATCGGTAGTTTTGTTTCTCCCACTGTGATTTCTCCAATCAGAGTGAGAATAGACGAGCAGAGAACCTCTTTTCCGTCGTCCTCTATCCGAGAAAAGAGAAATGTGAAAGTTTGCCTATGCAATATTGATGCAGGAAAATGAACCCGAGCCCCTTTAAAGATACTGCCTATGTTTATTTTATTGAATAATGTAAAAAAAAAAAAAAAACAGTTGATATTTTTCAGTTTTTTAATGAAACTCCAAGGATTTGCGCTTGTAATTATTTGCAGGCATGTAAGCAATAATTTTATCAAAAGAGTTATTTCGAAATGGCTATTTCAAATGACAAGAATGAACAAGTTATATACATCGACATTCCGTCTAGTTACAAAAATAAAGAGGACGAAAAGAACATTTCTGGTGTAAAATGTAAAGTAAATAGGTAAATAAAGAGGCTTAATCTTTCACAATAAAAAGATTTTCACAGGGTATTGTAACAAAGAGTTTCTTCTTCTTCTTCTTTTATTTAATGACTTTTTGCATTTATTAACATAAATGCAAAGAGTCATTAAATAGAAATTAGACATATTAATATTTTTCAAATATCAAATACATTATAATGATTTTTAATTATAGATGATTATGAGACATGATGATAAACGGCATACTTCTAATATGTATAATTTTTAGCATATTTGAAAAAAACGTTACAAACAGTTAGAAAAAATAACAAAAAAAAGAAAAAAAAATGTGCAAAAATGAAAAAAATGACAACTCTATCTTCTGGCGAGTAAAACCTTTTTTTCGGCGAGTGTAATCTGAAATGAAATTTCGGGCCCTGCTATAAATACAGGCTGCAGATTAGTAGGTAAGATAACGAGTACTGTTATGTAAACCTGTGTTAAACAATTAAAATTAGGCTTCGGAAGAGTTTTATATGATAATTAGTGCTTTGTGAGGGGGCTAACGCCCCCCTCAATCTCCCGTTTTGTTGATGCCTCTACATATATATAGAATTTAATTCGGCTATTAAAAAATAAGTCTGTTTTTAAAAAATAATTTATTAAAATTTATTATTTAAAAAAATTACCTTTTATGATAATGCAGACGATTTCCATATTAGAGAAGTAGTATAAAACTAAACTTCCAAAACAAGTCCAAATTATTCTCAATATTTAAAAAAAAAAAAAAAAAAAAAAAACGATTTTTTTTTCTAAGTATATTTTTTGTTAAAAGTAAAAAAAAATCCATAACTTTGTTTTAAATTATCGCAGATTGATGGTTCAGCCATTCGTTTTAAAGGTATTGGCGAGCTCTTTTGAAAGATACCCATCATGAAAATTTACTCCCCTCGAAGGGGGACTTCCCCCCCCCCAGGGGGGAGGCGTGGCTCCTACATACACAATTTTTTTCCCCTGTTGACAATCTCTGTTACAAAAAATATATATTCGTTTCATTTGGTTTAGTGCAGTCTATAGACGTTAAACTCTACTTACCTGCAATTTCCCCCATAGACGTAATGTATTAGAATTCTCTTGATTGTCCCTGTACACGAACCATTTCCTTGATCTTAACGAAAAGCTTACTGTAGCGTCCTTATATGATACACATTTAGAATACCAAGTTTGAACTTTCTGCCATAATTTGTTTTTGGGATATGCTGATAACAGACAGACACACAGACACACACACAGACACACACACAGACATACACACAGACATACACACAGACCATTTGCTAAAAACATGATTTTCGTATTCAGGAGACCTCAGAACATGTAAATATAACAAAAACTCGCGCTCGAAAATTTGACCAAAAAAGAATACTTTCTCTACCTTATGGGTAAGAGAAAGTAAAAATGTAATTTCAGTATTAATTATTATTAATGTATTAAAATTTTTTATTTAACATTATATGTTTTCGTATGAATTTTACACGATTATGTTGATGTTTATAATAATATTTAGTTAAAATTTATATAAAAAAGCATTATTATTATTATTGTGGGATGCGAAGTGTACAAGGTCCACTTAATGAGTGCAGCGCCCCCTCTGTTTTCCCTTCGACTTCACAGCAACTAGATGGTGCAGCAGTAGTAACGAGAAGTTGGCGGATTAGAGCTCTACTCGAGAAGGGAGAAAGAGACATGTACGCTTGACAAATTGGTGGCAGGTCGCACCAAAAAGCTTCGGATTAAACCCAAAGTAAAGACAAAATGTAGCGTTTAAATTATACTCATTGATCACCATAGCCGATGTGTTCTATATGAACACAGATTGCGATATTCATACCTTAGCCACCAGAATCGTTACTTGTGTAAATAATTTAGAGTATTTCAAATAGCATTGTTACTGATGAGAACGAATTATGTAATAGTGTTAGTGAAAATAATGATAATGAATCAAATATTATAAAAGACAGTAATGAACCTAAGAATTATGTGATTAACGAATATGTAAGTAATGAATCTGGATCAATACAGGACGAGAAAAGACGAATTCCAATTCATGATGTTTTTGTGAAAAATAACATTAATTTTAGTGATCTGAAATCCTTAATTACCTTTCTTGCTGGTGACGACAGTGATAATATTTCTAGTTGGTTACAGAACTTTAAGGGCATATTAGATTTATTAAATTTATCTGACTTATTTAAATTAATTTATGGGGAGAAATTATTAACGGGTAAACCTAGTAGAACGTGAAGTGAAAATCCATTCTTGGTTAAAATTAAAGAACTTACTCTTAAAAGAATTCAGTACACAGTATATCGCTGCAGGTTTACATGAAATGATAGCGGAAATCACAATGAAATGAGACTTATGATGAATATTTTTTGAACATGAGGAAGTTGTGTACACGCGGCAATATAGATGATCCTATTTAAAAAATTAAATTCTGTATGGAGCTAAAAATATAGCTGGATTTCGGGAAAAATTAACAATTATTGGAAAATTAAGAAAGATGCCGACCAATCTGAATCAAAAGTTGAACCCAAAATAAAATCTGAATGTAAACCTAAATTTGAAAAACCAAAATATTACACTAAGACGAGTTTTGTTAAAAAAGAAATACGCTGTTTTAACTGTGGCAAATACAGCCATAAAAGTGTAGATTGTAGACATAGAAGCCCCCTTTGTTTGAATTGCTCGGAGTACGGTCACAAGTCCTTTCAATGTTTGAAGTCAAAACAACCAATATCTCACAAGTTAATATTATATGTTCTCAGAATTTAAATAGTAAAGAAGTGCACATTAATGATATACCTACCAATGTATTTATCGATTCAGGTTCTTAAAAGACTTTTATCAGAAATAGTATTTACAGAAAATTTATTAAAAGTGTAATTTAAAAAAAAAAAAAAAAAATGTTTCACTTTCCGGATTGGGAAGAATGTCCGTAAGATCATTGGGTTATTTTTCATTTGAAATAAATATTGATACCTGTGTGTTAATACTGATATTTTTATTGTAAATGAAGCTTTAATTAATTTTGATTTGATTGTTGTTACTGACGTTATTCATACAGTTATTTTAACCATATCGTTTGCTGGTGTATCACTAACTAAAAATAAAAAATGTTTCAGAAAATTTCTTATTTAATTTACTAAATGTAACTGAGAATCCTGACATTTTTTTGAGTCACACTAATGATAAAAATGTACATTCAGAATTGTCTTCATCAATTCAAAATCACACCGTCAATAAAACAAAATCTGTTGATGTTGAGATGGAGACTAACTTGACTAATAAAACCACCATAATTTTTTCCTCATAACTTTTACCACCGATTAAGAAGAAAAATGAACATAGACTTATTTCTGCAAATGACGAGTCAGCAGATCACGAGGAAATTACTGTAATGGTCGGTTCTCAAGATTGTCTCTCAATGTAAGGTTCTCAAGATGGATTTACTGCCATGTGATGTTTTTAAACATGCTCCAGAAAAGGCAAAGAAATTGAAGAAGTAATGCCCTGACTTAAAAATTACAAATCCTGATACTTTTATGATGTTCTCCAGCTAATATTTATTCACAGTCGAAAAACAAAAGAATCCATGTGATGGAAATTTCGAAGCTAATCTTACATTGTTAAAGAAGAGACGAAATCCCTATATAGCCATGATGTCCTCTAGAGAAGATTCAGTTACAATCGAAAAAGAAAAGAAGCTATGTAATCAAAATTTCGAGCTTGACCTATTGTTGAAAATTATTGATAAATTGGAAGAAGAAAAAGAAGAATCTAACATGAAGTTCGAGAAATTGTTGAAAGAATTAGTAATAGGATAGAAGAAAAATCAGTAATTCGAATCAAGTATTTTCTTAATGAACCAGAAATTGACTAACTTAGAATCGATAGTACAAAAGACTGAACGATTGCAACACTCTTTCGAAATGATAAACATCACGGCGTTAGACCTCCTTAATGAAGAATTAAGATAACAATTTTTGAAAAACTTACAGAAGAGGGAACTTAGTGTAACAACCATAAAACGAATATTTAAGGACCAACAACAAAATGTTAAATCTCTGAATCTAAGACAAAAACTTCCAATGCAATTCAAGTTAAAGGATATTGTTGACATTTTCGATGTTGAAAAACTGGAGTATACCAGAAGTCCAGTTCGTGCAAATACCTGCGAAGAATAAAACCTTGGCCCAATGAAACTTAAAATATTTTTGTGTATGAGATAAAATTGTATATATGCGTATACATTAAGTGTTTGCACTGCATATCGTTCATTTTCTTATTCTTATATTGCGTGTATTCTTATATTTACAGTGAACATTAAGTGGTGTAAAGAAAAGGAAAGAGAGAAGAAAAAATAAAACAATGTTCGAATGAAACGATGCAACAACAGTGGTGACAAAACTACACTGTAAATTTAAACATGACGGCGAGGCAAATATTGTAACTAAAAAAAAAAAAAAAAAAAAAAAAAAAAACTGTTATGCAGGTAGTGTTGAATTTTTCGTTTTATGATTGTTGTCCTCTACAGATGGTTACTGCTGGTTCTTTGTTTTTTTTTTTAGGCATGCACTTTTTGGTTACTGACGAATAGCGACTTCCACTGCAACCGAGGTCGGCTGTACGGATCAGAGATGACTCATGTGGGATCAGAAGAGTACAAGGCCTCCGTAATGAGTGCAGCGCCCCCTCACTTTTTCCTCCAACTCCACAGTGGCTAGAATGAGCAGCAGTACTAACAAGGACTTCACGGATTACAGCTGAGCTCGAAACGGGAGAAAGAGACGTGAATCTGGCTTTGATAAAAAGCGAGATACATGTACGCTACGTAGCACTGGAGAGCTTCATATTAAACTCAAAGTAAAGACGAACTGCAGAGTTAATAAATTAATAATGAATATGTTTGTTGCTTTAACAGTTGATTCAAACAATTAACTGTAAATAGAACTGTACATGGAATTTTTCTAATTTTATTTAACTCATTGTTTCTTAAAGTGATACATTATTAGAGTTTTTTTCTTCAAGTTGATTTTTGTGATTAAATTCAATCCTATTCTATTATTAATTTAATAGGAAATGTTGTGAGTTAGAAAAATAAATAAAACAAAACAATTTCATCTGATACAAATAGAGAGAAAATGTGGATTTCAATCTAGTCTCATTTTCGTTTATCGCATTAAATATGTTGGATTCCCATACAGCACAGAATGTTTCAGTTATGTTTTAAAATGCTTTCAAACTTTCAAAAACATAACACATTTTAATATGCTCTCTGATACCTTTCTGAAACATTCGGCCTTTTCTATGTTTGAAACGTTTCTGTTACGTATATCATTCTTTTGTTACGATCGCGGACATTTCTACGTTTATGAAAGTAATCGGAAAGCAAACTGAACGTTTATGTATTATTTAGAATGTTTCCATGTTATATGACTGTTACGTTTCTGAAACATTTTGTGCTGTTAGGGTTATTTCTGGCTAAAACATTATGAAATGTTTACACTTCACTCTTTTGGAGTATTTAATAATTATCATGGGTTTAAACAAATTTCGATCTTCGTATAACTTAGAAAATAAATAAAAATAAAGTGTACACATATTAGGATATTAAATTTTTTCTTCTAGAGTTTGTACGTCTTTCAAAGTTTGAAAAAAAATCATATTTTAAAATAATTAATAATAAATAAATCTCAAATAATCAATAAAATTTGTCAATTTGTTAAAAAAAAAAAAAAAAAAAAAAAGTGCCTAAATTTTGTTTATGATATAATGAAATATTAGAGGCTAGTTTTCTTTTTCCTCTAATACTTGGAGATTTGAAGATTGGAAAAGAAACAGCTGATATTATTAAGTAATTTTTATTGAACAAATCCCAAAGCAAATCATTAAAATTTATCAAGTAGTTTAGGAAATGCAAGATATTAAAGTTAAATCATAGCAATTTTTCCATAAAATTGGTCAAAATACTGCTTTTTTTAGGGGCGGATGGGAGAGAGGAGAAGAGCTTTGTTGTAACTAAAAAAACAATTCGGTTGATATTTTCTGGTAATTTAGGACACTTGTAGCAAGGTGTTTAAATGGCATTTTTTTTTTCAAAACATTAAATGTTACTGAAAGAAAAAAGAAAGAAAATCTGATGTGAGCACGACATGACTTCCTTATGAGTCATTCCATCTCAATTCAGGCAGGCAGTAACAAAATGTGTCATATGACCCTCACAGATTATTTTTAAAAAAATAGGGTATTAAGAACTAAGTGAAATACGAAATATCCCACAATAATTTTTCTCAAAAAAAATTTTTTTTTCTGTTTACAGCGCAGTAAAACTTAGTCTAAAACTGAGCTTTTTCGGAAAATTAAAAAAACCTTCATTTTCAAAGGAGCGCTGTTTAAAAAATATTTAACTTTTTCTATCAAAAATTTTTTTTACAAGTAGCTCTTAAGCTGAATTTAAATTTAATTTAATTTTGAAAAATCTATTTGCCTTATGAATTAAGAAAAAAAATTCGTTTTGCTGAAAAAAAAATTGATTTTTACCGATTTTTGAAATTTTTTTTCCTAATAAAAATTTTATTTGAAACTAAAATAAAAGTTGGTAATCTGAAGACCTTTTATGCTAACTTCACAGCAAATTTTATTTTAATCATAGCATACATACAATCTTTAAAATTAATTTTTTAATTTTGCAATTTTTAAAAATATGACCATATTTGAAGTGCAATTACTCAAAAACACCATTTTTAAAAATTCTGAAAGTTTGCTAATTTGAAGCCCTATCTGTGCTTAATAAATAAATTATAACCAAATATTCTATTTTTGCCCAGAAGATTTTATGTGATTTTTTGAAAATAACATGAATTGCATTTTTTTCACAAGACTAGAAATTCAAGATTTTTGTATTTTTACTAACTAAATACATGAGAAAACTAATTTTTATTTTAACAAAATATAAAATAATGGTAGATAGCTATTACAGTTGGGAAATAATATGATAAAATGATAAGTTTTCTATAAATAAATAATAATAATAAGCATTAAAGTAAATTTCAGAAAGCATAGCATTAGCAGTATTAAGATTTACATTTTGAAGTAATTTAAATATTTTTTCTTTACCTATTTGGAAGATTCCACATTTGTTATTGAATGCTTAACTGTGCGTCCCATATAGGATTCGTTATTTTGAAACAATCAATAATGCTTTGATTGTATTGCTGTAATAGGTTTAACATTAGCCCATTCATTTTGTTTTTTCAATCTGTAATCTTCAATAGTTTTGCTCTCGATGTGTATTAATGATATGTTTGGTACTACACTAGAGAGTGCATTAACAAATGAAGCAGAGTCTTGAATGGCTTTTACTGGTTCCTTTTGGAGTTTATATTTTGTTGCGTGGTGTTTGCACAAGCCACCAATAGCATCACATGCACTTTTTCCATGACCAGTAGCTGAAAAAATCCACTTTCTTTCTTCAACTTCATGATTTATTCAAAATTCATGAAACTGGTACTTGTTTTTAAAATGTGCTGCTGCACCATCTGATATATATACAAAATGTTTCATATTTTTCAAGTCATACAACTGAAATATTTCATTTTTTACTGCATTTATTAGCACAAAGAGCATGAGCTGTATCATGGGTTCTGTAGTCAGAAATGACAATGAAACTTCTTGTCTCATCCTGAACGTATGCAATGCATGTAAATAGAGATATTTGTGTATTTTGCCAGTGATAACTCTGAATTTCATCAGGCAAAATTATGGACCAGTTTTCAGCGAAATCGAAATGCATTGTTAGAATAGAATCTGCTTTTGTTATTAACTTTGCCTCTGCAATTCCTTCTCCTTGAACTTTTTTAATATATTTATGCGAAATACCCTTTTTAATCCAGTACTTTGTCTTCTAAACATTTTCTTAAAGGTACAAATTTCTTTATTAAGTGTTTACCTTCCCATACAGCATATAGTACATCTTCTTCTTCATCCAAGTCAAATGTTTCTGATGTTAGAATTTCAGTACCGGGACACTCCGGACACTCTTCTAGCCAACATTTTTCATTGCTTATATGGCATAAGCATTTCATTAGAATATTTTCTTCATCAATTAAGATGCCTGTAAGATTCTTTAGAGTTATGCAAATTAATTTCAAATTACTGCAGTAAATACAACAATATACTGCTTGCATTGGCTGAACTTTCACAAATTTTGGACGCAATGAATAAAAATTTGAGATGCCTATTTTCATTGACGAATTTTCTTTTTTCATTAAATTATATGTTTCTTTAATATATCTTGTCATAAAATGTTTTACTCTTTTAATTTTCTTGCCATAGTTATTTTTAATATTAATAACATCACTTTTGTTTGGGCTATTTTTACTGCAATCTTTACTATCCTCTAAGTAATAGGAAAGGGCTACATCCAGTGTTTCTGTTGATAAAGGATGTCCAACATAACGATCACTTTGTTCCTTTAATTCCTTTTTCTCTTTTGATCTTTCGAGACTTATCAATCATATATTTTGTTATACCAGGTAGTTTCTCTTGTACTATTCCCTTACTAAAATTATCTGGCAACGATGTAAGTAATCGTATTTTTTCGTTGTAATCACAACTATATAGAGCTTTTTTGATATTACAAAACCATTCATCGCAATTGGAGCAGTTAGTATCTTGAAAAGATTATGACTGCCATGAAATATTGACCTCATATGCAGCTTCTAATTTGTCAACAGCTGAAGTTATTAGTGTGCTCTCCAGTTTTATCTTTTTTTCTTTACATAACTTTATCTTCTGTCTGATCTAATTTCTAAAGGGTATTTCAATGGAGACATTTCTGCATCAAGGGTTTTAATACTAATATTTAAAGCATCCACAATATCATTTTCTGGAATAAATGGTTCCTCAGAAACTAATATTTTTTCTTGAGATTTGTGTTCAAGTTCTAAAAATTTCTTTTTATAAAACACAAAACAGTTAGAACATAATGTATCATCTCGATTAACAGAAATAGAAGGGCCAACAACTTTTTTAATTTCATCAGCTGAATCACCAATAGTGCGAAACTGAGCAGACTTTGCTTCATACACAACTTTTTTATATCTCTTAACATAGTCAATGCACAGAATTCTTTGAGAACTACAAATGTCAGACATAATTATACAGACATAATTAATTAAAATTCACTTAAAGCATTTTTTTTTTTTTAACTCTGTAAACTAATAAAATAGCTTATTAAGTAAATATTCATAGTTAGCTTCCTAATATATAGAAGCAGAACTTCATTTTACAAAGAAAGGAATAAAATGTAGTGTTCGAATATTGTTTAATTGATGCTGAAAAAGACACATCTGTTTGTAAAGAAAAATGAGCAGCTGTCTCTTCCCCTTTCTTCGTAAACCACAAGAATCTATTTGTGCAGGCACAATCAAATCCCAGTTTGTTAAAAGAACTACTTTGAACAACTGATTTATATAAACATATAAAAAGAAAATATCCTAAATTCTGCACTATATATTAGAAAATAGCAGTGGAAATTTTACACAAATAAAACGACCTTTTAGTGAAAAAAATCCAAACCTATTTATTACTCTTGAAATTCGCTTTAATTATGGTTAGTTAGGATTAATAATTTAGATTTTCAGTAAATTAATCCTTTAACATTTTTTAGAATAATTATATAAAGAAGAGCTAAAAAAAAAAAAGTCGTTATATAAATTCTTTTAATGCTTTTTGTTATTTATTATTATTATTATTATTACTATTATTTTAGGTTGAATATTTCTCAACGTTCATAATTCTGTGACATTATTCTAAATTTTATTAAAGTAAAAATTAATTTGCGCATGAAATGAGTATAATTAGCAAAAATTTTGAATTTCTAGTTTTGCGAAAAAAAATGCAGTTCATGCTATTTTCAAAAAATCACATAAAATTTTCTGGGCAAAAATAGAATATTTGGTTATAATTTATTTATTAAGCACAGATAGGGCTTCAAATTAGCAAACTTTCAGAATTTTTAAAAATGGTGTTTTTGAGTAATTGCGCTTCAAATATGGTCATATTTTTAAAAATTGCAAAATTAAAAAATTAATTTTAAAGATTGCATGTATGCTACGATTAAAATAAAATTTACTGTGAAGTTAGCATAAAAGGTCTTCAGATTCCCAACTTTTATTTTAGTTTCAAATAAAATTTTTATCAGGAAAAAAAATTCCAAAAATCGGTAAAGATCAAATTTTTTTACAGTAAAATGAATTTCTTTTCTTAATTCATAAGGAAAATAGAATTTTCAAAATTAAACTAAATTTAAATTCAGCTTAAGAGCTACTTGTAAAAAAAAAATTGATTGAAAAAGTTAAATATTTTTTAAACAGCATTCATTTGAAAATGAAGATTTTTTTAAATTTTCCGAAAAAGCTCAATTTTAGTCTAAGTTTTACTGCGCTGTAAACAGAGAAAAAAAATTTTTTTGAGGAAAATTATTGTGGGATATTTCGTATTTCACTTAGTTCTTAATACTCTATTTTTTTCAAAATAATCTATGATGGTGACCGGACATGCCCTGCCTGAGGTGAGATGGAATCACTCTTATACAACTATTGTAATATGCATATCGTTATGAGAGCATTGACATTTTTGTGTGAAATAACTGGTTTCTAAATAAACCCAGGTAAAAACAAAATCAGAAAAAAACTTCAGGTATACTGCAGATATTTCGGGCTTTTTATAAAATTTGCAGGTATTTAAAAAATTTCCAGAGGTATTTTGAATAAAAATAAAACCAGTGGGTTTCGGTTCGGAAATATTTAGGTTTATTAATGGTTTTATACAGGTTTATTTCAGAAAGTCTGAAATACCTACAGGTTATTTGCAAGAAAGTCCGAAATACCTGCAGGTTTCCTGAAAAAAAAAAAAAAAGAAAAGAAAAAGAAAAAGAAAAAAGAAAAAAAAAACTTTACAAGATTTTTGCTGATTTTTTTTTTTTTTTTTACCTGGGAACAGCCAGATTCTAGTCAACGAACATTCCTGAAAAAAAAAAAATCTGCTATTCTAACCACAAAAGTCACGGTAATAAGATTATATATACCGCCGAGTAAAATACAGTACTCTGCTGCCTATTACAGAGTCTCTCATTGGTAAATGCACAGCTTAGAATTCAATGAAAATAATTCGAGTCTAGATGTCTGCTTTTGTTCTCTTTGACAAAAATTAGTGGCGAGAAACGATACATTTTGCCAAACAATTAATTCGGTTAAAATTTAAAAAAGTGATTACTAATTCTGGCAGTAATGAAAAAATATTTCCCATCAAATTTGATCGATAATCTCGCGATACCTCTAAGTTTGTCGCCAATGCAGAGTTTGGTGTTTGCATTGATATGGCGAATTGACGACTGATTTTGGCGAAAATTTGTAATTTAAGGTTGCCAAAAATTGGAAGCTCTAATTTCAATTAGAACAGTGTTGTGAAATTTTCCGTAAAAAATCTTTGGTGTATAGCGCAGAACTAAATTCTTCGAAAGTTCTATAAATTACTAATAATATTTAAAAAAAGAAAAACAAAATATTATTGATGATTGCAGATTCGAACTTGCCTGTATATTTACGAGCTTTTTTCTATACGGTATTACAGTAAAAGTGAAAACAGATATAGCAGTTTCTTTTCTTTCTGTCTTTTTTATTTCCACGAAAATTTATTTGAATATTTATTTTGAATATTTGTTAAGTAAAGTGCATACGTGGACTAAACCAATTATTCGTTGAGAACCGGCTTATGTCTTTACTTTATACACACAAAAATGTAGACAACTTTCATACAAACATAATTATGAGCTCTATTCACTGGCTGAATATTAAATTAAATACAATGCATCCATCGACTAGCGCCTCCTTATGTATTTAAGCATTAGTTTCTAAATGCAAAAATGTCGATAACTTTCCTGACAGTAGCATTACGGGCTCTATATACGAGCTGAGTATTAATTAAATAGGGTGTAATCTTTGACTAGAACCTGCTTATGTAGTTTAGACCTACAAAAAATGTTGATAAATTTAATAGCAATTCCATTACGGGCTCTATCTACAGGCTGAATATTCATTAAATAAAATGCATTCTTCGAAGAGAATCTCCTTACGAACTTAACAATTATTTTCTACGCTCCAAAATGTCGGCAACTTTTATAACAATAACACTAAGGGCTCTATCATTAGATTCTTTATGATACTAGGTATATATAATGGCTAAAAACCTTTGTATTTTTGCTTATTATAAATATAATTGTCGTAACTATCTCCAAAACGGAAAGGCACAGAAAGAGCAAAAGGAAGGTGCACAAGTAGATGTGCCGGAGCTAAGGCGTTAAAAAATCGCGTTTCTGTTTTTTTAGGGTGAGGAATCGATTGAGTATGCTAACGAAACTGAAAAATTATTGGAACATGTATTTTACAATCTTAAAGTACAACTTATAACCCCGTCATGCAGGTCTTTAATTTGAAGAATCGATTTTGCATACTTTCGAAGCTTAAAATCTTATTGCGGGGGATAGGGGGGGGGGGAGAAGATGATGATAGTTATTTTAGAATTTAAAATAGATCTAGGAGCCATAAAAACCGGTTTCTAAGTTTTTATGATTGAAATTCTATTGGATTTACTTTTGAGGCTGCAAAATTAAAGAGGGAAATGAAGGCAGGTACTGCCGCAGGCAGAGAGATACTCCCCCCCCCACACACACACATACTAAAGTTCATGTGCTGTACATTCAGTGTGCCGTAGAACGCTTGGGTAAGACGCTGCAACAGGTAGTTTGGATCCAGACCCAGCATGAAGCGATCAAAAAGGCCCTGCCAAAGGCCGCTTGTATTTAAATTGAAATTTTCACCGATTTTAAACTTTTTTATTAATTTTAATTTTTTGAGATTTTATATTAACATGTGATATGAAATTATCTTAACAAGTGAAATTAAAATAATAATAATAATAATGTTTAGATTTTCTGAGGACCACCAAAATTTTCCCGTGGATCATCAGTAGTCCATGGACCATCCGTTGGCGACCACTGATCTAGAGCATGCACATAACTTTTCAGTTTAATCGGATAAGGCCTTTATATGCTATCGCACTTTAAAGAAATTGAGCCTATGGGGTATAATGAGAATTTTTCGTCGTGTCCCTGTAAAAAAAAAAAAAAAAAAAAAAAAAACTGTAAGCCGAAATTCCAATAGCTTGTGTGACAGTGATCTAGAACGTTTATATAAATTTACAGAATAATCGGAAAAGTCGTTTAGACGCTATCGTACTTTAAAGAATTTCAGCCCATAGAGAATAATGATAAATAATTTTTCCTCGTGTCCCTGTAAATATATATATATATATATGCTAAAATCTATGCAGTTCGTGCAATGGTGAGCTATAATATGTGTATAAATTTTGACCTCTATGGAATAAGGCATATATAAGTTATAGTACTTTAAAAAAATTGGGCTCATAGGCCATAACGATAAAATATTTTTCTTTGTGTCCTTGTAAAAAAAAATATATATATATATATATATAAGTTCTATATTCACCAAAATTAATAGGGTTCGTGCTACTGCGACCAATAACATGTGTACCTACTTTCAAATCATTCAAAAGAAGCGTTTAGAAGCTATCGCATTCATTCACATACATACACGCATACATACACACGTACATTACTGTACAAATAGCAAATATTAACTCAGGAGACCTGAAAACGTGTAGGTACATTAAAATCTCAAATTGGATTTTTGACATGATTACAATAATATCCTTAGAAATGTTTGTTTTGAAAAACAAAATAGGAATGCTATGTTTACGAAATTGTGAACTTTTTATGTGACAGGAGTTATAACATGTGAATCAAATTTGTTTTAAATAGGTTAAATCGTTTAGTATTTGTAATGTATTATGATATACACTTCATTCTGTTCAGTAAACATACTTATTAGTTGAAATTGAACAGTTAAAATTATATATATTATTGCCACTACAAAACATTCTTCTATATTTTTCTATAAAAGTTTACGCAGCAAATATTACTTATTAGAATTATTATTTACTAGCAGGCAACGCCCGCTTCGCTGGTCCCTATTTTTAAATGAATCACTCTAATTACTGAATTCTCAAAATTGCATTCATTTTTATCACGTGAAAAGAAAAGAGAAACAAAATCTGATTAGGAAAAATGTCGCACCGGGTTCTCACTGCCTTCGGAAAAAATTCCCAAAATGCTCTAACTCTTATTTCTATAATTTTCCCCCTTCGCCCCCCCTCCCGTCTATCCTAATAATTTTACAAATTCGAAAATATCCGCAATCGATTTGTAGGTATCGAAAACATCTATGTACCAATTTTGAATGATCTAACTCTATTTTACTTTTTTTGCCCCTCCGCCCCCCCACCTTCCCGGCCCTCCTAATAACTTTACACTTTCGAAAATATCCCCATTCGACTTGCAGGCCTCTAAAACCTATCTGTACCAATTTTGAACGGTCTAACTGTATTTCTATTTGTTTTTGCCCATAGCCCCCCCTTCCCGCCCCACCTAATAATTTTACAACTTCGAAAATATCGCAATCGATTTGTACGTATCGAAAACCTCTATATACCAATTTTGAACGATCTAACTCTATTTTTATTTTTTTGCCCCCTCTCCCCCCACCTTCCCGGCCCTCCTAATAACTTTACACTTTCGAAAATATCCCCTTGCAGGCCTCGAAAACCTATCTGTAAACATTCCCTTCCCGCCCTACCCCCCTTCCCGCCCCTCGTAATAATTTTACAACTTCGAAAATATCCGCAATCGATTTGTAGGTATCGAAAACCTCTATATACCAATTTTGAACGATCTAACTCTATTTTTATTTTTTGCCCCCCCCCTACCCCCTACCCCCCTTCCTTCCCCTCCTAATAACTTTACACAATCGAAAATATCCTCATTTGACTTGCCTCTGAAACCTATCTGTATCAATTTTGAACGCCCTAACTGTATTTCTATTTGTTTTTGCCCCTTAGCCCCCCCCCCTTGCTGCCCCACCTGGGGGCTGAATTTCTAAAATTCCAGAAATAGGTTTGTAGATATTTGCATTAGCTATATTTTAGAGCAAAAATTTCACGCATATCTATTTTTTTGTTTCAGATATATAGGATTATGCGAAATCACGTTTTACGCATGTGAAATCACGTTTTGCCCCCCCACCCCCCTTGGGGACCGAATTTTGAGAATTCCAGAAATTGGTTTTTTGACATTTGTATTAGCTATATTTTAAAGCAAAAATTTTACGGATATCTGTTTTTTTGTTTGAGATATGAAGGATTTTGTGAAATCACGTTTTTCCCCCCCCATCCCCCCCTTGGGGGGCGAATTTTGTAAAATCGCTTCTTAGTGGATGCCTACGTCATAGAAAGAACATTGTCACAAAATTTCATGCTTCTAGGTCCAGGGGTTTCGTCTGGGCGTTGATAGATCCCCCCCTCACTCACTCACTCAGGAAGTCTTCTTTTATATATATAGATTAATTTTTTCCATGATGAATGCAGATGATTTTCATCTGAATGAAGTGAAACAGAAAATTCCGAAAAAAAGAAAATTTTGTAGATATGATATTTGAAAAGGGAAAAAAAAATATTTTCGTTAAAAAAATAAAAGAAAAGAAAATGAAGCGACATATTTGTTCTAATGTATTACAGTACAACCATTCACAGTTTTTCAAGTTTGGTTGACTTGTGTCCATTGTTTCGGGATACAGACACCTGATTTCTAAATAGGTCAAAACATGCTCAGAACTCTCCTTATAAGTCCATCAAAATTTGATGGTCTCAAAAGTTTATGAATTTGATTCTAATAAAAACTCTTATTAAAAAAATGCACTAATAGAAATAATTAAATTGTATTATTTTATATTTAAATGCTATATATATATTTACTTTTGTCTATAAATGATAGAAGATAGTGTCGGAATCATTTAAATATATATATATATATATATATATATATATATTAAGATGTCCTCAAAACCATTTGATCTATCGTAGAAAATATCTATCAGTGTCTGTATAATAAAAGTTTTGTGGCAGTTGTACATCAAGAAATAATGCAGAGAAATTTAAGAAAAGTTATATTTACCTTGTCAAAGTTATAATACCTTGTCATAACAGGAATTTAAGAACTATCGATACATAACGCTCAAAAGGTGGATGTTTCGTCATTTTATATGGTAAATTTTTATATTGTGGTAAATTGTGAAATTCGGAATAAATGTACATAATTACGAATAATTCTAAGCAATTATTTGGAAATCCAATTTTTTATTTCTAAAAATACGTTAGCCAGGATAATTCTTGTGGAGAATTTTAAATTTAAATATTTTTTAAAAGAACAGGTCAATATATTTCAGACAAATAGTTTAAACGATTTTTTTTTTTTTTTTTTTTTTTTTTTTTTTTAACCAACAAACGAAAAAAACTACAATCTTTCTCGTTGTTTTAACAATGAAATTTATTTTTGTATAAATTCTTTCAAAGAGGCTTAGTAAGTTGATAAAATGCTAATTTTGTGCATTTCTAGTCGTTTTAGCGTTGAAATAGCCTTATTTTCCCTTAAAAACGCATTAAAAAGCCCCAGTAATGCAATTTGGCGACTTTTTCCCACCTTGGCGTTTTTTTTGGCGACCTTGGCGAGAAAATCCTTATATGGGATATACCAAATATGGAAGCTGTAAGTTGATTGGTTGACCACTTTCTAGTGTTTTCTCGAAAAATCTGGGTTACATGGAACAGCATATAAGGAGCGCTTCCTCGCCAAGGCAGTCAGTTCAGTTCAGATCTCAGCCAGCTTCGCTAGCGCTTGCATTGCTCTTAAGCCTCTTTGAGAGAGACTTGCTTCAAGTGTTATTGCTATACAGTTTGTACTGTGGATTTGCTATTGACAGCTGTTGTTTAAGCTGTGGTTACTGCTTGACTTGAAGCTGATAATTGGTTTATTGACCTGTATTTTTCTGGAACTTCCTGTGAATAAGTTACTGAATTTTTGTACGTTTGGCCTTTCATTCTCAGACAACTCACGAACCCCCAAGTACGCAACATTTCTGGTGTCAGAAGTGGGATTGTCTGTGAATGGTGATAACGAGGGCTATGGAACAAGAAATGAAGAAATTTCTAGAAGGTTTCACTGCTCAGATGAACGAGTTAAGATCTGGATTGATAGAGAAAATGGAAACAGGACAAAGAGAGATGAAACAAAGTATGAAAGCATCGCAAAGAGAGATGAAAGATAGCCTGAGTCAAGAGATGAATGAAATGAAAGCCGGACAGAAAGAATTGAAAGACGGCTTGACTGAAGAAATGAAGGAAATGAAAGACACTATGGGTGAAGTTCAGGAAGAAATTAAATCTAATCAAGATGAGATGAAGAGAGAGCTTTCAACTGTGAAAGAATCAATCGAAAGTAAATTATCGGATATGGGAAGCAGAATAGATGGAATAGAAGAGAAAGTTTTGAAAATGGAAGAAAGTTTTGAAGAGAAAGCTATGAAGATAGAAGAAAATGTTATGAAGGTTGACGAGAAAGCTATGAAGATAGAAGAAAATGTTATGAAGGTTGAAGAGAAAGCTATGAAGATAGAAGAAAATGTTATGAAGGTTGAAGAGAGTGTTACGAAAATAGAACGGAGTTTTGAGGAGAAAGTTAAAGAAAATTTTGATCAGGAACTGAAAAGAAGGTTTTCAGAGATAGAAGGTAAATTGAAGAGAATAGAAGAAGATCTGGAGAGAAAAGTGGAAGAAAAGTTAGAATCCATGCCCCAGGAAACTGAAAAGAAAGAGAGAAGAAGCCAGAATCACGAATTTATTAAGCTATCTACCTACGACGGCAGTTCCTCCTGGCATGTATATAAGACGCAGTTTTCCATCGTAGCTGAAGCAAACGGCTGGGACTCTGTTGCAAAGACGGCTCATCTGGTAGGGTAGTTGCGGGGCGACGCCGCAGATATTCTGGAGACCCTTTCGAAGAAACAGCGATATGACTTCGAAGCTGTAACCAGAGCACTAGAGCTACGTTTTGGAGCGAAATGGTCCAGAGAATGTAGTCGACTCCAGCTAAGGTCCCGTCGTCAGAGACCAGGGGAAAGCTTACAAGAGCTGGCATCAAACATCCAGAGGCTTTCACATTTGGCTTTCTCAAACTGTCATCCTGAAACACGCAATGATCTGGCCCTAAAATATTTTATTGATGCTGTTGCAGATCCGGATATTCAAAAAGCCCTCAGACTCTCCGGCGTGAAGGATGTAGAGTCAGCCTTAGTGTATGCCCTAAAGATCGAGACAGCCCAACAAGCCGACCGTAAATATCTCCAGAACGACACAGCAGACGAAGTGAACGGCTCTCAAGATGATTTTAAAGACATTCAGAAAATGATTGCAGAAATTAATAGAAGACTACGCATTCTTGAGAGTAAAAGGGAAGACTCCAACAACTAAATGCTGGGGCTGTGGAAAAGACGGGCATATCAAACGAAGCTGCCCAGTAAGAACACCTAGAGAAGCAACCGAGAATGTCTCTGAAGTATGCCACCCAGAAGGAGCTCCTCGGGAAGATTCAGGTGCATTCTTGCGGAAGCCTCCATCTGAAGATCATAAATACATCTCTAAAACCGAGGATAAACACCAAAGAATAAAGCTAGTTGTTCGCCAAGTTACTGTCGCAATACCATCAGAACAAGATCCCGACCCATGGAGTGACGAAGAATTTAGAAAAGCCCAGTTGGAAGATCCTGACATAAAGCCAATATTACAGCTGAAGGAGACGACCAGCAACAGACCTAACTGGCAGGACATTTCCAGATTTAGTCCCATTACGAAAAGTTATTGGGCACTTTGGGACTCTCTTCATATTAGAAACGGCGTATTATACAGAAAGTGGGAATCTGATGATGGGAAAAGCTTCAGATGGCAGATTGTATTACCAAGATCAAAAATTCCAGCTGTTTTAGAACAACTGCATAGTAGTTCTACCGGAGGCCATTTTGGGGTAATGAAGACTCTGCAGAAAGTTCGGGAACGCTTCTACTGGTGCAAGGCAAAGGAGGAATTGGAGAAATGGTGTAAAACCTGTGATGCTTGTGCGGCACGTAAAGGCCCGCAGAAACGAAGTCGTGGAAGACTGCAACGGTATAACGTGGGAGCACCATTTTAACGGATTGCAATCGACACATCTTGGGTCCTTTGCCACGGACCTCCAGTGGAAATAAATACATTCTCGTCGTGATGGACTATTTCACCAAGTGGCCTGAGGCATATCCCATTCCCAATCAAGAGACATGCACAGTCGCAGAAGTCCTAGTGCAGCAATGGGTGTCAAGGTACGGAATGCCCCTACAACTTCATACCGACCAAGGTAGGAACTTTACCTCTGATGTTTTAAAAGGACTGTGTGAACTACTCGGCATAGACAAAACCCGGACAGCACCCTTACATCCCCAGTCGGACGGCATGGTCGAGAGGTTCAATCGTACCATCCTGAATAACCTCTCCCTTCTAGTATCAAGGAACCAGCAAGATTGGGACTTGAAGTTGCCATTGTTCCTGTTGGCTTTTCGAAGTGCTGTCCATGAAACCACCGGCTATACTCCAGCCCAGATGCTTATTGGACGTGAACTTCGTCTCCCATGTGATCTCCTTTTTGGTTGTCCACCCGATGCGCCTTCATCGCCCGAGGGGTAAATCCAAGATCTCCAGGCACGATTTGAGGACGTACACAACTTTGCTCGGGAGCGGATTAACATGGCAACGGAGAAAATGAAGACAAGGTTCGATCTAAAGGCTACACAATATGAGTTCCAGGAAGGAGAGAAGGTCTGGTTGTGGAATCCTGTTCGACGCAAAGGACACTCTCCCAAGTTACAATGCAACTGGGACGGACCATACACAGTCTTAAAAAGGCTGAATGATGTAGTGGTGCGGATCACTAAAACACCTTCATCAAAACCGAAGGTGGTGCTCTATAATATGCTAGCCAAGTACCACAAGTAACGGTAATATTAAAATTAAAAATGTAAATACTGGTAAAATTTGTGCATGCGTAATGTAAATATTTGTATATAAATATTTGAACATATTTGTGAATTTTGTAAATATTTCTCACTTGATTTGTATTTCTATTTTATCGTTATATGCAACTTAGTTTTTGTGTTTTAGATTGTGTAAATTTGTTTAGTTTCGCCTCTTGACTAAGGGTTGCACTGCCCGGGACGTGCAGTCCTTGGGAGGTGGGCAGTGTTACGAAATTGTAAATAATTGTGTTTATTTTTGTATAAATTCTTTTAAAGAGGCTTAGTAAGTTGATAAAGTGCTAATTTTGTGCATTTCTAGTCGTTTTAGCGTTGAAATAGCCTTATTTTCCCTTAAAAACGCATTGAAAAGCCCCAGTAATGCAGGTAATGGATTTGGTGCCAAATTTGGCGACTTTTCCCCACCTTGGCGATTTTTTTGGCGACCTTGGCGAGAAAATCCTTATATGGGATATACCAAATATGGAAGCTGTAAGTTGATTGGTTGACCACTTTCTAGAGTTTTCTCGAAAAATCTGGGTTCCATGGAACAGTATATAAGGAGCGCTTCTCGCCAAGGCAGTGAGTCAGTTCAATTTAGTTTTCAGCCAGCTTCGCTAGTGCTTGCATTGCTCTTGAGCCTCTTTGGAAGAGACTTGATGTATGTGTTATTGCTGTACAGTTTGTACTGTGGATTTGCTATTGACAGCTGTTGTTTAAGCTGTGGTTACTGCTTGAATTGAAGCTGATAATTGGTTTATTGACCTGTATTTTTCTGGAACTTCCTGTGAATAAATTACTGAATTTTTGTACGTTTGGCCTTTCATTCTCAGACAACTCACGAACCCCCCAAGTACACAACAGTGGCTTCACTTTTTTTAATTACATGGATTTTTGTAAAAACACATTGAAGGAAATATTGTAGTGGTGACAGCTGGCTATGTACATCACCGATCTCTTGCAAATCATTTGCCGGACTCTTGTTTAAAAAAATCGTACATTTAAGAAAAAAAAAAAAAAAGAAAGAAACATATCGTTGAAAAAATTTATTAGATGAAGTTGAATAAAATTATTTTTAATTATTGCAAAGTTTCTGAATTTGAAAATGATTTTACTTATTTTTCATTCATGTTTATGAAAATACAAAACGACGAGACGATACCAAGATAAATGAAATGGTTTTAAAATTTAAGATAATCTTTTTTACGTTTTTTCAATGTTATATTAAAAAGAAATTAGTTATTTGCCTTCGTAAGTTACTCAATGAATAAATACGTTAATACATAATCTGATACTAAGAATAATTTTAAAAAATAACCATTTTTTGTAATTTGAGAATTTATACGTATATATATATATGCGTGTGTGTGTGTATTAAACATGCACATATGTAAAAAAAAAAAAAAAAAAAAAAAAAAAAAAAAAAACTAAATGAATTATCTGAAGAATAAAAATGTATTGCTTCTTTCTAAAAAAAAAGACTACAATAACATTTTTCTTCATTTCTTGATATTAAATGTGTCTAAAAATAAGGTAGGACATTGAAAAACTAAAATTACAAAAATGCTAAAATAAATATTTAATCTTTTAAATCAACGTACGAATGATTGAAATTATGAAATATGTATTTAAAATGCAAAGTAAGAATTCGTTTTCTCAATATGCATTTTTAATGTACTTTTTCGTGAATTAATAATGTAAAAAAATAAGATAAGTTTCTTTTGTCTTCTATATTCATATAAAAATATAATATAAACGTATAATTGCTTTTTTTTTTTTTGGGGGGGGGGGCAGATTTATACATATTATGAGATATCATACACATTTTGTACTTTTTTCGAATGAAGAGTATCTCTGCGTGTTTAAAAATTTGTTCCAGCTCTACATCAAGAATTAATGCATAGAACTTTTATCAAATTTTACACTTACCTGTGAATTTACATAAATTCCTTTTTAATAAGTCTTGATTCATATCGCCTAGTAGGAGGCCTCCTTTGCTGCAAGGCTATACATGACCTTTTACATTATACACTATCTAACAATAAGTATATGGCCAGTTTCGAATTTACACGTTTTCTAAAATATCTAAAAAAAATTCTTTAGGAATCACCTTGAAATTTCGGTAATGTAGTAAAAAAACATGTTACACCTTATATATTACAGCAAAAGTTGTGCCCTGAAGATGAAAAAGAAACCAGTAAAAAACTAAACAAAAATCAAAGTGTTTTGGATCATCCTGTAAAAAGACACATTTTGTAGTTTTTTCGAATGAAGAATATCTCTGCGTGTTTAAAAATTTTTTCCAGCTCTACATCAAGAATTAATGCATAGAACTTTTATGAAATTTTACACTTACCTGTGAATTTACATAAATTCCTTTTTAATAAGTCTTGATTCATATCGCGTAGTAGGAGGCCTCCTTTGTTGCAAGTCTCTTCCTCACCTTTTACAGTATACACTATCTAACAATAAGTATATGACCAGATTCGAGTTTACACGTTTTCTAAAATATCTAAAAAAATTCTTTAGGAATCCCATTGAAATTTCAGTAATGTAAAAAAACATGTTACACTTTATATATTACAACAAAAGTTGTGCCCTGAAGATTAAAAAGAGACCAGTAAAAAACTAAACAAAAATCAAAGTGTTTTGGATCATCCTGTAAAAAGGCACATCTTGTGCTTTTTTAGAATGAAGAGTATCTCAGCGTGTTTAAAAAATTTGTTCCAGCTCTACATCAAGAATTAATGCATATAACCTTTGTGAAATTTTATATTTACCTGTAAATTTACACAAATTCCCTTTTAATAAGTCTTGATTCATACCGCCCAGTAGGTGACCTTCTATGATGCAAGACTATTCCTGACCTTTTACCGTATACTTTATCTACCAATAACTATTTGGACAGTTTCGAATTTGCACGTTTTCTCAAATATCTAAAATAAATCTCTAGGAATCATCTTGAAATTTCGATAGTGTAAACAACATGCTACACCTTATATATTTCAGCAAAAGTTGTGTCCTGAAGGTGAAAAAGAGACCAGTAAAAATTTAACAAAAATCAGAGTGTTTTGATCACCCTGTAAAAAGTAGTGCTTTAAATGCATTTTGGTTGTAGCATGTGACTATGAGGATTTTTTTCATTACCTGTATAACTTTATATGAGGCTACCATATATATTCATTGAGATATAACTGTGTAAAAATACTGAAAAAAAATTCACTTTTTGAAATATAACACATAGGGTATTAGATTCAATGCAAAGTCTATTTTATGAAATTTGGCATTCCATATTTAACACAGCACACTGCAGTCAAAATTCAAAAATTTTAAATATCTTACGAAATCTAAGCATTTGTACTAAACAGTTTTTAACTACACTGCAAAAAATGTCCTATTTGCTGTCAGAAATTCTCTGTAATTTGAGAAAATACGCGTAATTTACGAAAAATTTTCTGAAATTACAGAGAATTTCTGGCAGCAAAGAGGACATATTTTTTCAGTGTATGCATGCGCTAGCTTTAAAAAAAAATTCATTTGTATGTTTTAACAGCCAAAAGTATTGAGTATAACTAAAAACCCCAAACAAATATTGTGTACTTTCAAAAAGTTTTGAGAGATAGAATGGACAGAATTTCAGTTCTTCTCAAAATAAAAACTAAACTATAAGGGTTGTTAGAAATTTTTATTATTATTATAATTATAATTATAATTATTATTATTCAATCAATGCACAATGGTAATACAGTGTTCACTGATTGAACCGTCCTTGGATAATTATTTTTTAATGTACAGAATCTCATAAAAATAAAACGGAATTAATGTTACTAAATATTATTTCAATGCATATTTAAGTACTGATTAGAAACTTAAACATTTATTTACTTACTTTTTTTTTTTTTTTTTTTTTTCATTTTGTTAAAGATTATACCTGCATTACTTTTTTTTTCTTAACCTTTTGTTTACAGTAAATTAAATTATATATATATATATATTATATTTTACATTTTCAACATATCCAAAGTTTTCCAGAAATTATAGTATGTAAAGTGTTTGTGTTATGTAGTATTATACATATAAAGTAAAGCTATGAGAATTTGTGCACAATTTAATAGAATAATATGAAAAATCCAAATATTAATTTTTTGCTAAACTATTGCTGAATAAATTTGAACTCATTAGTTTTCGATGCATTTCCATTATTATTTTGTTTTTATGTTATAGTTTAAAGCAACAGCTGTTATGGAACCTTGAGAGCTATTTTGCGCAATATTTCCTTTTAGGTAAGTGTGATTGCGGACATGGATAGGATAGATTATGCTTACATATAACAATAACACTAGTCGACAAAAAAAAAAAAAAAAAAAAAAAAAAAAAATCAGTGTCAATGCTGCTATAAGAAAAATATTTCTAAGTGCACCTTGATACATTTCCTATTCCTAATTATAGGAAGAAAAAATTCATCACCTAAAATTCGTATAATGAATCGAGCAGATTTTATTCTTCGTTAATATATGAAGTAGATAGGAGAGAAGGTACTTTTCATTTCGCCGGCGCAAATTAAAAAACCTCCCCTATGATATAGAATAAGTTTCACTTATTCTATACCATATGATCAAGGAATTTAAACTAAAGTTAAAAATATAGCCAAAAAACATAATATAAATATACCTATAATAACAAATCCTAATATCTACCAGTTAATTCGAAACGATAAAGACACAACCCCCCCCCCTCTTGAAACAACTGGAATTTACCAAATCCCTTTTAAATATACAAATGAAAAACGAGGCAATTATATTGGAGTAACCAAAAGAAAAATATCAACTAGAATCAAAGAACATCAAAACGACATCAAATATCGTAAAATAACTACAGCCCTCACTAAGGTTAATAAAGAAAACAACATAGACATTATTTTTAACGAAACGAGAAAAATAGCAAATTATAATAACCCCGATTACGCTTTTTACCGTGAAACCATAGAAATAGTTAAAGACAAATTAGCGTGTAACGGGCACGAGTCGCGCGCCGATTTGGATCGAGTGTGGCGCCACATCATGGAGAATGGGACCGGGAAAAGGAAGGAAGATGAAAAATCAGTTTCAACAACGGAGGCAGATCATGTAGCTACTGAAGAAGGGGCGGATTTCGCCCTGAAAGATCTCTAGTGTCTTAACAGAGCATTATTAAAGGCATTTTTTAAATAGTTGAATTTAAAGTTGGTCTGTTTAAAAGTTTTAAAATTTTAATACTGCTTTATTTTTAAGCTGACATTTCAAAGCTGAAGACTTTCACTTTTTAACAGAGACTTTTATAAGACTTTTTTTTTTTTTTAACAGAGCTGCAGTTAATGCAGGTCACCATTTGTCGGCGATGAAACTGTAGCAAACTAATTCATCTTGACTTTTTAACTGGATGTGTAAATTGGTGATTAGTGTAACACTAACTTGAATTTAAACAACAACAACAACAAAAAAAAAAATAGACATAAATATATCAGCATTAACTGAAATAAAACTAAAATTATGATGCTTCTTGCAACTTAACTTAAAATATTAAATCATAACAAAACAATTTTTGAAGCCGCCGTTCTGACTCCTAACTTCGCTTTTTAAGCAAATCTTTTCCGACGTCGAAACAAGGTCGTTGCCAATCTAGGAAACTCCGAAAATATAAATTCTTGCTAGACTCCATATATGTATATATGTATATATATATATATATATATATATATATATATATATGTATATACTGATTTATTTTTGTGATAGTCCTTTTAAAAAAAATCTGTCAAATAAATCAACTATATTTGGGCCTTGAATAAGATCTCACTGTTTCTTAACAGATATCATTACCATAATTACGCGCATGTAATTTCATCTGGCAACACATCTAGACAGACAAACAGACAGTGTCCCGATACACAAACCAGTGATAGTATTTACTGTATTTTATATATGAAAAATTTGATAGTAAATTCGAATAACATATTTCAAGTACATTATGATTTGAGTACAGTAAAGTTATTAAAATATGGTTTAAAGAAATGTCTCTCATAGAACGCAATGCTTTGGAATAATTTTGGGTGTCCCTGTACACAAACCAGTAGTGGCATTTACTCTATTTTATATATGAAACATCTGATAGTCAACTTGAATAATATTTTCCAGTTTTATTAAGATTTGTGTACAGTAAAGGTATCAAAATATAATTTAAAGAAATACCTCTCATAGAACACAATGCTTTGGGATATTTTCAGGTATCCCTGTACACAAACCGGTGGAGATATTAACTCCATTTGCAATATGGAACATCAAATCATTAACTTAAATAACATATATCAGTTTCAAATAATTCCATAAATATTTATGGAAGTTAGAATGCAGAAATGCAGACAGACAGACAAACCGAAGTCATTAACGCTTTTCAACCTTGCTAAAAATATGTTAAAAATAACATATTATATTTTTCTTAATTTAAATGAAGCTGCTTAACTATTATCAATGAATAAATGTACGGTACAATATATTAAAAATAAAAATAGTAAACTAAATTTAAATATACTTTTACAATGCCTAGTTTTGAAACTGTTTCAAGTATATATATATATATATATATATATATATATATATATATATAAGAAGTATTTTTTGGGGGGATTCTATTTCGTGTTCTTGCAAAATCACAAAATATATATTGCGTTTGATACCATTTAAGAAATCCTAGTGAAACAATAGATTAAATGTACTTCTGAAATTCTAATATATGCGGTTCAATACTTTGTTTCTGTCAAGTAAATTTTCTTCGGGTGTTTTATTCCCGTTACGGGACACTAAATTCTCAGTACATTTTATTGTATTTTTACTGAAAAATCCCTATTTGTTTACATCATACATTCTTACAGTACTCAAATTCTTATCTTTCACACTGTTTTTAACCTTATTTTAGAATTGTTCAAATAAAATAAGCTTTATAAAATGTTTATATGTTAAACAATTTATATTACTCATCTAAATAAATAAAAAATTAATATTAATATTTAATTGTGAAAAATAATCATTAATATTAATATTTAATAAAAAGTAAATATGAATAAAAAGTAATATGAATAAAAAGTGATATTAATATTTGATAGTGTTAGATTAAGTCAGTGTGTACGATGCGTTCACATAGAAATATACAGTTCATAATAATATTTCAGAATCTAAATACTGTGTACGCGATTCAGTTCCTGAGCAGTCTCTTAAAGATTATAAATAGGCTTTGTTAAACGGTAGAATATTTATTTTCTACATAAAGAAAAATACACTAAGAACTTTATCAAGCTTAGAAAATAAAATAAAATAAAATGATGAGCTACATTAAGTTTATAAGTTATGTTTATTCTTATAGTTGAGTGTAGTAACAACTTAGAGAGAAATCTTGATTAGGCAAATTGCCCATATAATGAATTAGAACAGTAGATTAGAGATCGATTTGCATTTATAGCTGACATAGTACACTATCACAGTACCCAAATTCTTATCTTTCACACATTTTTTAAACTTTATTTTAGAATTGTTCAAGAAAAAAAAAAAATGTTTATAATATGCTTATCTGTTAAACATTTTATATTACCCATATAAATAAATAAAAAGTAAAGATGTAAGTAAAATAAAAATCGCAAATAAATTTTTAAATAAGGTAAAGCTAGGAGAGATGACTTTGTAGGAGAGATTGGGAAAATATCGGATTGGTAGGAAGTAATAGATTGGGCGTGCTGAGACTCCAGGTATTTGTACAACATCGATAGTGGTGTGATGACTTCAATAAGCATGTTGATTGTTTCAAGCGTCTAAGATCAAATGCGATTATTTTGTCACGTTTTCAAAAATAAATTTTTGAGTTTTCATAACTCTTTCTAAGAATTTCCTTAGAATGGCAGCAAAACAAAATACTTTTTTAATTAAAAGATTTTTCATAAGATTTCTCACAAACGGTACGAACACAAATGGTTCATTCTAGAACCGAATAATACTTGAATAAAAGTTTCCTCTCCTGCCGAAATTGTAGAGTTATTGCTTTTTGTTCTTTGGAGATACTGCTCATTGATTTCCTTAAATTCTGTTGGAGGGAAGATTGCATAGTTCTTTTGTAATGAAAAAGGCGAATTTCACTATTTTGTTTTATGATTTTTACACTACAGTCGCCAGCAAGACTATCCGAGCACTAACCAATAATTCTGACGTCAAAGAAGTACATTTAATACTATTTTCTTACATAAATCTTTGTCGAATCATGTTCTTAGATTGTCTAAGAACATGACTCGACAAGGATTTATTTCACAAAGTAGTATTAAGCGTACTTGTTTTAGACAGGGATTATTGCCAGTGATCAGCTACTTTTGCTGCCGACTGTATCACACATGGTAACCTTTCGTGCTATCAACCCTGCCTCCTGGCCATCCTGTCTGCTGGCAACTCCTGTTTGGCAACCCTGTATTCATACCTTATCTTTTTTTTTCTGGTATTCTAGTTAACAGATATTATTTGTTAAGTATGATTGTGCTGTTTTATAGTTAAAGTGTCATGTTCAAAATGGCGAGTTTTCAGTATAGAACTTATAAAACTGTACCCGATAAGTTTTGCTGTATGTGTGACCTATTCATACTAAAATCACAAGCTAGACATTTAACACAAGACGTAAAAAAGCCTATTTTCTGTATTTTGATTTTAAAATAACAAACAACAACAATTCAACCATTTAGTGTTTTTCCATGTTTTTATTTTCTACTTAGTCTACAATATGCATATTATCTCCATATTAACAGTATTCCATGCTAAATCAATAATATTGATAGTAATAATGCATGTCTGCTATAGACTTTTGTACATTTCTTCCAGTACAGATTAAATAATCATAACAAAAAAACTGTACGTGTTACATAGTTTTCACTGTTGTTTCTTAATTCTGCACTACAGAATAAGTTGAAAATAGCTAATTTGATTTCTGTTACCCTCATTTTTTTTTTCTTTTTTTTAAGGACTGAGGGCCTATTAGTCTCAATCTGAAATTTTTGCGTTGTCGTTTTCGATAGTTAGACATTTGTCGAAATCATTTTTCGATAGTTGGACTTTTATCGAAATCTAAAATTTATCGAAAATATAATTGAATAATTTGAAAGCGATGTCATAATTGGGAAGAAAAAAAACTAATAGTCCTCCGTCCTAAACTAAATTCTGCATTTGCCAGAATTTCATCAAAATCTTTTTATTATTATTATTATTATTGAAAGAAAAAGAAAAGAAAATTAATAATAATCAGTATCATTACAAGCGATATCGAAAAAGTTTTTTTTAATAATTTTGAATTAGGAAATAAAAAGTGCGCGTGAAATAATATGAAATAAAAATAAGTAAAAAAATTAATTTAACGATTTAATGTTTTTGTTTTTGTTGTAAAATTGGCATAATTTGAATTTTTAATTTAAAAACACTAGAAAAAAATTGTCAAACTTCCATATTCGATTGAAAACACAAACATTTCATTTCAAAGGATGATATTTACACAATAAATATCCAACTAATATACTAATTAAAAGGAAAATGATAAATATTCTATCATAATTTGAAGTCAAATTTGTTTTCAAATGTCTAAATAACGTATCTGATATAAGATACTAATTTGTTGCAGCGGAATAGATTTGATATCGGTCATCCTTGGCAGAAAAAAAAAATATATATATATATCGCCAAATTATTTTATTTTCGGAAAAAAATAAACGTGTATTTTATTTTATTTTTTTATTATTGAAAGAAAAAGAAAAGAAAATTAATAATAATCAGTATCGTTACAAGCGATATCGAAAAAGTTTTTTTTTTTTTTTTTTTTTTTTTTTTTTAATTTGGAATTAGGAAATAAAAAGTGCGCGTGAAATAATATGAAATAAAAATAAGTAAAAAAAATGAATTTAATGATTTAATGTTTTTGTTTTCCGGGGGCTGCTCATGCATATAAAAAATGCGTATTTAAACGAGTCGAAGAAGGAAGCGAAATAAGTATTGAGTTATATTACGATAAATACGATATATAATATGATATGATATATTAGACCTATCGTCCAGGGTTAGTAGGCATTTTCGTTGAAAGGAATAGTTTGTTCGTTCAGTGAGGTACAACTTTCACATTAGTCCCTTGGATGGATGGATGGTTTTTTATGGCACAAAGTCCACAATGGGACATGCTGCGCCAAACAAAAGAAGGATAGAGAATAAAATTTAGCATCTGGCTGGGTTTACCCATCCAGTTTGTCATTAACACAAATTGAAAACAAGAGAAGGTAAAAGGTAAAATCAAAGTCATATAAAATACATTGTAAATAAAAACAGATGCAAAATGTAATGAACAGTGTAGATAATAAAAACTTATGTACAATGAGATGCAGAGTGTAAATAATAAAATCAAATGTCATAGTAAAAACCAGCGTCTTTTGGTTTTTTGATAATTTGGGATATTGATAAGTTTTTTTATTCTTTTTTTATACAATTTATTGACAAGGTTTTTACTATAGCCTGCTTTAAAAGCCATATTTTTAATGTAATTTATTTCTTTTTCTAAATCGGTGGGGTCGTTACAAATTAATATTGCGCGGTTGATGTAGGCTTGCATTGCATTAATCTTATCTTATAATAAGATTAATGCAATACAAGCCTACATCAACCGCGCAATATTAATTTGTAACGACCCCACCGGTTTAGAAAAAGAAATACAAAAAAAAAAAAAAAAAAAAAAAAAAAAATCAGTTTTCTGCGGTACAATAACAGCAAGCAAACACATGTCAGAGCTACAAAGTCTACCCTGACTATTGCAAATAATATGTTAAAATAAAAGAAAGAAAAAACTACATTACTTTTTGTGACATTAGCTTATTTTTATGTATATATTGAGTGTTTGAGGGATTTTCGGCGATAACTTCGAACTCACCCCTAAGGGTGGTCCGGAGACATGTCATCACAATTTTGATCTTTAAAGGAAGGGACGACTTCCCCAAGCAAAAATCTCGCAAAATCCGAATTTTCAAGTATATCTCTACCAATAATAGTACAAAGAAGTTCAAAACGACCGTGCGTCTTTTTGAGAACACTTCCAAAAAACCATTTTTGTATTTTTGAAATTTTCGATTTTGGAGGGGAGCTAGAAGGGGCAAATTGCAAAAGCTCTTGGCCTTCTAGCGCTAAATTCATCCGGAGAGATTTTTAGGAGCTGCGATTACGAATTTTGGTGTGTGGGTTATTTACGTGTATCCAACACCTATTGCTACGGAATTTTGCGAAATCCACGCTTCTTTTCCCTCAGCTGAGCAATAAACGCGTTTCCAAGCATAAATTTGCTTCAAATAATCTCAGTAAAATTACATTTCTGTATGTGTTTGTTATGTGTACCCAACACGCACTGCAAACAGATTTTGCGATATTCTCCTTTGCCTCCCCCCCCCCCTTTACGAGCGGTAGGGGTCCAAAAAACGTTTTCAAGAGTAACTCTGCTCTAATTTATCTCAAGAAAGCGATTTTTTTTTTTATGTGCGATTGATTATGCTTATCCAACATATATTACAAATGGATTTTGCGAAATTCCTTCCAATCATTTGGGTCAAAAAACATTTTTTCATTCATAACTGTTCTCCAGAATCGCTTATAAATGCGATTTTAGATATACGATTCGGTTATACGTATCCAACACGGAATATGAAGAGACTTTGCGAAATTCATCCTACCCCACCCCCCTCATACTTTTTAACCCTCCAAGTGCTGATCGTTTCACTCTTAAGTGCTAAGCGTTTTTAAGGCACCGTCCAGATATATTTTTCGTGCAGGCGAATAAAATCTATTCATATCGCGATTTTACGAGTTGTTATATAGATTTTACGAATCGTCTCACTGCGGGACGATAGCTCTCTAGCGTGGATCCGAATAGTCTCACAGCGATACAATAGCACTTCGAGGGTGAAACGTAACTCTGCTCCAAATTATCTTAGGAAGGCTATTTTTATGTATCGGCTGGTTATACGTACCCAACACAGATTATAAAGAGATTTTGCGAAAATATTCACTCTCTCGCGTTTGGACGGGCAGAGACAAAACACATTTTATAGCTAACTCTACTCCAAATTACCTCAGAATGGTAAGTTTTGGTGTGTGAGTGTTAATTAAGGGTACGCAATATGTACGTTATGGGATTTTACGAAACTTCTAACTTTACCCACTAGAAGAAGGGAGTGAAAAAGCGGGAAACCATGCTGAAGCATTAAGAATCCGGATTCATTATGTTGACAGCGTTAAAAACCAGTACAGAAGTCAGCGGGAATTTTATTTGAGGTTTTTGACTAATTTGAATGATTTTTATTTTATTTTATTTTTTATTTATAATGACATGGAATTTTTACAATTCATTCAAATATAGTAACTAACGAAGTGGGAGAAACCTGCTAAATTACACTAAGAATTTAGTTTATTTTTTTATTTTTTTATTTTTTATTTATTATTATTATTATTATTATTATTATTATTATTATTATTTGTAAACTACATTTTGGTTTTATTAGAAGAACATTTTGATTATACCTTTGAAACAATTGAAATTGCAAGGTAAGCTTTTTATTTTATTTTAATATATATATTAGATGTTGCGTTATAAGTTTACATATCCATTTCTTAATATTATCACTCGATTTATATTACTGTTGACCAGATAATGGAAATCACTTTTAACTTCTGAATGTGACAGATTGTTCGTAATGGCTCGAAATCTAATTTAAAGTACTTGTACTACCTTTATCGCATTATAATTAGCAACATCAAAATGTTCATTATGCGTTCATTAAAACGTTCATGGTGAATGGCTTAAAAGCTTTTGATCTCACTTTTGGAGTGAAGTCAAGTGACATTACAACAAAACTTTTTTTGATATCAGAAACAAAATAAAACTAATTTAATTATTCCATTTTGATATATATACTGCAATAAGTGGAAATAATTTCGTGCTTAACGAGGACAAAAATTATTCAGCAATTATTCTATTTGAATTAGTTATGTCAAATACTGTTTTCTGTATCATTTTATCAAACACGCTTTTATAATTAAGTTTATTTTTACTGGCATTGCTTTTAGATTGTACTTTTTTTCAAGATTATTGAGTACTAGTCCAGTAAATATCCCAAATTTTTACTAAATTACATTGAATTGTCAACAACAATTAAAAATATTAAATAAGGACTTTAACTGAAAATGAATAATTTTTAAATAATGACTTCATTTACATATGCCAATAAAATAAAATAAAAAATATTTTTCTTTTTTACTAAGTTTGATTCTAAAGGTTTTCATTAATAAGGAAAAATTCAAATCGAATATCTAAAAAATTCTTAATTTATTAGCAATTACTTTGTACAGAATTTTACCTTAACATTTTCGGATATAATACTTTCGTCTGAAGGGAAAAAAAAAAAAAAAAAAAAAAAAAAAAAAAAAAAAAAAACAGCAAATCGACCGTTTTTAAGCACTGGTGGAAGAACAATCATGCAATTTTCAATATAATTTTCATAAACTAATATGCAGACGTCAAACTGCAGATATATTCGTTTTCTTTCACAGGGACACAATGAAAATTTATCATTATGATCTGTGAACTCATATTATTTGAAGCGCAATAGCGTTAAACTAAACAAAATACTATATGAAGAAAAGAACTCATACACCTTATTACAATTTTCTCTTTTACGTATTTAACGATTTCTCTTACTTTAATTTATTTATATAACCGTTCATTACTTAATTGTTCGGAAAGTCGAGTGGAGTCACTCTATTTTTTTTTTCTTTTTATTTGGAATAATTTCAAAACCTGCAATTTTTGTATAGTACCAAAGAAATGAAATGATGCCCTTTATTAATTCGTTTTGTTGTATTCTACAAAATACTCAATAATAATAACAATAAACTACATGAAGCTTTCTTTTCTTTTTAAACATAATATAATAAACATATACTCTGTATTTTATCCTGGTTTATTATATAAAATAAAAACGTTACATTTTAATATAGGTAAGTAAAACTATTTATTTGTTTGATCTAAATAATTACTATATAAAAATATGTATTTAGTACTGGGTAATTGCAATTTTATATGGAACGACTGCTTGAACTCGTCACGACATAGTATTACACATAGCTGTATCTTTTAGCTTAAACCTTTTGAAATTTCATTTTGCCCAGCATCCTAAATATTTTTTTCAAGAATTTGAAATGTTGTAGCATACAAATTTCGATTCCCTCCACTGAAATAATAATGTTTTCGAACCGATTGAAATCAGGACTATTTTTAGATTTGGTAAAGGAGAAATTCTATGATATTTTTTGTAAGATTTAATCTAAAGTGAAAAAAAAAAAAAAAAAAAGGATTACTTACAGAATTGTAGGCGCTCATATGGATGAATGCATAATTTTAACATACTTGAATCAAATAAGCGTACCACGACGATGTGCGTCAAGGTGCATTATCATCTTGAATTATTCATTGTAGAAAACTCTGAAATACATCCAAAATAGTGCACTGTTAAAAATTTCTGTAATTTCAATGCAAATATTTATCCAGAGTATCTGTAAATTTACAGTAATTCTTAGTTAAAAGTGAATAATCGAGCTTCTCAACCTTTATTCTGTATTTTTACGTGATCTCATTACTTTATTATTTAATTAAAATTAAAAATGACTGTTTCTACTTTAGAAAAAACATTCCAAGTCCGAAATATATTCTATACAATAATTAATTAAATTAATATTAATTATTAAAATTAATGTATAAAATATATTTTTTAACATCTCCGTTTATTTTTCTCTGTAATTTTGTGTAAGACTTAAGATAATAGATTACACAGAGTTTTGTGTTAAAAAAATTAACAGTGTGGGGAAGGCACTCACTTTTACAATGACTGTGTTTCATTTCGAGTTAATTGAACTCTTAAGCAGTAAAATTTGCCCGACTCCTTAAGAAAATATGCTCCCTAGAAACATAATGTACACAATATATTTCCCTATTTTAAGAATGCAATTTTTGTTAAGTCGGTCTCATTTTCGTCATACGGCAAGCTTGTTTTATTCATTTGTAAATAAGTTAAACTTGACTCACCTGAAAATACTCCTAGATTTTAATAATTAACTGGGCATTAAAAAAAAAAAAAAATTGACCCACTGAAGACTTGTTTGCTTTCTTTTCGTTATGGCTTTTTTGAAAATCTTCTGGCTTTTAAACCTGCTTTGTTTAATCGTCGCTACACTCTTTTTAAAGAAAAAACTGGAGAGCTGTTTGAAAACGTATTTCTAAATCTCTCCTAAGTTTTGAACATAAAAGAAATTGATTTTTTAAATATTGTCTCTTTAACTTGCTATCATCTCGCTTCAATGAGATACGTAGCCACCTAGAGCTGTGGTCGTAAACCTTTTGACTTTACGGATTCAATTTACAGTTTAAAATCCCACAGACCAACAAATTTAAAATCTAAAACCCAACGGATCACTAATATTATTGAATAAGAAACGTAATATATGTTGGTGAGAAATAAACTCAAATGACATTCTTTCAATAATTACAAAAACTTTCTTTTTCATATTATTCTAAAAACATTTCATTTGACTCTTTTATTTCTTCATGCATATATACATCTACATTGGAGCGACGCTGTGACGCATTTGTTCTGATTGGCCGTCTGTGTTTCTATGTACATGTAATGATGTATTTTTCGCTTTTTTTTTTTTCCTCTTCTTCGATGTTCAGTTTTATAATAAAAATGTGATTAAAAGGAACACACGTGGGTTCTTCTTTTTATTCCCACAACATATATTTTTTCCTATTTATAAACCAAGCTAAAGAAGGCTGGTTTAATTCAATTAAAACCATTATTTAATTAATTTCAAATTATATATTTTAAACAGCATCAGTCAACTCAAATGATAGTTCCTGAAACTCCAACTGATTTATTTTCATTTACGAAATACCACATCTTGATACTGAAAGCTGAAATAAAAGAGGATACTCACAAACAAGGTGAGTGCACTTTACTTACCTTATAAACCTTGAACTATTTTTATAAAATATATAAGAATAAGTAAATTAAATATTTAATAATAATACTTTTGTCAATTTTAATAGATTATGAAAACTGACGCGCTGAATTGAGATTTTAAATTTATTCTTGACAAAAGTTTTTTCTTTGCATATTTGAAGAAACATTTGCTACATTTAAAATAACATTATTTTGCTACATTTAAAATAATAATAATGATAAAAAATGTAAGCGAAAATAAATAAATATGTTTTTTTTTTTTTGTTTCTTGAAAACGAAAGTATAGAAATCTGTATAAACATTAAAAACGAAAGAACTGAAAATATATATAAGAATGTTTAAAATAAACATATGAATGATTAAATATAAAATTTCAGTTATTATAAACTAGAAAGAAAACAAAATTGAAATATTAAAATGAGTATCCTCAAGGACACTATAATTGAAAAACTTAACGCACAAAATTATTATGATGTGTGGAAGTTTAAATTGGAGATGTTTCTCCAAAAGAAAGATTTATATTCTGTGGTTATTAACAATGCTCCGAATCCAACTACTGATACATGGAATAACAAAAATAGGAAAGCACGCTCAATCATAAACCTCTTAATAGAGGATAATCAAATAATCCATGTCAAAAATCTCGAGACCGCTAAAGAATGCTGGAACGCATTAAAAGCTGTACATGAGCGTTCAACCCTCAGCAGTAAACTATTTTTGCTCAGAAAGCTTTACTCTACGAAATTAACTGAGGGTGGCGATATGATCGACCATTTAACGTACATTTATCAATTACGAGATAAGTTAGTATCAATCGGAGAAGAAATTAACGACAGGCACCTTTCAGCCCTAATGCTCTGTTCCTTACCTCCAAGTTACGATGTTCTCATCACTGCTTTAGAATCGCGAGATGAAAAAGATCTAGTACCAGAGTTTATATGCTCGAAATTGATTGATGAATTTTCTAAAAGAAAAGAAAACAAATCTGAAAATAATTCAGTGTTAAAGGTTAAATTTAAACCGAAACCAGAAAATTCAAAGTTCTGCCGTTATTGTAAAAAAAGAATCGCATACAATTGAAGAATGCTGGCATCTTAAAAATAAAATTAAAGAAAAGACTCCGAAACAAACAAAAGCCAGCAATGCCAGATCAACTTTCAAATCTGGTATGTACTCTCAAGACAGACATAACGCGGATAGGGCTCTTATTACTGAGAGTGAAAATAAAAAACCTAACGATAAAATATTCACTCTATTCATCGGTGAGAAATCTAACAATTGGTATGTAGACTCAGGTTGTTCAACGCATGTATGCAATGATAGGAGTAAATTTCATGAATTTAATTATAATAATTCACGCGTAACAATCGCGAATGGACAGGAGATAGAATCCCTGGGTCATGGGTCTGTGAAATTAAACACCATAAATTCCAATAACACACATAATACTATAATATTGAAAAATGTTTTATATGTACCAGAGATAGAGACAAACCTCATATCTGTAAAAGAGGCTACTGAAAATGGTTGTGTAGCAATATTTGAAAACAAATCATGCAAAATAATGCATGAAGGAGAAACATGCATTGAAGGTTACATTAACAACAATTTATACGAATGCAAAGTTAACTATGATACAACACACACTATAAACATGGTAAAAACATGCGAAAATAAAAATTGTATTGATAAATGGCACATTAAATTAGGCCATAGAAACATTAGTCATATAAAACAATTGGTAAACAACAACATGGCAGTTGGGATAAAACTAGACAACTGCAAACATGATAATGCATGTGAAACTTGCATATTAACTAAATTAACGGACAATCCTTATCCCAAAAAGGCTCAGTTTAGGGCAACTAAAGCACTAGAGTTGGTACACACTGACTTGTGTGGACCAATGACAACCCCCACGGTCGGTGGAAAATACTATTTTTTAACTTTTATTGATGATTTCAGTAGATTTACAGTTATATACCTACTGAGAAAAAATGATGAAGTTTTCACAAAATTGAGGGAATACATCGCAATGACATCAAACAAGTTCGGACGAACTTTGCATGCAATCCGCTCCGACAACGGAGGGGAGTATACCGGGACAGAATTAAATGAATACTTAACAAAATTAGTGATAGACCACCAATTCACTGTTCCCTATTCAGCTTCTCAAAATGGAACTGCTGAACGTAAAAATCGTACTTTAGTTGAAATGGCACGTTGTTTATTAAAGGATGGCAATTTACCAAATTCTTTCTGGGGGGAGGCAATAAATACCGCAGTTTACTTGCAAAATAGACTCCCAACATCTTCGTGGGAATTGACACCTTATGAATTATGGACAGGTCGAAAACCTGACCTATCGATGTTAAAACCATTTGGTTGTCGTGCCTATGCATACGTACAAAAGGTACACAGGGGAAAATTAGATAATACGGCACAGGAAGGTATATTCGTAGGGTACGATAATAGAAGTAAAGGATATAGGATCTGCACAAATGGCAAAAACATAATTATTAGTCGAACCGTAAAATTTGTAGAAAATGAAAAACAAGCGATACTTAAATATGAAATATCACAAAACAATGATGAGAAAAGTGATAATAAAAATCCATCACCAAATTTGCAAATAATAGACTCAGAGATAGATGAAACTAATGATAGTGTTGTGTCAGATAATTCACAAAATATTCCACGTAGATCACAAAGATCTAATAAAGGGGTACCACCAGATAGATTCGCATTCACATTACACAATAAAAGAATAAGTGAACCAAAATGCTGGGATGATATAATAAGTATGGAAAACCCTGTAGAAAAGGAAAATTGGATCAATGCTACATTAGATGAAATAAATTCACTCAAGCAGAATGACACCTGGGATTTAGTTTAGGTTTCACCAGGGATGAAAATAGTAGGGTACAAATGGGCATTCAAAGCAAAATATAACAGTCAGGGCCGTGTTGAAAAATACAAAGCTAGGCTTGTTGCGAAGGGCTTTTCACAGAAATATGGAATAGACTACGATGAGACTTTCGCCCCAGTGGCGTCTCACACAACTTTGAGAATTTTTTTGGCAATGAGTCTTTATAAGAATTTAAGTCTTAGACATATTGATATCAAGACTGCATTTTTACACGGTAAATTGAGTGAAGATGTTTATATGCATCAACCAGAAGGATACGTGGTATACGGGGAAGAACATAAGGTGTGTAAATTAAAAAAGGCAATATACGGGCTAAAGCAGGCCGCGAGAGCATGGAATTTAAAATTGAATGAGTCATTACTTAACTTAGGCTTTATTCAAAGTCAATTCGACAAGTTTCTTTATAAACGTAAACAAAACGATGTAACTACTTATGTACTTGTGTATGTCGATGATTTGTTAATAGCGGGGAATGATCAACAAATAAATGAAATTGTAAACAAACTAAAACAAGAATACCCGTTAACAGACTTGGGAGAAGCAAAACAATATCTTGGGATAAATTATAATCGCCCTAATGAAAATACAATGACTCTTGATCAAACACACAAAATACAAGAACTTATAGTCAAATACGGTTTAGAAAAATCAAAACCTACAGACACTCCTATGGACACAGGTTACATAAAATTAAATGACGAAGAAAACCTTTTACCAGAAAATACACAATATAGACAGGCTGTAGGCGCATTGTTATATATTTCAACCGTGTCACGTCCGGATATTAGCGCCGTGGTAAATATTTTGAGTAGAAGAAATGAGCGCCCAAGAGCAAAAGATTGGGAAGCGGTAAAAAAGATGAATGAGATATTTAAAAAGTACAATTAATCTTAAATTGACATATAATAATATTGAAGAGCCTGTCTTGAGGGTATATGCAGATTCCGACTGGGCAAACGATCCCAGTGATCGTAAGTCTACAACAGGAAATTTGTTCTGCATAGGAGCAAATACTGTATACTGGACAAGCAAAAAACAAAAATCTGTATCAATGTCATCAGTGGAAGCGGAATATATTTCTGCAGCAAGTGCCGCGCAAGAAGTAAAATGGCTTATAAACCTTTTTGAAGAAATTGATATGCAACAAAATTGTCCTATTACACTCTATGAAGACAATCTTTCTTGCATCAAATTGGCTGAAAATGACAAGTTTCGACAGAAAACTAAGCACATCGAGATAAGGTACCATCTGATTCGAGACCTTGTTGAGCATGGCACAATAAAGATTGAGTATGTAAGTACTGAAAATATGATCGCCGATGTGCTCACCAAGCCTCTGCCGAGACATTCTTTTCGAAAATTACGAATTTCTTTGTTGAACTGTAATTAAATGTCATCGAGTTTACGCAGGGGTGTTGGTGAGAAATAAACTCAAAATGACATTCTTTCAATAATTACAAAAACTTTCTTTTTCATATTATTCTAAAAACATTTCATTTGACTCTTTTATTTCTTCATGCATATATACATCTACATTGGAGCGACGCTGTGACGCATTTGTTCTGATTGGCCGTCTGTGTTTCTATGTACATGTAATGATGTATTTTTCGTTTTTTTTTCCTCTTCTTCGATGTTCAGTTTTATAATAAAAATGTGATTAAAAGGAACACACGTGGGTTCTTCTTTTTATTCCCACAACATATATTTTTTCCTATTCATAAACCAAGCTAAAGAAGGCTGGTTTAATTCAATTAAAACCATTATTTAATTAATTTCAAATTATATATTTTAAACAGCATCAGTCAACTCAAATGATAGTTCCTGAAACTCCAACTGATATATTTTCATTTACGAAATACCACATCTTGATACTGAAAGCTGAAATAAAAGAGGATACTCACAAACAAGGTGAGTGCACTTTACTCACCTTATAAACCTTGAACTATTTTTATAAAATATATAAGAATAAGTAAATTAAATATTTAATAATAATACTTTTGTCAATTTTATTAGATTATGAAAACTGACGCGCTGAATTGAGATTTTAAATTTATTCTTCACAAAAGTTTTTTCTTTGCATATTTGAAGAAACATTTGCTACATTTAAAATAACATTATTTTACTACATTTAAAATAATAATAATGATAAAAAATGTAAGCGAAAATAAATAAATATGTTTTTTTTTTTTTGTTTCTTGAAAACGAAAGTATAGAAATCTGTATAAACATTAAAAACGAAAGAACTGAAAATATATATAAGAATGTTTAAAATAAACATATGAATGATTAAATATAAAATTTCAGTTATTATAAACTAGAAAGAAAACAAAATTGAAATATTAAAATTAGTATCCTGAAGGACACTATAATTGAAAAACTTAACGCACAAAATTATTATGATGTGTGGAAGTTTAAATTGGAGATGTTTCTCCAAAAGAAAGATTTATATTCTGTGGTTATTAACAATGCTCCGAATCCAACTACTGATACATGGAATAACAAAAATAGGAAAGCACGCACAATCATAAACCTCTTAATAGAGGATAATCAAATAATCCATGTCAAAAATCTCGAGACCGCTAAAGAATGCTGGAACGCATTAAAAGCTGTACATGAGTGTTCAACCCTCAGCAGTAAACTATTTTTGCTTAGAAAGCTTTACTCTACGAAATTAACTGAGGGTGGCGATATGATCGACCATTTAACGTACATTTATCAATTACGAGATAAGTTAGTGAGTCATTCCATCTCAATTCAGGCAGGCAGTAACAAAATGTGTCATATGACCCTCACAGATTATTTTTAAAAAAATAGGGTATTAAGAACTAAGTGAAATACGAAATATCCCACAATAATTTTTCTCAAAAAAAATTTTTTTTTCTGTTTACAGCGCAGTAAAACTTAGTCTAAAACTGAGCTTTTTCGGAAAATTAAAAAAACCTTCATTTTCAAAGGAGCGCTGTTTAAAAAATATTTAACTTTTTCTATCAAAAATTTTTTTTACAAGTAGCTCTTAAGCTGAATTTAAATTTAATTTAATTTTGAAAAATCTATTTGCCTTATGAATTAAGAAAAAAAATTCGTTTTGCTGAAAAAAAAATTGATTTTTACCGATTTTTGAAATTTTTTTTCCTAATAAAAATTTTATTTGAAACTAAAATAAAAGTTGGTAATCTGAAGACCTTTTATGCTAACTTCACAGCAAATTTTATTTTAATCATAGCATACATACAATCTTTAAAATTAATTTTTTAATTTTGCAATTTTTAAAAATATGACCATATTTGAAGTGCAATTACTCAAAAACACCATTTTTAAAAATTCTGAAAGTTTGCTAATTTGAAGCCCTATCTGTGCTTAATAAATAAATTATAACCAAATATTCTATTTTTGCCCAGAAGATTTTATGTGATTTTTTGAAAATAACATGAATTGCATTTTTTTCACAAGACTAGAAATTCAAGATTTTTGTATTTTTACTAACTAAATACATGAGAAAACTAATTTTTATTTTAACAAAATATAAAATAATGGTAGATAGCTATTACAGTTGGGAAATAATATGATAAAATGATAAGTTTTCTATAAATAAATAATAATAATAAGCATTAAAGTAAATTTCAGAAAGCATAGCATTAGCAGTATTAAGATTTACATTTTGAAGTAATTTAAATATTTTTTCTTTACCTATTTGGAAGATTCCACATTTGTTATTGAATGCTTAACTGTGCGTCCCATATAGGATTCGTTATTTTGAAACAATCAATAATGCTTTGATTGTATTGCTGTAATAGGTTTAACATTAGCCCATTCATTTTGTTTTTTCAATCTGTAATCTTCAATAGTTTTGCTCTCGATGTGTATTAATGATATGTTTGGTACTACACTAGAGAGTGCATTAACAAATGAAGCAGAGTCTTGAATGGCTTTTACTGGTTCCTTTTGGAGTTTATATTTTGTTGCGTGGTGTTTGCACAAGCCACCAATAGCATCACATGCACTTTTTCCATGACCAGTAGCTGAAAAAATCCACTTTCTTTCTTCAACTTCATGATTTATTCAAAATTCATGAAACTGGTACTTGTTTTTAAAATGTGCTGCTGCACCATCTGATATATATACAAAATGTTTCATATTTTTCAAGTCATACAACTGAAATATTTCATTTTTTACTGCATTTATTAGCACAAAGAGCATGAGCTGTATCATGGGTTCTGTAGTCAGAAATGACAATGAAACTTCTTGTCTCATCCTGAACGTATGCAATGCATGTAAATAGAGATATTTGTGTATTTTGCCAGTGATAACTCTGAATTTCATCAGGCAAAATTATGGACCAGTTTTCAGCGAAATCGAAATGCATTGTTAGAATAGAATCTGCTTTTGTTATTAACTTTGCCTCTGCAATTCCTTCTCCTTGAACTTTTTTAATATATTTATGCGAAATACCCTTTTTAATCCAGTACTTTGTCTTCTAAACATTTTCTTAAAGGTACAAATTTCTTTATTAAGTGTTTACCTTCCCATACAGCATATAGTACATCTTCTTCTTCATCCAAGTCAAATGTTTCTGATGTTAGAATTTCAGTACCGGGACACTCCGGACACTCTTCTAGCCAACATTTTTCATTGCTTATATGGCATAAGCATTTCATTAGAATATTTTCTTCATCAATTAAGATGCCTGTAAGATTCTTTAGAGTTATGCAAATTAATTTCAAATTACTGCAGTAAATACAACAATATACTGCTTGCATTGGCTGAACTTTCACAAATTTTGGACGCAATGAATAAAAATTTGAGATGCCTATTTTCATTGACGAATTTTCTTTTTTCATTAAATTATATGTTTCTTTAATATATCTTGTCATAAAATGTTTTACTCTTTTAATTTTCTTGCCATAGTTATTTTTAATATTAATAACATCACTTTTGTTTGGGCTATTTTTACTGCAATCTTTACTATCCTCTAAGTAATAGGAAAGGGCTACATCCAGTGTTTCTGTTGATAAAGGATGTCCAACATAACGATCACTTTGTTCCTTTAATTCCTTTTTCTCTTTTGATCTTTCGAGACTTATCAATCATATATTTTGTTATACCAGGTAGTTTCTCTTGTACTATTCCCTTACTAAAATTATCTGGCAACGATGTAAGTAATCGTATTTTTTCGTTGTAATCACAACTATATAGAGCTTTTTTGATATTACAAAACCATTCATCGCAATTGGAGCAGTTAGTATCTTGAAAAGATTATGACTGCCATGAAATATTGACCTCATATGCAGCTTCTAATTTGTCAACAGCTGAAGTTATTAGTGTGCTCTCCAGTTTTATCTTTTTTTCTTTACATAACTTTATCTTCTGTCTGATCTAATTTCTAAAGGGTATTTCAATGGAGACATTTCTGCATCAAGGGTTTTAATACTAATATTTAAAGCATCCACAATATCATTTTCTGGAATAAATGGTTCCTCAGAAACTAATATTTTTTCTTGAGATTTGTGTTCAAGTTCTAAAAATTTCTTTTTATAAAACACAAAACAGTTAGAACATAATGTATCATCTCGATTAACAGAAATAGAAGGGCCAACAACTTTTTTAATTTCATCAGCTGAATCACCAATAGTGCGAAACTGAGCAGACTTTGCTTCATACACAACTTTTTTATATCTCTTAACATAGTCAATGCACAGAATTCTTTGAGAACTACAAATGTCAGACATAATTATACAGACATAATTAATTAAAATTCACTTAAAGCATTTTTTTTTTTTTTAACTCTGTAAACTAATAAAATAGCTTATTAAGTAAATATTCATAGTTAGCTTCCTAATATATAGAAGCAGAACTTCATTTTACAAAGAAAGGAATAAAATGTAGTGTTCGAATATTGTTTAATTGATGCTGAAAAAGACACATCTGTTTGTAAAGGAAAATGAGCAGCTGTCTCTTCCCCTTTCTTCGTAAACCACAAGAATCTATTTGTGCAGGCACAATCAAATCCCAGTTTGTTAAAAGAACTACTTTGAACAACTGATTTATATAAACATATAAAAAGAAAATATCCTAAATTCTGCACTATATATTAGAAAATAGCAGTGGAAATTTTACACAAATAAAACGACCTTTTAGTGAAAAAAATCCAAACCTATTTATTACTCTTGAAATTCGCTTTAATTATGGTTAGTTAGGATTAATAATTTAGATTTTCAGTAAATTAATCCTTTAACATTTTTTAGAATAATTATATAAAGAAGAGCTAAAAAAAAAAAGTCGTTATATAAATTCTTTTAATGCTTTTTGTTATTTATTATTATTATTATTATTACTATTATTTTAGGTTGAATATTTCTCAACGTTCATAATTCTGTGACATTATTCTAAATTTTATTAAAGTAAAAATTAATTTGCGCATGAAATGAGTATAATTAGCAAAAATTTTGAATTTCTAGTTTTGCGAAAAAAAATGCAGTTCATGCTATTTTCAAAAAATCACATAAAATTTTCTGGGCAAAAATAGAATATTTGGTTATAATTTATTTATTAAGCACAGATAGGGCTTCAAATTAGCAAACTTTCAGAATTTTTAAAAATGGTGTTTTTGAGTAATTGCGCTTCAAATATGGTCATATTTTTAAAAATTGCAAAATTAAAAAATTAATTTTAAAGATTGCATGTATGCTACGATTAAAATAAAATTTACTGTGAAGTTAGCATAAAAGGTCTTCAGATTCCCAACTTTTATTTTAGTTTCAAATAAAATTTTTATCAGGAAAAAAAATTCCAAAAATCGGTAAAGATCAAATTTTTTTACAGTAAAATGAATTTCTTTTCTTAATTCATAAGGAAAATAGAATTTTCAAAATTAAACTAAATTTAAATTCAGCTTAAGAGCTACTTGTAAAAAAAAAATTGATTGAAAAAGTTAAATATTTTTTAAACAGCATTCATTTGAAAATGAAGATTTTTTTAAATTTTCCGAAAAAGCTCAATTTTAGTCTAAGTTTTACTGCGCTGTAAACAGAGAAAAAAAATTTTTTTGAGGAAAATTATTGTGGGATATTTCGTATTTCACTTAGTTCTTAATACTCTATTTTTTTCAAAATAATCTATGATGGTGACCGGACATGCCCTGCCTGAGGTGAGATGGAATCACTCTACTATCAATCGGAGAAGAAATTAACGACAGGCACCTTTCAGCCCTAATCCTCTGTTCCTTACCTCCAAGTTACGATATTCACATCACTGCTTTAGAATCGCGAGATGAAAAAGATCTAGTACCAGAGTTTATATGCTCGAAATTGATTGATGAATTTTCTAAAAGAAAAGAAAACAAATCTGAAAATAATTCAGTGTTAAAGGTTAAATTTAAACCGAAACCAGAAAATTCAAAGTTCTGCCGTTATTGTAAAAAAAAAATCGCATACAATTAAAGAATGCTGGCATCTTAAAAATAAAAATAAAGAAAAGACTCCGAAACAAACAAAAGCCAGCAATGCCAGATCAACTTTCAAATCTGGTATGTACTCTCAAGACAGACATAACGCGGATAGGGCTCTTATTACTGAGAGTGAAAATAAAAAACCTAACGATAAAATATTCACTCTATTTATCGTTGAGAAATTTAACAATTGGTATGTAGACTCAGGTTGTTCAACGCATGTATGCAATGATAGGAGTAAATTTCATGAATTTAATTATAATAATTCAAGCGTAACAATCGCGAATGGACCGGAGATAGAATCCCTGGGTCATGGGTCTGTGAAATTAAACACCATAAATTCCAGTAACACACATAATACTATAATATTGAAAAATGTTTTATATGTACCAGAGATAGAGACAAACCTCATATCTGTAAAAGAGGCTACTGAAAATGGTTGTGTAGCAATATTTGAAAACAAATCATGCAAAATAATGCATGAAGGAGAAACATGCATTGAAGGTTGCATTAACAACAATTTATACGAATGCAAAGTTAACTATGATACAACACACACTATAAACATGGTAAAAACATGCGAAAATAAAAATTGTATTGATAAATGGCACATTAAATTAGGCCATAGAAACATTAGTCATATAAAACAATTGGTAAACAACAACATGGCAGTTGGGATAAAACTAGACAACTGCAAACATGATAATGCATGTGAAACTTGCATATTAACTAAATTAACGGACAATCCTTATCCCAAAAAGGCTCAGTTTAGGGCAACTAAAGCACTAGAGTTGGTACACACTGACTTGTGTGGACCAATGACAACCCCCACGGTCGGTGGAAAATACTATTTTTTAACTTTTATTGATGATTCCAGTAGATTTACAGTTATATACCTACTGAGAAAAAAGGATGAAGTTTTCACAAAATTGAGGGAATACATCGCAATGACATCAAACAAGTTCGGACGAACTTTGCATGCAATCCGCTCCGACAACGTAGGGGAGTATTCCGGGACAGAATTAAATGAATACTTAACAAAATTAGGTATAGACCACCAATTCGCTGTTCCCTATTCAGCTTCTCAAAATGGAACTGCTGAACGTAAAAATCGTACTTTAGTTGAAATGGCACGTTGTTTATTAAAGGATGGCAATTTACCAAATTCTTTCTGGGGGGAGGCAATAAATACCGCAGTTTACTTGCAAAATAGACTCCCAACATCTTCGTGGGAATTGACACCTTATGAATTATGGACAGGTCGAAAACCTGACCTATCGATGTTAAAACCATTTGGTTGTCGTTCCTATGCATACGTACAAAAGGTACACAGGGGAAAATTAGTTAATACGGCACAGGAAGGTATATTCGTAGGGTACGATAATAGAAGTAAATGATATAGGATCTGCACAAATGGCAAAAACATAATTATTAGTCGAACCGTAAAATTTGTAGAAAATGAAAAACAAGCGATACTTAAATATGAAACATCACAAAACAATGATGAGAAAAGTGATAATAAAAATCCATCACCAAATTTGCAAATAATAGACTCAGAGATAGATGAAACTAATGATAGTGTTGTGTCAGATAATTCACAAAATATTCCACGTAGATCACAAAGATCTAATAAAGGGGTACCACCAGATAGATTCGCATTCACATTACACAATGAAAGAATAAGTGAACCAAAATGCTGGGATGATATAATAAGTATGGAAAACCCTGTATAAAAGGAAAATTGGATCAATGCTACATTAGATGAAATAAATTCACTCAAGCAGAATGACACCTGGGATTTAGTTTAGGTTTCACCAGGGATGAAAATAGTAGGGTACAAATGGGCATTCAAAGCAAAATATAACAGTCAGGGCCATGTTGAAAAATACAAAGCTAGGCTGGTTGCGAAGGGTTTTTCACAGAAATATGGAATAGACTACGATGAGACTTTCGCCCCAGTGGCGTCTCACACAACTTTGAGAAGTTTTTTGGCAATGAGTCTTTATAAGAATTTAAGTCTTAGACATATTGATATCAAGACTGCATTTTTACACGGTAAATTGAGTGAAGATATTTATATGCATCAGCCAGAAGGATACGTGGTATACGGGGAAAAACATAAGGTGTGTAAATTAAAAAAGGCAATATACGGGCTAAAGCAGGCCGCGAGAGCATGGAATTTAAAATTGAATGAGTCATTACCTAACTTAGGCTTTATTCAAAGTCAATTCGACAAGTGTCTTTATAAACGTAAACAAAACGATGTAACTACTTATGTACTTGTGTATGTCGATGATTTGTTAATAGCGGGGAATGATCAACAAATAAATGAAATTGTAAACAAACTAAAACAAGAATACCCGTTAACAGACTTGGGAGAAGCAAAACAATATCTTGGGATAAATATTAATCGCCCTAATGAAAATACAATGACTCTTGATCAAACACACAAAATACAAGAACTTATAGTCAAATACGGTTTAGAAAAATCAAAACCTACAGACACTCCTATGGACACAGGTTACATAAAATTAAATGACGAAGAAAACCTTTTACCAGAAAATACACAATATAGACAGGCTGTAGGCGCATTGTTATATATTTCAACCGTGTCACGTCCGGATATTAGCGCCGCGGTAAATATTTTGAGTAGAAGAAATGAGCGCCCAAGAGCAAAAGATTGGGAAGCGGTAAAAAGATTAATGAGATATTTAAAAAGTACAATTAATCTTAAATTGACATATAATAATATTGAAGAGCCTGTCTTGAGGGTATATGCAGATTCCGACTGGGCAAACGATCCCAGTGATCGTAAGTCTACAACAGGAAATTTGTTCTGCATAGGAGCAAATACTGTATACTGGACAAGCAAAAAACAAAAATCTGTATCAATGTCATCAGCGGAAGCGGAATATATTTCTGCAGCAAGTGCCGCGCAAGAAGTAAAATGGCTTATAAACCTTTTTGAAGAAATTGATATGCAACAAAATTGTCCTATTACACTCTATGAAGACAATCTTTCTTGCATGAAATTGGCTGAAAATGACAAGTTTCGACAGAAAATTAAGCACATCGAGCTAAGGTACCATCTGATTCGAGACCTTGTTGAGCAGGGCACAATAAAGATTGAGTATGTAAGTACTGAAAATATGATCGCCGATGTGCTCACCAAGCCTCTGCCGAGACATTCTTTTCGAAAATTGCGAATTTCTTTGTTGAACTGTGATTAAATGTCATCGAGTTTACGCAGGGGTGTTGGTGAGAAATAAACTCAAAATGACATTCTTTCAATAATTACAAAAACTTTCTTTTTCATATTATTCTAAAAACATTTTATTTGACTCTTTTATTTCTTCATGCATATATACATCTACATTGGAGCGACGCTGTGACGCATTTGTTCTGATTGGCCGTCTGTGTTTCTATGTACATGTAATGATGTATTTTTCGTTTTTTTTTTTTTTTTTTTCTCTTCTTCGATGTTCAGTTTTATAATAAAAATGTGATTAAAAGGAACACACGTGGGTTCTTCTTTTTATTCCCACAACATATATTTTTTCCTATTCATAAACCAAGCTAAAGAAGGCTGGTTTAATTCAATTAAAACCATTATTTAATTAATTTCAAATTATATATTTTTTTAACAGCATCAGTCAACTCAAATGATAGTTCCTGAAACTCCAACTGATATATTTTCATTTACGAAATACCACATCTTGATACTGAAAGCTGAAATAAAAGAGGATACTCACAAACAAGGTGAGTGCACTTTACTTACCTTATAAACCTTGAACTATTTTTATAAAATATATAAGAATAGGTAAATTAAATATTTAATAATAATACTTTTGTCAGAACTCTGTAAGAACTATATATATATATATATATATATATATTTTTTTTTTTTCATTGATATTTGTCATATTAAATTTCTGAGATTTATATTAAAACTCAGTATAATACTATGCCATTGCGCATTAAAGTAGTAATTGCATATAAAAGTGGAATTAACCCAATGCAGAATGCGTATTTTTATTAAATAATTGCCTAGATCCAACAAATAAATAGTTCTATTTCACATATTATAATATAACTTTATTTCATATAATATACCATTATAATCTTAAAAATAGAACTTTATTTCATATAACATGTCATAATAGAATACAAAATATGTGTATACTATATTACATTTGAAAAGAAAGTTTTATGTAAATTTTTATTAAGTACTTCGCAGAGTGTAATAAAGTGAATTACTAAACCAAAAATCTACATAGGTAACATTTTATCTCTTTGGTATTATACAAACATGTCAGTTTTATTTGTTTTAACCATTAGTTTTGAAATTATTACAAACAAAATATGTATCAGTCAGTTTTTCTGCTTTGCGGCTTCCCCCCCCCCCCTTAGTGGCCCTTAGTCGTATATGTATATAAAATAAAACAATCATAAATATTTCTCCATTTTGATTTATTTGCTTCTATTAATACTTCATGATATAGCCGAAATCAATTTCGCTTGCTCAAACAAATTTCCAAGGCGATCATTGGACTTATTGATTTCATGTCATCACTTTGCCTACTCTTTGAAAGTTATGTAAGTGTTTAAAGAGAAAGACTGAAAAATCAATTCTGTCAACTATTCTTGAGAATCATCGATTAGAAATTCTTTCAATCATTGTAGAAGAAGTATACTAAATATTTGAAAGCCTGATTGGAATTTCCTGTTTCGTATATTTATTGCGGTATTAATAAAATATTTTATATGTATTCTTTATTTACAGTACTTATATTATTTGGAAAAAAAAAAAAAAAAAAAAAACAATTGTTCTTTCATATAAATATTAATAATATATTTTATAATAAAAAAAATTATGCGAACTTATGTATTTTTTTTTTTTTATTAAATAATTTTTAATGAATTTTTTTTTTAATTGAAGGAAATGTTTTATAAAATAGTAATTTATACGTGATTTTAATAATTTTTTCTTAAAAATACTGCAATGATATGAAGACCATTGTCTGTGCATTTGAAATGACTCCAATAATACAAAAACCTATATCATTGTTATAACAAAATTATCGTTATGACATTACACTATTTTATTTTATTTATTACTTTCCGAACAAGATAGTGAGGAAAGTATTGTAATCATGTCAAAAATCCGAATTCGAGATTTTGATGTTTCTATACGTTTTGAGGTCCCCTGAGTCCGTTTTCACTATTCTTACGATGATGTATGTATGTGTGTGTGTGTATGTGTGTATGTGTGTATGTATGTGTGTATGTCTGTGAGTGAACACTCTAGCGTCTAAACGCTTTGTTCGATTAGCCTGAAAGTTGGTACGCACATTGTACGTCACCATAGTACGAACCCTATAGATTTTGATGAATCTAGCACTTATAGTTTTTTTACAGGGACACAAAGAAAAATTCTTTATCATTATGGCCTATGGGAGCAAAATTTTAAAAGTGCGATAGCATCTAAACGCCTTATTCAATTGAGCAAAAAATTTATACACATATTATAGGTCACAAGTACTCAATCTGTATAGATTTTGGAGAATCTAGCACTTATAGTTTTTTTACAGGGACACAAAGAAAAATTCTTTATCATTATGCCTATGGGGCCAAATTTTTAAAAGTGTGATAGCGTTTAAACGCCTTATTAATCTGAGCAAAAAATTTGTACACATGTTATAGATCACAGTTGAACTAACTGTATAGATTTTGGTGAATCTAGCACTTACAGTTTTTTTACAGGGACACAAAGAAAAATTCTTTATCATTATGGCCTATGGGACTAAATTTTTAAAAGTACGATAGCATCTAAACGCCTTATTGAATTGAGCTGAAAATTTATATGAGTATTATAAATCACTGTTGCACTAAATACAAGCATTTTGGTGAATCTAGCATTTATAGGTTTTTACAGGGACACAACGAAAAATTCTTTATCATTATGATCTATGGGCTCAAAGTTCAGTAGCGTTAAATAAAACATCAAGTAACATATGGAGAAAAATACTCAAACACTCTATTATGGTTTTCTCTCTTTTGTTTGTTTAACTCCTCTTTCTTTACTTTATCTACAAAACTGTTAATTACTCAATGTTCGGAAAGTCGAGTGGAGTCACTCCAGATTTTTTTTTTTTTTTATAAATATTAACAATCAGATATAGGAATAAATAATAAACAACGAAGCAATATATTATGATATTACGTTAATTAATGCTGTGATTTTCTTTTTCTTTTAATTTTTTTTAAACTTATGTCAAGAAAACTTCATTTACATGCAGAAACAAATATATATATATATAGAAAATTATTGAAAAGAATTTATATATATATATATATATATATATATATATATAAGTTTAACGATTAGAAAAACCAAAAGGAGAATTACAAAACAATGCGCAAAACTGCAGCGAAAGGAAATGCAAAATTTAAATGTTGGAATATATAAACAAATGAATGAAATTATAACCACCAAACAACACTGAGATCTTCATCAGGGTGGCCCTTCAGTGTAGGGGTGAAAGAGAAGTTTCTGAAAGAACAGTAGCAATTAGCTAATAACTATCCTTAGCCCCCAACTTCTCACCAAACAGAAAACCACCAATAACTGAAGAGAAATCAAACATATATATAATGTATAAAAATACTAAAAAAGTTATAAAATTACAAAATTGCAAATTTAATATATGTATATATATATATATATATATATATATATATATTAATAATTTTTAATGAAAAATTCAAATTTTTATTTGCATAATTTTATTCAATTGACATCATATGATAAAAACAAATTAAAAGATAAGATTATTTATTTAACAAATAAGGATACATTATATTTGCACTTTTTGTCTGTTTACGGAAATACTATTAACAAGTACATATTCTGAAAAAGAGTTTTAATTAAATATTGAAAAAACTATAACTCTGCCAAAAGTATACGCAATATGTATACTTTTCAGTAATATTATTTATAGTTATGTTTTAGTGCATTGAACACATGTATATATCGTTAAAAATACACCTCTTATAATACGAAAGAATTTATAATGTAAATACTAATAAAAATTATCTTTATAACTTACCTTTTTTATAATGCAGTTTGAAAGAAATATTGTTTGGTATGTCGCTTAAAACAATCGAAAACTCTCTGGAAAATATACATTATGAACTTCTTTGTGCATATTTATATTATAGTTTTAGATTTAATTAAAATTATGCATTTACATTCAGAAATGAAAAATATTTTTTAAGCATAATTTTTTGAGAAAGTATACGAGATTTCATTTGCGCACATTATTTTTATTCATGTCATACGATAAATATAAATTAAAATGGCAAAATTAGTTAAAGAAAGAAAAAAGAAAAGAAAATGTATTTAATTGTAATTATTGTTTACGTAAATATTATTAACAAGCATATATCCTGAAGTACATTTTTAATTAAATACCTGTGAAAACTGGTAAAACACTGCCAAAAAGCTTTACATTCGAACATACACATTATGATATTTTATATTTGTTTGTGATTATATTTTATTGCACTGAGAATATGAATATACCGTTAAAAATATGGTCATGATAATACAAATCATTTTATACTGTAAATATTAATAAAAAATATGTATAACGAATGATAACAAATAATTAATAAAACAAAATTTGGTACAAACAGGATTTTTTCAATGTACAAAATATATGGTTATGATTAGAAAAGAGATAAACGTGAACTATATGTCATTTAAAATTTTATGTATAGTCATATTCACTAAATTGCGAATTTACGCAACGTTTTTTCGAAATTCAACGAAATCGTCTCACATCCGAATAATTTATTACATTTTAGGATATTACGGTAGATTTAGAATATTATTATTGTCTATTTTTTTTTTTTTTTTTTTTTTTTTTTTTTTTAGTGTAAGATGTACTATAAATAATAGAATTTTACACTTGATTATGCAAAGTGGAGGACGGATCCCAGTGGACCTAGGGACACAGTGAACCACCCCTATTTAAATCTATTAATATTCAAATCTTTTATGGATACTCATGTATGGCAGCATGGTACTAGTTGTATGCAACCAAAAAAAAAAAAAAAAACATGGGAATTAGTAAGGTAACCATTTTGAGCAGGTTTTATGTTTTGAGCTGCTCAAAGTATTTTTTCCACATCGAAGTTTTTAAAATTTTATAAAGATAGAACTAGTGACTATAAATACTATATAGCTGTTAAAGGAACGCAAGATATTGTTCTTTTTAAATTCCTAAAAATATTAGCATATTTGTAGTCTATATATTATTTTATTATTATTATTTGTTTTACTCTGGCCAGTGGCATAGTGGACGGCCTCTATATGGGTCACAGTGAATCGCATTCCAATGTGCCTAAAAGTACAAATTAGAATTAATACTTATATTTGTTTCAGTTAAATTTATAGATACAAATATAATGTAAAGTATTAATATAAAAAAATAATAAATATCTCAATGTTATAATAAAATAAATAAAAATAAAATAAATGTTTCGAAAATATAAAATATTTGAATAGTAACATGTTAATTATTAATGTCTAACTATATTAACTATTTGATTTATATAGCATTAATAAAAGAAAAAATAATATCCAATTTAATAAATAGTAGGATTTTTTTTTTTTGTTGTTGTTGTTGTTTTTAGAGATCACATGTGAAAAGCAAAAGAAGTAGCTTAAAATATGTTCATGTCCATAAATTAAGGATAATTCAGATTCACACTAAAATCGAACTTTAATGCAAAAATTTCACCTGTAGAAATACCACACACATCTTTAAGAATAATATGCAAATTACAGCAAGCCATCAGATCACGCCGATATGATGTTACAATGATAAAAATGTAAGAAGGGGGTAGATAAGAAATGGGAGCAAAGAAGGAAAATTGTTCACAAGCGTTCTGTGTGCCGCTCAGTGGCACAACCGAATGGCTATAAGACAGAGGAGGCATGCAGATAATTTTTTACGTGGTATAATTATCGGCCGACTAGAATGTGGGCGTACTCAGATAGAAGTATCGGGGAACTTAGAATCGCTCAAAATGTCATCTCTACGCTTTGGCAATGATTCCAAAATGATGGAAATGCCAGTCGACGTTACAGTATTGGTCGGCCCCGAGTTACAATGCCGAATGACCACCGGTATTCGGCAGTAACTGCCAAAATAAGCAGATAAAGCACACCATCAGACCTGTCTCGTCAGCTGTCTGCAGCCACGAGGGCCACAGTTTCAAAACAAACCGTGTATAGACGTTTGGGAGATATTGGTCTATATGGTCGCAGGCCTGTTAGATGTGTTCCACTCACGGCAATGCACTGTGCTACTAGTTAACTTGGAGTAGAGAACATGCAATGTGGACAGCGGCAGAGTGAGCTTGTGTGATGTTTTCCGGCGAGTCCAGGTTTAGCTTGCAGTGTGATTCACGCCAGACTTTCCTATGTAGAACGTCAGGTGCCCGTTACCACCAAAACAACATCATTGAACGACACCGTTACTGCGGGGCAGGAGTGCTCGCTTGAGTGGGGGGGGGGGATCATACTGGGCACCAGGACAAATCTGCATGTTCAAATCGGAAGAATGATAGGCCAAATTTATCAGAACATCATTCGGGAACAACATGTACGTTTGTTTAGGGTGCTATGAGCCCAGAATTTGTGTTTATTGATGACAATGCGCGTCCTCACCGTGCAGACGTTGTACACGAATGCCTACAATCTGAAGCTATCACCCACATGGAATGACCTGAATTCTCACCTGACTAGAATCCGATAGAGCATGTGTAGAACATGCTTCTCCGACGAGTTGTAGTCCGTCAACCACCTCCTACATGTGTACCGGAACTTCGGAGAGCATTGCTTACTGAGTAGAGCAATCTTCCCCAAGATCAGATCAATAATTTAATACTCAGCAGTCCTAGGCGTTGTAAGGACTATATTTAATCATCTGAGAGATATACAATGTATTAACTATCATACCAACCATGTAATGTTAAGTTTTTGTAAGGGAGAATTTTTTTGTAAATGCTTCAGGGAGCAAAAATCGTAGTTTTTATAAATGGTATCCTACATAAACCACCTTTTTTTTTGTTCTTGATAATTCGTTTAATCAATGGACTTTATGAATAAGTCATGTTTGCTTTTCTTCTGAACCTTTATTTGCCTCAGATAGCATTATCCTTAATTTATGGACATGAGTGTATTTTAGGTAAATTTATCATACAAATATAATGTAAATTAACTATATCTCAAAATAATTTTAAAAATATTAAATATTTGAATAGTAGTAAAATATTTATTAATATCTTAATTAAAAAAAAAATATTTACATAATATTAATAAAAGAATATAAAATAATATTTATTTTAACATAATAAATTTTCTTACTCACAATCAGATTTGATTTCTTATTTGTTTATTTTAATTTAATTTTGTGTATTTTATTTAATGAAAATGCTTGGATTATGTTCTTTAGACTAGAATAGTATAAGAAACTAATTTTAGAGAAAAAAAAATATAATCTATATTAATTTAATATAAACAAAAGAGGTTGGTCCACTGTACCCCGGTGATGGGGCACAGTGGTCCACTTTGTGAGTGCTCACAATTTATTTTTTCATTCATAACGTATTGGAAATAATATTATAAAAAAAAATTAAGACATGTAAAGAAGGGTTTAAAGATTGTTTGCCATATTTCTTTTTCTTTTTCTTTTTTTTAAGTACATTGCTTTTCTGCATTTTGTAAAAAAAAAAAAAAAAAAAAAAAAAAAAAAGAATGTAAAAGTGGTCCACTGTGCCCCGGTCTCCCCTATATATATATATTTTTTTTTTTTTAAATATAGCAATGATATGAAGACCATTGTCTGTGCGTTTAAAGTGACTCCAATAATATAGAAACTTATATCATCCTTATAATTAAATTATCGTTATGACATTACACTTTTTTTTAATGTAAATATTAACAATCAGATATAGAAATAAATATTAAACAAAGAAGAAACATATTATTATATTATGTTTTTTAATACTGTGATATTTTATAATGTAATAAATTTTACTAGAAATTAAGTAAATTTTTACATTGAAAACGCTTTAATAAAAGTAATTTTCCTTAAAAATATACCTGAAAACTTAATATTTTCTTAATACTTAAACAAACTGGGCATATGCAATTCTTTCTTTCATTTTTTTTTTTTTTTTTTTTTAAGTAATTGTTTTATTTGACTCAACATTTGTCATCCATAAGGTTTTGCAAATCCTTTTAAATATTTTTTATATTTTTGCATGTTTTGTGTAAAATTAAAAACCAATAAATAAAATAAAATAAAATAAAAAATCTGGTATGCAACAACCACACGATTTTCATTACAAACTATTACACATATTTATACAATTTTCTCAGATAACGTGATTAGAAGACAAAATTAACTTAACAAATCAGACACCTAACAATTTCTTTTAAGAAAAAACTAACGTCAAATAGACATACAAAAAAATGTTCATACCAATTAAAAAAAAAAAAAAAACAGGGGTAGACTCTCTTTACTTTTTTAAACACCGATACTCAAAATCTAAAACCGGTCTAACCAATTAGGAGATTTGCCTGTAGTAATCAAGTAACACATGCGAAATGGCTTCTAAAGATGGGGTTATGTGGCAAATTTGACGAAAAACTTTAAACCCGTTTTCGAGATACCGACATTAGGTTCCACTTCCAAATTTTACTATAACTTTACAAACATATCTGTTCACCGAAAACCAATAAACATATCTACAAGGACATCTAAAAGGAAGATAATATGATGGTTTAAAAAAGAATTCGACGGGCCATTTTAAAGGAACGAATTTGAGAAACTTGAAATAAATCTGCTTATACAGGATGCCAGAATTAACTATAAATATATACAAGAGGAAATCTAATGGGTGATTTTATAGCAACTTTGGGGGAATACTTAGAGACTTTTAAATACGGCCCTACGGTTCCACTTTCTGTTTTTGAATTTTCCCCAAAAGTTGGAAAAAAATAAATCACTACTTCTGACGTAATTCTAAAGGTTTTGTTTAGTGCAAGAGGCCTATTTTAGTCGGTACAGTTGTCGAATTTTTATAATACACTCTTAATTAGTGCTAAGGGCCTATTTCAGTCGGTTTATTGAATGGGGATTTATTGAATGAAGTCCCCCCAAGGCACAACTTTGACATGAGTCCCCCCAAGGTACCCCTATTTCAGTCGGTACAGCGTTGACGAATTTTTATACGTCACTCTTAATTAGTGCTAAAGGCCTATTTCAGTCGGTTTATTGAATGGGGATTTATTGAATGAAGTCCCCCAAGGCACAGCTTTGACATGAGTTCCCCCCCAGGCCTAACTTTGACATGAGTCCCCCCCAGGCCCAACTTTCACATGAATCCCCCCCAAGGTACCCCTATTTCAGTCGGTACAGCGTTGTCGAATTTTTATACGTCACACTTAATTAGTGCTAAAGTCTTATTTCAGTCGGTTTATTGAATGGGGATTTATTGAATGAAGTCCCCCAAGGCCCAACTTTGACATGAGTCCCCCCCCCAGGCCCAACTTTGACATGAGTCCCCCCCAGGCTCAACTTTGACATGAGTCCCCCCCAAGGTACCCCTATTTCAGTTGGTACAGCGTTGTCGAATTTTTATACGTCACACTTAATTAGTGCTAAAGGCCTATTTCAGTCGGTTTATTGAATGGGGATTTATTGAATGAAGTCCCCCCAAGGCACAACTTTGACATGACTCCCCCCCCCAGGCCCAACTTTGACATGAGTCCCCCCCAAGGTACCCCTATTTCAGTCGGTACAGCGTTGTCGAATTTTTATACGTCACTCTTAATAGTGCTAAGGGCCTATTTATGTCGGTTTATTGAATGGGGATTTATTGAATGAAGTCCCCCCAAGGCACAACTTTGACATGAGGCCCCCCAAAGTCCAACTTTGACATGAGTCCCCCCAGGCACAACTTTGACATGAGTCCCCCCCAAGGCACAACTTTGACATGAAACCCCCCCAGGTCCAACTTTGACATGAGTCCCCCCAAGGCCCAACTTTGACATGAGTCCCCCCCAAGGTACAACTTTGACATGAGTCCCCCCCAAGGCACACCTTTGACATGAGTCCCCCCAAGGCACACCTCCCCCTCATTGGGAAAAAGAGAAAAAACGTTGTTTTGCGGCTATAAGACAGTTTGGACTTCCAACGTTATTTGTTACAGTATCTGCAGCTGAAACACATTGGTTTGATTTAATGAAAACTTTATCATGGAATTTAGATCGTCACGAATTAACTAAAGAAGAATTTGTCGATATTAACAAGTTTAGCAGTAGGCCTCTGGCACTAAATTAAAATCTGTCAATGTCAGATTTTCATGTTTTAAATAATAAAATAATGTCGTGTCTGTATATATATATATTTTTTTTTTAATTCCATTATTAATAATTTTGGAGATGTTATTGTCGGAAAATTCACTACATACATACACATACGTACCCACGCATACATTTCTGTTTAGTTTCTTCAATAAATTTTCCTGTAAAATATCACATAAAGAATTCCGTTCATAATATGTACACGATAGTATAAAAAACAAATATATTTTATTGATTTCATTTCCGACACATTTGTGAAATTTCATTTATTTCTTAACAGCTTGTAGGGTAGTATTACGTTAAAAAATCTTGATATCCTTTCCCTTTTTTCTTGGTGCAAAAATTATACTTATCTAAACACTTAAAACGTCTTAGCCATTGAACCATTCTACTTCTTATTCTAATTTTTTCTTTATTATTACAGAAAAAATAGCACCCAATTCAATTGCTTTACGTCAGTATCATCTTTTAGAAAGTACCATTAGATCTTAGTATCTTAATATATGAGGTATTAACATTAGGGTTGGGTTGGGTAGTAGTTAACAAGAAAGGTTCTAAGTCTCTTCCTCGAGAGTCAATGGGAGTAATTAGGGAATTACTCTAGTTTGCTAGCAGCTGTTCCACTGCACTGTAAACGTAAATATCTTAACTTCCGTTAAAAAAGTGTCTTAAATGGATGGTCATTTTTTAAGCGAAAAAAAAAAAAAAAAAAAAAAAAAAAAATGTCTTACCTTTTCAGACACCTTTTTGCATCTGAATTTAAGATATTGCAAGTGTCTTAAAACGCCGCCATGTTTTAGGTTTAACCCGGCAGAACGGGCGCCGTGATACTTAACATGAGAACGGGCATGGGGTGTCAGCGCACCCCAAACATATTAAATAACACAAATACGAAAAAAATCTATTAATGAAATTCATGATTATTACACTCTTTCTCGTGAAAATAAATAACTGAAATTAGCAATTATCGTTAACTTTAAAAATTAATTAAAAATAAATTAAAAGCACTGACCTTTTTCCTCTTTGTTAAAAACTTAATTTTTCCCATGTGGCGCACTTAATTATTTTCTTTACAATATTTATTATAATAAAAATTCTGTACTAATAAGTATAAAGGATTTAAGTCCATATTCTTGATTTTTTAGGAGACGAAAAATAAAGTTAAAAAAATTCTGTATAAAAACGTATCCATTCAATGCAGTTTTAACCAGAATATTATCATAATATACAATTTTGTGAATAAACTACATACATTTAATTTTGAAGTTTGTTTATTTTTAACAGATTTATATAGTTTTGAAAAAATGCCTGAAGGACTTAAATCCTTTTTATCACTCAACCCAGGACTTAACTCCTTTTTAACACTTTGACTTGTACATTCATTTAACATTATGATTATGCTGACAGTCCAAATACTTGTATGCAGCATTAAAAAATACTGGATTTATGACCTCAGTAGATGTTCAAAATAATTTGAACCAAATAGAAATAAGGTCTTATCAAATCTAACTTCCTCAACATATTGATTCATGACTTTAATAAGATATATGAACAATGTTATGCCGGATTACCAAATGCTTTCATCTTAGAAATCTAAGATTAATGAAATGTTATAAGGTAAGGGTACATGGTAAATCCAGGTTCGGGAAACATGAACGATCAGCATTATTGAAAGAACTTATTACCTCAAACAAGGAATTGAATACAATATCATAGATTATCATATTGAAGATAGGAATTATTACACAATTATTGAAAATTAATGCTCAAAAACCTTCAATGTCTATGAAGTAATTAAATAAAGATAATAGGCACTTGATAATATATACCAAATAAAAAAAAATATCTGATGAACAATACTACTCAAGCTAAACTGATTGAGAGATAAATCAGTTTGAGAAATGATGAAATATTTTTGTATTTTACCTCTAGAAGCTGTTGTTATAAAATTTCATTGTCCTTTTTTGTTATAAAACTTTTGAAGATTAGAAGAATATAAATCATAATAAACGATATGCTGTAGTTGAAAATAGTTAATAATAATAATGATGATGATAAAGAAAAAAGAACATAATAATAGATTAAAAAATAAAACAATAGATTAAAAAACAAAAATATGTATCACCCTATTAAATGGCAACAAAATGCGTCATTAATAATCCACAAGCAAAACACTAAAGTTAAAACACACTGTAAAAAATAGTTCCTTAAAAATGAGCTAAATTGTCTCAAAATAGCTCCGAAACAATATATATACTTAAATTTGAAAACCCATGTGCTCGTTTTTGAGTATATTGAAAAATTAAAAAATATTGTTGAACAATAATAATCCCAATATCCATATATTTGACATGCCAATATACTCAAAAATGAGTACATGGGTTTTCAAATTTAAGTATAGGGGAGACTGGGGCACAGTGGACCTAGGGGCACAGGGGACCACCCCTATTTAAATCTCTTAGTATTTAACTCTTATAGTTTATATTGAGATTCATAGATGGAAGCATGGTACTACTTCTACACATCCAAAAAAAAAAAAAAAAAAACATGGTAAATGGTATGGTAGCCATTTTATACACCTTTTATGTTTTGAGCTGCTCAAAGTAATTTTTCAAGTTTGAAGTTTTTTTAATTTTATCAGGACAGACCTATTGACTACAAGTATTGGACAGTTGTGAAGAAAAGCTAAGATATTGTTGTTTTTAAATTTATAAAAAATTTTAGCATATTTATAGTCTATGTAGTATTTTAATATTATTATTTGTTTTGTTTGGACATGGGGCACAGTGGGCCACCTTCCAATGTGCCTAAATTCGAAATTATATTTAACACATTATTTATTTTAGTTTAATTTACATATACAAATATAATGTGACTCAAAATAATTAATAAAAAAATAATAATCTTAACATTATATAAATTTCTGAAAAGGGAAAATAGTTGAATAGTAGTAAAATAATTATGAATATCTAAATTTAATAACTATTTGAATTGTTTAATATTAAAAAAATAAATAAAATGAATATGTGATATAATAAATAGTAGGTTATATAAATTTATTGTTGTTGTTTTTAAGAATAATATGTAAAAGATAAAAGTAGAATAATTTTAGTTAAACCTATCTCACAAATATAATGTAAAGTACTAATATTTGAAAATAATTAATAAAAATATTTGAATAGTAATATAATGTTTAATTACATATTTCATAATTTTTATATCTATATAACATTAATAAACAGATTAAAAATATATCTTATTGTTTTTAGTGATGGCACGTAAAAGACAAAGGAAATCTGATAGAGAATGCTTACTCTAATTTGATTTCTTATTTATTTATTTATTTATTTATTTATTTATTTATTTATTTATTTATTATTCCTTTAAATTTTGGTAATTGTATTTCATGAAAATATTCGCATTATGTTATTTAGACTAGAATTGCATAAGAAACTAATTTTAGGGAAAAAAAATAAGTAATTTCTATTAATGAAACATGAACAACAGAGGTTGGTCCACTGTACCCCGGGTTGTGGACCACTGTGCCCGGGTGATGGGGCCCAGTGGTCCACTTTGTGAGTGCACACAATTTATTTTTTTATTCGTAATGTATTAAAAGTATTGTTATAAAAAATTAGAACATGTCAAGCAAGGTTTAAAGAATATTTGCTAATTTTTTCAGGTACCTTGCTTTTTTATTTTTGTTGAAAAAAAATTAAAAGTGTAAAAGTGGTCCACTGTGCCCCAGTCTCCCCTATATTGTTTCGGAGCTATTTTGAGACAATTTAGCTCATTTTTAAGAAACCATTTTTAAGAGTGCACCAATTACAAAGCATTAGGATTAATAGAATATTGACCATCACAATATTATATGGTGATTAATAGTCATTTTCATCAGTATCACTAAATTCTAAGTCAGGGTCAATGTTTTCTGTGCTAGCTGGTGTTCGTAAAGTTTTGTAAAAGTTATGGAATACTGGAGGCACAAGAGGAAGCAAAGTAAGTTGATCTCTCTTCTTCTGCACTGCGATTGGAACAGATTTGTTATACCGTTTTTGAATCTGGGTAATTCGGAGATTTGTTTTGCCTCGTCGAAGAATACTAATTTTTTTGAAAGTGCCTTCAAGTAGACTGCCCCTAAAAATATCTGATCCCCTTCCTGTCAATACCAATCCTTGTACCTCTTGTCACTTGAACGGCTCTCCATCAACATTATTCTTTCGCACAATGAGAGTATTTATTGACAGTAATGCAAAATAAAAAAATAAAAATCATCTTGAGTCATCTCTCTAACAGTAAATTTATTTTTCTACCCTGTAGACCGAAAAAGCTGATACCAAACATGTGGGTGGAATACTTGAAATGACATACTTTTCTTTTCTCTCTCAATAAGAGTATGGTCTACACTGTACAAAAAATTCTGTAGTACTACTAGAAAAATTCTAGGAAACTGGTATTCCATAAACTTTTCTAGTAGCCAATACAAATTGTTCAAAAGTGATCTTACTCCGTTAGAGTTAGTAAACATTACACGCACTTCGTTAGTAAATATACTAAGAAACTCTTAGTTAACGGTACAAGTGCTTTTTTTGTATGTTTACTACGATTGTGTTAGTAGCATTACTGAAAGTAATACTGAAATTTTACCAGCAAATGTTTTGTGTAGGATACATGGTTATTATTAGTGTAAACTCAAATAATATCCATGTAGCCTTACTAAATTTGTTTTGTTTAGAATACAGATTTTTTATCAGTGATTGTGCTAAGGAAATGTAATTAAATGCAAATGAATTTCGGTTATATTCACAAAAATTTTACAGTTACGTTTACAGAAATACTACAAGTAATATAAATAAATTTACCCTTAAATACCCCATGTTACCTTACTAAAATTTTTAAATTAACAATATTTAATATTATGAGTAATATTGCTAAAAAATTTAAATAAATAATAGAATAATAATAGAAAACCTTTTATGTTTAATTTTAGTTAAAAATGATTGCTGATCGAAAATGTTTATTTAAACATATACTTTTACAAAATCTAAATTGTTTGAAATATTAAAAACATATATCAATATCATTACCTTAATTTTTATATATAACTTATTAAACTTTTTTTTAAAAGTCAAAATAAATAAATAAATAAGTACGTATATGGAATCACTTTTTATTGACAAACTTTAACTCAAAAAATCGATACCTTTAAAATATAATTGTGAAAAGAAAACATTTTTTGCAGTAATATATGCATAACTTTATTTGGTAAATATGAGCATATATTCCACAAAAATTTAAAATTTAATGAAATAATAATAGAAAAATAATAAGAAGCCTCTTTAGTTTTAGTTAAAAATAATTGGTAATAAAAAATATTTATTTAAATATGTACTCTTACAATATTTAAATTGTTTGAAATATTAAAAACGTTAACAATATTTTCACTATAATTTTAAGTATAATATATTAAACATATCATAAACAAAATATCTTCTTGATTAAGTCAAAATAAATAAATAAATATAGGGAATCATATTTTAACGAATTTTAACTAAAAAATAGATACCTTTAAAATATGATTGTGAGAAGAAAATATTTGGGTCAATATAATATGCCAAACTTTATTTGGTAAATACCAGAATATATTTCATATTGCTCAATATATTAAATTAAAAAAAATAATAATAATAGAAAAAATTTTATGTTTAGTTCTTATTAAAAATGACGGCAGATTATATGTGTTTATTATACTTTTAGAAGATATAAATTGCTCGAAATATCAAAAATATATACCAAAGTCAGAGGTGAAACTATCTAACATGTAAAAACCCTGAAAACTGTTACTTGCATGCAGATAGGGGAGATTTATTAATGATATATGCTATCGCTACCTATAATAAGTGATAGTATTAGGAGACTTTTTAATACATTATAAAACAAATTAAACATTCAAGATAAGAAATTTCTATAAAAAACAAAATAATTTAACATGAGATTCAGACAGCAAAATTTTTAAAAACCCTGAATTCAGAGGTAGCCCTGAAAAGTTTTTGCCTTAACTTTTATACATAATATAAAGATATTTTTTTTTTGAATAAGTCAAAATAAATAAATAAATACGTATATATATTAATATTGTACATTTAATTAATAAATTTTATTTTAAAGAATCGAAACTTTTAAAATATGATGTGAAAAGAAAATATTTTTTGCAGTACTATGCCAAATTTTATTCGGTAAAAAAATCAGCATATTTTTCAAAATAATCAGTACATTACATTTAAAATTATTTAAAAAACCTTGATAAAACTGAAAATTACTTTAACAATAATAATAACAAAAGCTTCAGTGGGATATTATGCATTTAGTATTCTCCAATAATTCAATATATTTATTCATGTCTATTATTGTCATCAAAAATCTTCTTCATAATTACAAGAAGAAATTTAGTTTTTTTCCAATAACGTAGTATATACATTAAGAAAAAGCTTTATTCTTTTAAGTTTTATGCACCTATTCAATGTTTGTCTAATTGATTAATGTCATAAAATTGATTAGAAAAAAGTAATATTTATACGTTTTTTCAAAACTTTTATCAATAAATATTAAATCTATTTTTATAAACAAATTTTTTCTAAAATTATGTTTTTTATTTTTATTGTCTTTTTATTTTATTATTATTATTTTTTTTTAATATGAGCTTATAAAAGTGGAATAAAACCGACTGTCTATATATATATAATGAATCACTGATAATGAATTAGTAAAGATGAAATATAATAGAGCAAAATAAAATACACTTGAGAATTTTAATAATAAATAACAATAAAGGTAATTTAATATTTTTAAAAAATATATGTCGGCGAAACTTATATGGTATTTCTAAATTGCATAAATTATGCATACCATTTTCACTTAATTCTCTAATATTATTTTACAAAAAAATAAAAACAATAAATCAAATAAATACCTCAGAATAATAATAATTAAAACTACATACTTTTTGATTGTTTTATCCGACTTGTTTCTTGTTTGCTGAATGTTAATTAATATCACATAAGTGAATTATAATAATAATAAAAGCTTTGCCAGGAAAGTATTTGCGTAGCTAGCAATTTTAAATAAGTAATAACTAGCTAACACAAACCTCCACCTAGCAGTTGCTGTTTCTCGGATATTAGAAACCTTTCGTGCATCATACAATATTCCAGTTCCAGTGTTCCATCACACAGTTCGAAAATGAGGCTTAAGAACTGATGCCGACATCAAAATAAAAGTTTAAATTAAAATAAGTTGACATCTAACTAAGCATCCTGTATTACAAATTAAGGATATATATTTATGAATTCTTACTTTAAATAAAGATGTGTATAACGTTAACACTAAATAAAATATTACAGATTAAGATTTAAAAAGTCCGCCTCATTACGATTTGATTTTCGACCGACGCGATTTCCTCTTACAAAACATGTCCGAGTTTCTCCTCTGGTATCTTCTACGCATGCGCTCAGTATTAGCATTTGCTCGAAAGCAAGACTCCCTCAAAAGAAATCGCTCTCTTCAAACGGGGAGAGGAGAGACGTAGAGATACTTTGAAAAATGTAGTAGAGTTACATATGTTATTTAAGCATTGAATACAAGGAGTATCTGGTTACAAACTTTTTCCTAGTAGTTGTGATAATACCTGTACTATTACTAAGTATTTATTTGTAAATTGCCGTAAAATTTTTTACAGTGTACAGTCGGTAACAAAAGTGTCCGAACACTAGCGAAAATTCCTATGTAAAAAAAGTACACTTCGTACGGTTTTGTTAAATAAATCCTTCTCGAATCCTGTTCATAGTCAGTGTAAGAAGATGATTCGATAAGGATTTATTAAACAAAATCGTATGAAGTGTACTTTTTTTACATAGGAATTTTCGCTAGTGTTCGGACACTTTTGTTACCGACTGTACGTCACATGCCATGTGCGAGTGACCTGAAATTAGAAATTTGTGATTGATGCTGGAGAAATGAGGGAAGTCAGCCATCGCATTCAAAAACATCGCTGACACATGGATGTTTTTGTTGTGTTGATGTGTCAGAATAGAAAGTTACACTTGTAACAGTGTCAGGTGCATTTCGTAGGTAGTCGTAAAGACATGAAGCAATTTCGTTAGTTTCACGACCATCGTGCCACATGTAATGACATGACTTACCTATGGCATTGCCACGTATAGTCAAATTAAAAGTTCAAAGTTGGCGTTTGTTGAAAGCTACAGATGATTACAGAAATGGAGTTGCTACACACTGTTGTAAATCAAAAACTAAACACAGTTTTGAGGTATCAGTTTTGGCTTCTGCTTTGCCAAGCCTTTTCTGTTTATAAGCTAAATCTGCTTTTCTCTGATGTTAAATGTAGTAAATTATTGGTAAAGAATGATGTAGTAAATTATTTATATATATTAAATTTCAATTCAAAAGTGGGTAATTTTTTTATCGATACCAGTTCTACATTTATAAATTAAAGCATAAAATACAATAATAAGCAATTGAATAATTATAATCTTATTATTACATTGGATTAAAGCCTGTTGACCGCCAAGTGGCACAACGCAAAAAGAAAAAAGTGGATTTAAATCCTTTATACCAAAAACTAATCAGAAGACTCGATCAGGAAAAAGGGATTATGTTGACTTATATCCTTTATACCAATCGATGGAGAATTTTTTTCTCAGTCTGACTATGTACTTAACTCAAAATCGACATTTTTGGACTTAACTCCTTTATACTTATCAGTACAGAATTATACATTACTGTGAATAAGAATACTGAGACATTAATTTTCATAATAATTAGGGTATACATGGATCAGAAGCTTTAGGTTTTTTTTTTTTTTTTTTTTTTTTTTTTTTTCAGTTTTTACACCCGAAATCGTTCTATAAGAATGAAAAAGAGTCTGAATTCGCCGTTTTCATACACTCTACACGGAGGATGACCTTGGACGCAGGTACTGAAGGAGCCGACCACTTTTGTTTATATTGAGAGACAGCAGATGAATATTTCTGGACATGGGGTGTCAAAACACCCCGCGCCCGCTCTGCCGGGTTAAAAACACCGCAATGTTAGGCTTAAAAATGCTACCATTTTTAAGGCTTTTTAATAAATAAATAAATAAATAAATATGGCGTGCGATTATGTTTTCTGTTAAAAATATATTTTATAATTGTTTAGAGCGTTAATGAAACACTTATGTAAAAAAAGAGAAAAAAATTCCCAGTAACCGACGTTGTAATTCGAACTCACACTCTCAAAGGAAACCGAAACTTCCAGCCAAGCATCGTCGAAGTAAAGCATTTACCAATCACGCCACCGTCGAATGCAGCAATACGTGTTTTTATAATATAATATACTGCAGCATTTGTGAAACAAATCGCATTGTTATGTTTTATTTCTAATTTTTTGCCAAACAACTACTGATAGTATGGTATCTTAAACTTAATAAATATTATTATCTTAAATTACATACTTAGAGGACTAGAATTTTTTAATAATGCATAACAAATATGTGAAGGTTGCATCCCTGGATGACAACGATTCCCTTCCTTAAAGTGATATTTAGATAAAAACGAAATATAATCGAAGGAATAAAGTGATATTTAAATAGAAACGAATTACAATGAATACAGGAAAATTGTTTTGTTTTACATTTACATGTAGATACATTTGTGAAAGAAAATTTGTTTTAAAATGAATAATAAGAAGAAAGAAAGAAAAAATTATGCACAAATTATTCATTATTGTTCACTTATAAATTCGCTTTCTTCTCTACAAATTACTTGCTACGTCCGTCTTAACACTTTTACTTTTATTATAAGAAAGTACTAAAGACAAAGATTTTTTTTCCTTTTTTTTTTTTTTTTTTGAATGAAATAAGCTTTCTGTCTAAATATGTTGTTTATTAATTATGTTAAAGATAATAGCATGCAAATATCATTCACATCCCTATAGTAGTATTCAATAAAAATGTAATTTCATAAAGCTACAATAATTTAAGTAGTTTAACTGCTTATTATATAAAATAATAACGCATTTGTTGAATGTGGAAAGACGTAGGATAAGCGTATTTTCTTAAAGTAGATTCCATATAAAAAATTTTCTAAGTAATGCAAGTGTTTGAAAATTCAAACGCGTTTTGCTGTATGGAAATTAACGTATTTATGTTTTTCAGACATTTTTGCGTCTAAATTGGTATTTCAGACATATTTCTATCCTAAATTAAGATAGCTATAACATCTAATCCGTATTTTAAGACATTTACGTGACTTAAATGCCGTTTCAGTTGTTTTTATGTCTTACTTTACGACCCTTCTATTTGCAATGCGATATTAGCCGCCCTAAAAACGAGATGCATATCAGCTAGTTCTCCATTTGTGACTGCAATTCTTCGTTCCTACAATTCCAACTCATACATGAAAATTACGCTTTTTGTCTCTACATCCTTAAAGAGATATCCTAGAGACTTCAAGCATCTTAAGCACGTATGTGCTGTGTATTCGTATGTTCCTATGTGATTCATACTTATTGTCGCGTTACTGACCTACAAGTAAAGTTTAAGAAATAGTTCTGAATCACACTGTATAGCCAGACAGATAGATAATATAAAATATTATAATTAATTTCAGAGTTATATATACGCGTCTACTCAGATTATTCAGTTTGTTTAATTATATATATATATATATATATATGTAGGGTTTTGATTTTTTAATGTCGCAGAAGGTATAAAATATTTTATGTAACAGTTGTACAATTTTGTGTGTAATATACCAGCTTTAGTTTTAAGTACAGAAAATTATAAATAGGATATGTTTTTCTATTACTTTTGTTAAAAGCTTAATTTCAATTCTTCACATTTCATTTGTTTTATTTATAGATTTATTATTAAAATAACAAACACTAATAAATGAAATAAAATGAATTATTTAATTGAACTTAAAATTCCAATAATCATTGTTTTTATCATTGCAATAATCATTGTTATGTTGACTAAGACGTCAAGAACTCCTTCCAAGTAATCTACAATTTAAGTTTCATTAAAAAATGAAATATGGAACGATAGAAATTTTTTTATTTATGTTTAAATTAAGCGTTGCATATTTTTCTTTCAAGCATATTCTTTTTTTTTTTTTTTTTTAATAAAATGTAAATTTAAATAATACACTTACATTAATAAGTTCAGAGCCAAAATAATTTAACATCTGCATAGATTCTTTTGAAACTTCCATTATTTGACAAATGCTTAGTGTTTGGAACGTCACTCATGTTATATTTATCACGATCCCGCTTTCATTGCAAAAGATAAAGTGCATATGACAACCATTATGGCCCATATGTCTATTTGAAGAGAAATAAGCTTGGTATTTTAAAAAAAGAATATTTTTAAGGGATAAAATATCACTTTTATAAAAGATATTTATTAAACATATTGTTAAAAAATGATTTGATATAGATATTCTACATAAAAACTGTTTTATATAGATCGTTCGTTTAATTCTTTTGTTATTTTATCAAATTAACTAGTTTGTAAAATTAAATTTTATGCATTTTTGCAATCTTAAAAATGACTACAACTAACTTTAAATTAGAAATCTTACAAAATTGCTCAAGAACTGTAATTATAATTTTTTTTGTTCATATTTTTCATGATTTTTATTTTTTAATAGGAATAAAAATTGCGTTCAACTATTTTATATATATTCATATTTATAGTGCATCTTAAATTACAGAGGCATGTGATTCTTTGAAATAACAGTTTAAAAAAATGAAGCAATAATCTCTAAAATAAATAAATAAATAAATAAGCTTTTGGGATCAGAATAAAAGCTTATTACAACAAATAATACAAGTTTCGATGATTTTTTTAAAGAATAAAAAACAAATTATACAGTCTCCAAATAAATAAATAAATAAAAAATTTGGTATTTACATTAAAATTCTGAATCCATTCCTTTGAATTATATTGAAAATCCTATCAAGCATGCTTAGAACTAGAGTCTGGGGAACATGTGACTGTAATTTCTAACAACTTTACTCTACATGTTGCTTTAATTTCTAAATAGTCCAAAACTGAAATCCACTGGCATACACCTCCCATGCAACTACTCATCAAAGGTTTTCAATTAAATTTAGATCTGAACTGATGACAGACCAGTCTATAACCGTGAAATGATTTTGAATGGACCAAACTTTTGTTAAGTAGGATGTGTGAATCAACGCATTGTCCTGTTGGAATTTACAGTCCTCCCTCAAAGAGGTTTCCCAGTTGGAACTAAATTACTTTTGAGAATATTTTAATAATTTTCAGGTCAAAACTGACCATTAAGAAAAGGTAATACCAGCAATATCCGTCGTTCTGATCAAACAGAATGCGCCCCACACCATGAGTGAACCCCACCTTTTTGTTGACAAAAGACTTCATGAGGTTCTCATCGAAGATCATGAACATTGTATGTCCAACTATTAGAAAAGTTAAATTATTATTATTATTATTTTGTCACTGAGAAAAATATTTAAATTTTCATCCGTCCAACGACGCTGACTCAGTTCTGAAATTTCATGCTAATTTTTAACATTCAATTATAAAAATATTTATAAAAGCTAGATTATCGCTCAATCCACAAATTATTGCAAATAAATGTGTAGATCATATAGATAAGCTACCTTGGTTTAAAACCAAGTGCAATTTTTAAAAACTCAGTCGCATGGAGCATTAAAAAAAAAAAAAAAATATTTAATTATTTTTTTCTAAATAGTTTTTGAGAAATTTTAATGTATTTAATATTGATGCATTTTAATGCATATGCAAAATTTCATAACACTAAGACAGTAACTTGAAAGCTCGATTTTAAACGTCCACCATGCTACTGCGGATAACAAAATAAGCTCTAGCTTGTACTCTGATCGAGTTTTTTTTTTTTTTTCTTTTATTTCATGTTAACTTAAATGTAGTCAAGGAAACAAAGCCTCAATTTCTGTCTAATTTAGCCTTAAATCATTATAATTACATGTCTGATGCCAATTGGTTGGTAATAAAGTCTCGTTATTAATGCTATAGTTAAATTCTGCTTAGGGCGTTATCTATTTATGAACATTTGCATCGTCTTCACTTTTTTGTAGTAACTCTCATTTTGACTCCATAAATAAATTTCTGAGATCAAGGCAGTTCGAAAAATCTACAGTTTACGTATTTTTAATAAATTCTTGACAGGTTTGTTGGTTGGTTGGGTTTAACGTTGCTATAGTTTTGCGTAATGGACTCACCCCTAAAGATGGTCCGGAGAAATATGCCATCACAATTTTTGATCTTCCACGAAGAGTATCTCACCCCCACTTCGGTGACCCCCAGAGGTATAATTTATGTGGGAACATGTAGGGCATTGCGCCATGACGGATTTTAAGTACACCGGCCACCATGAGTGTGTCTTTAGCCGGCTCAAGTATCGGACCCGAAATCATCGGCTTACGAGCTCAGCGCTCTACTGACCGGGTTACCGTAGTTCTGAATTCTTGACAGAATTCCAAGTAAAAATGAATTAGGGAATCTTTCATAAATTTTGAAAAGTTACAGTCGGCCGCAAAATTATTCGAGCGCTAGCAGAAATACCTATATAAAAAAAGTTACATTTAATACTGTTTTGTTAAATAAAACCTTCTAGAAACATATTTTTAGACTGGTTAAGAACATGATTCAACAAGAATTTATTTAACAAAACAGTATTAAGTGTACTTTCTTGATATAGCAATATTTGCTAGCTCTCCAATAATTTTGCTGCCGGTTAGTGGTATAAAACTAGAAAACGATTCCAATATTTAAGAAAAAGAGGGTTAACATATTCCTACTTTAAACATTAATTTCCAAATTTGCGCGTTTCTCAATACAAATGACACATTTTGACTGCCAACTAACGCAAAAAATAAATGTAATATCACTCTAACCCGAACACTGATAAGAGGAATTAGCTGTAAAAAAAAAAATAAACTATTTCAGATAAGGCTTATTTCATTCGTACAAAAATTAATATTGGTTACAGTCCATAATATTTTTGGAATATAAATTTGTTAATATCTTTTTATAATTAAAAATAAACTTTTTAATCGAAAATATGCATGGAATAAATTTGGGTATTTCATTTAAGCTCGTAAAAAAGTACTTTGAATATAACAAGTTTTCAGAGAGATATAAATCAGAGTCTGCTACATTCATTTAAAATTAACATTATCAGATTTTGACAGCTTATAACTATAAAAAAATGAGAGAAATATTTAAACTCTACATTTTCTGGAATGATTTGATTTAAGTAATTTCAATTCTCAAAAATGGGTGATTCCATTTGAAGGAAGGAATTTGGTGCAAGTTTTATTATGTACAGTCGACAGCAAAAGTATCCGAACACTAGCGAAAATTCCTGTATAAAAAAAGTGCACTTAATATAGTTTTGTTAAATAAATCCTTCTCGAATCCTGTTCTTAGTCAGTCTAATAACATGATTCCACAAGGATTTATTTAACAAAACAGTATTAAGTGTACTTATTTCTATATAGGAATTTTTGCTTGTGCTCGGATACTTTTGATATCGACTGTAGACTACACTCTCAGCAAAATCTAAGTACACTAACTAGTGGATCTGCAGATCAGGAGCCTCAACGTCCTATTTACATCAGACATTATTCGATAGGTCATTTTTATTTATTCCTTATTATATAATCGTATATATTGATTCGATCGGCTTGTTACCATAATCAGATACATTCCTGAGGGGGGCTGCCGCCCCCCTCAACCCCCCCGCTCTGTCTCTATTTGCATATCTTATAAAGTGTTACGGAATTTTAAATAATTGCATTTATTTTTGTATCAATTCTTTCAAAGAGGTTTAGTAAAGTTAATAAAATGCTAACTTTGTGCATTTCTAGTCGTTTTAGCGTTAAAATAGCCTAATTTTCCCTTAAAAACACTTAGAAAAGATCCAATAAGGGAAGAAATGGATTTGGCGCCAAATTTTGCGACTGTTTCCCTTCTTGGCGATTTTTTGGCGACCTTGGCGAGAAAATCCTTATTAAGGATATACCAAATATAGAAGCTCTAATCTCATTGTGAGATACGAGAATTTTCCAGAACAGTCTGTGTTCGATAGAAAAGTATAAAAGGAGCATTTTTTCGCCAAGGCGGTCAGTCTCAGATCTGTGTCAGTTTCGTCAAATGCTTGCTTTGCTTTGAGCCTCTTTAGATGAGACTTTCTTTATGTGTTATTGCTAAACAGTTTGTACTGTTGTTTTGCTGTTAACGGCTGTTGTTTAAGCTGTGTTTACTGGTTGAATTGAAGCTGATACTTGGTTTATAGACCTGTATTTTTCTGGAACTTACTGTGAATATATCACTGAATTTTCGCAAGTTTTGCCTTTCATTCTCGAACAACTTACGGACCCCCAAGTACCCAACAATATGTATTCTTAATAAACGACGGTCTTGTATTATTTCCCTGAAATTCATAAATACCAAATTTCATAACTACCAAATTTTGTACAAAAAAAATTACATAGCATATCGGAAATATTTTGCGTAACCTTTAAACTAATTTCCAATTCTATGCCCACAATTATCAATAGGAAAACATGCTTTTAAAATTTTAATAAAATTTCATTATATTTGATGGGGTGTAACCATGTTAAAATAAAATTTTAATAAATATCGACTATAGACCGTAATAGTACGATATTATTTTATGTATCCCGGAAAAGTAGCCACAGTCATTATAAACGCCAATAATATGAATAAACCTAATTAATTATAACTCATTAATTTTTCAAACTAATTTGACATCATTTGGATGATTACAGTACACAATCGGAATTATTTTGTGTGGTCCCATAAATTATTTAGTCTAAACATAACCGTTTTTAAGAGTAAACATGATTTTAAGCATCTTTATAATGTATGTTAATTTTATTAAGTTCAATTCAGCATAAACGCATAAAAGTGTTCGCTTAAATAAAAGTTTGTCCATAGGCTCTAATGCTACGAAATTCTTTTGCATGTCTCTGTAAACAAACCATAAACATTGTATACACCAGTAAAAAATATTCAGCTTACTTTGCGTTCAAAATTAATAATTGTTCCAAATTTAACATCGTTTGGATGACTACGTGACATTGTCAGAAAACTTTTGTAAGGTCCTGTACATTAATTAGAAAGCTTAAGAGCACATATTTTCTTCAAACAACATAAGTTTAAATATCTTACTCACGTACGCTAGTTTAATTTTCTTGATTGCAAAGTAAAGATGTTAAAATGCGTTTAAACGCAATTCACCTCATACGCCGTAATGTGAAGTACTTTGGCGTCTCCCTGTATACAATCCATAAAAAGTATAGACCTAAAAAAATAAATAGCTATTTCTATACCGACCCTGAATATATGTGTCAATTTGCAAGTCAATCGGGGAATTTTTGCGGCCGCTGTTGCGGTACAGACAAATTCTTCCCATAGGCCGTAATGATAAAAAAAAACTTTTGCGTGTCCCTGTACACGAACTACAAATGGAATGCACACCCAAAACTATACAGCTAATTTCGTGGGGATCATGAACATGCGTACCAAATTTCAAGTCAATAGCGTGATATTTGCGGCCGCTATCGCACGACAGACAGACAGACAGACGGACAGACGGAACACAAAATCCTTTTCAGTCTCACCAGAGGGCGTCCACTGACGTTTCGGCAAAAATTGGAAGTCAATAGCTTGATTTTTGCGGTGGCTATCGCGGTACATACAGATTCTTCCCATACGCCGTAATGATAGAAAAATTTTGGCGTGTCCCTGTACACGAACTACAAATGGAATACACACCTAAAACTATACAGCTAATTCCATTGAGCTCATGAATATGTGTACCAAATTGCAAGTCAATAGCGTGATGTTTGTGGCTGCTATCGCGATACATACAAATTCCTCCCTTAGGCCGTAATGATAAGAAAAACTTTGGCGTGTTCCTGTATACGAACTACAAATGGAATACATACCAAAAACTATACAGCTAATTTTATGGGGTTCATAAACATGTGTACCAAATTTCAAGTCCATAGCGTGATTTTTGTGGCCGCTATCGCAATACTTGCAAATTCCTCCCTTAGGCCGTAATGATAAGAAAAACTTTGGCGTGTCTCTGTATACGAACTACAAATGGAATACATACCAAAAACTATACAGCTGATTTCGTTGGGCTCATGAACATGTGTACCAAATTTCAAGTCAATAGCGCTATTTTTGCGGCCGCTACCACGATACATACAAATTCCTCCCATAGGCCGTAATGATAAGAAAAACTTTGGCGTGTCCCTGTATACGAACTACAAATGGAATGCATACCAAAAACTATACAGCTGATTTCGTAGGGCTCATAAACATGTGTACCAAATTTCAAGTCAATAGCGCTATTTTTGCGGCCGCTATCGCGCGACAGACAGACAGACAGACAGACACAGCCCAAAACCGTTTTGAGTCTCAGCAGAGGGCCTCCACTGACGTTTCGGCAATTATAAAATAGACGCTGTTGCTAATCAATTGGTATAAGCCGCATATTTTCACGAGGATTTGTGGGGATAGAACTGTTAGACGCCTCTTTTCAACCCTTAAGGGTTAAATTTCAGACGATTTTCATATTTTACTTTAATTTGTGGTTAACAGGGGATGTTTTGTTAAACTTCAAGCATTTATTGAAAACCTGCAGAGGTACTGCAAAAATATTCTAAGAAATTCGACTTCTATTTACAACCTTTTAAGTGTTAAACTTCGTTAAATCCGTTTACGGTGATTCCCTACATAATGAAAACTACTTATAGTCCGGTCAATTTAGACATAAAAATAGTGATCAAATAAAGAAAATTCCGACAGAGCCAAATTTCCGTAGAGACCTTAGGTTCACCACAAAGAATAAGGTGTCAAAAGTCCCCATCGGTCCCATGTGTGCTAAGGGACTTATTCGGGCCCCAAGGTCAAAATTTTAGGTTTTTTGGATTTTTCTCGAAAACGGTAAGTTTTATCCAAAAAGTACCTCAGAGTAAAGTTGTAGATCTCAAAATTCTCTATAAAAATGATCCTTATGATTTTTTCTCTAAGACCCACCATTTCTACATGTGTGCTAAGGGACTTATTCGGGCCCCAAGGTCAAAATTTTGGGTTTTTTGGATTTTTCTCGAAAGCGGTAAGTTTTATCGAAAAAGTACCTCAGAGTAAAGTTGTAGATCTCAAAATTCTCTATAAAAATGGTCCTTATGATTTTTTCTCTAAGACCCACCATTTCTACATGTGTGCTAAGGGACTTATTCGGGCCCCAAGGTCAAAATTTTGGATTTTTTGGATTTTTCTCGAAAACGGTAAGTTTTATCGAAAAAGTACCTCAGAGTAAAGTTGTAGATCTCAAAATTCTCTATAAAAATGGTCCTTATGATTTTTTCTCTAAGACCCACCATTTCTACATGTGTGCTAAGGGACTTATTCGGGCCCCAAGGTCAAAATTTTGGGTTTTTTGGATTTTTCTCGAAAACGGTAAGTTTTATCGAAAACGTACCTCAGAGTAAAGTTGTAGATTTCAAAATTCTCTATAAAAATGGTCGTTATGATTTTTTCTCTAAGACCCACCATTTCCCAGATATTGCGCTTGTAAGAATCATGTTCTACATAATATGCACACATATGCCACGTATATACATATTAAGGTACTGAAGCAAGTAAAAATGCCTACTTGTGTCTCTTTCATGTATACATTATACTATTCTAAGAAAATATACTCTCAAAAGACCGCCAGTCCCTTACAGTATCCCCTCTACTTGTATGGCCTTGAATAACATCTGGCTATTCTTTTGTCCGTGTGGTGTCGTTCACGTACCTGTTTCTTTTAGTGTTAAACGTGCAGTTCGAGTGAATATACGTATTTATTACAAGTAGTATTTGATGGCTATAGTGACACAACAAAGAACATAAAAGCTGCAGAACAACGTCGTCGTACTACAAAAACATCCTCAGGTTCCGACATAATGTTTGATGAATTTATGACAATTCCAGTAAACCAACAACAATTTTTTGCAAACATTAATAATAAATCTCGATTTATTTCTATGTTGAGTAACAAATTAACTGCTTAAAATATTGCCGTGAAACAAGCTCCGAATGACGCCGATGTCATCATAATTGAAACAGCAATAGAAATATTTAATGCAAGAAACACAACTATTGTAGTGGGCGAAGATGTTGATTTGTTAGTACTACTCACTGCAAGGACTCCATCTGATAAAATTATTTACTTTCTGAAACCTGGGAAGGCGCAACAACGCACAGAAATATATTCCTCTAAAAGTTTATCAGCTTATCCAAAATGCCAAAACTATATTTTATTTTTACATGCGATAACCGGCTGCGATACTACGTCAGCAATGTTCAGAAGGGGCAAAAATTCAGTATTAAAATCATTTGAAAAAAAAGATTTGATTGACTGCGCAAAAGTATTTACAGAAATTAATTCTCCACCTCAAATACTAATTACTGAAGGAATTCGGTTTCTTCTTGAGGTTTATGGAGCTCAAAAAAAAAAAATTGATTGCATAGATAAGTACAGATATTTAACATTTGTAAAATATACACGAAACAAAAAGCAAGTACAACTATCTTGTCTTCCTCCAACATCGGCATCTGCTATTCAACATTTGTTTCGAGTATACTATCAAGTTCAGACATGGCAAGGCAATCAACTGAACCCTGAAGACTGGGGTTGGAAATTGATAAATAATACTTTGGAACCGATTAAAACTTTACTGCCCCCTGCTCCAGAAAAACTTCTTAACTCTATTTTTTGCAAGTGCAAGAAAGGTTGTAATGCCAAATGTGGCCGTAAAAAAATAGGGTTGCAGTGTTCTCCAGCGTGTACCAATTGCCAAGGTCTATCGTGTTCGAATGTTCAATTAAATACAAGTGAGGAAGATTCATGTGATTTTGATGAAGAGACAACTGATTCATCTTCATTTGAACAATTTTTGAACATTCAGCAACAGGAAGAAAAAGAAGAAGAAAACATGATTGTTGAAGTTGAGTATGAAGAGTATGAGTCAGGTTAAAGTAACAAAAAAACATTCGAACGACAGTTAAACTCAATAACCAATATCAATAATCTTCATACTATGAAATAACTATTTTTCCTGAAAATAACGTCATACAGGTTCATGGAGTAGGCCTACCGGGGAAACCACGTTAAAAAAAATGCGCCGAGTACACTACCTCACAGGTGGTGTGGAAATGTGTGCATATTATGTAGAACGTGATTCTTACAAGCGCAATATCTGGGAAATGGTGGGTCTTAGAGAAAAACTCATAAGGACCATTTTTATAGAGAATTTTGAGACCTACAACTTTACTCTGAGGTACGTTTTCGATAAAACTTACCGTTTTCGAGAAAAATCCAAAAAACCCAAAATTTTGACCTTGGGGCCCGAATAAGTCCCTTAGCACACATGTAGAAATGGTGGGTCTTAGAGAAAAAATCATAAGGACCATTTTTATAGAGAATTTTGAGATCTACAACTTTACTCTGAGGTACATTTTCGATAAAACTTACCGTTTTCGAGAAAAATCCAAAAAATCCAAAATTTTGACCTTGGGGCCCGAATAAGTCCCTTAGCACACATGTAGAAATGGTGGGTCTTAGAGAAAAAATCATAAGGACCATTTTTATAGAGAATTTTGAGATCTACAACTTTACTCTGAGGTACTTTTTCGATAAAACTTACCGTTTTCGAGAAAAATCCAAAAAACCCAAAATTTTGACCTTGGGGCCCGAATAAGTCCCTTAGCACACATGTAGAAATGGTGGGTCTTAGAGAAAAAATCATAAGGACCATTTTTATAGAGAATTTTGAGATCTACAACTTTACTGTGAGGTACTTTTTCGATAAAACTTACCGTTTTCGAGAAAATCCAAAAAACCTAAAATTTTGACCTTGGGGCACGAATAAGTCCCTTAGCACACATGGGACCGATGGGGACTTTTGACACCTTATTCTTTGTGGTGAACCTAAGGTCTCTACGGAAATTTGGCTCTGTCGGAATTTTCTTTATTTCAATTGTCCAAATTGACCGGACTATTATTGTCTGAATGGTGTATGTTCTTTTCCTGATTTTCATGAGAATATGAGTTCTTTTTATATTCTCAGGCAGCTTCGGAGGTTCGAACTCGGTGTTGATACATTATTAAGTGAATCAGTTGTATTTTGGGTTTATATAGGTTGATATGGGAAGTCTTTTGCACGTTACAAATACTCTAATCCTCTGTACAACAAATACAAGCTCTTTTCTTATATCAATAATTTTTCATTTTTAAAAGTGTTTCCATTGGTGAATTATGTTTTGCAAATAATGTATTTTTGAAATAATTTATTTCCATAAATCGATATAAGTTCATAGTTTTAAAACTTAATAATAAATTTAGGAATAAGAAGAATGAGGCTTATTATTATAAAAAGGATTCATTTAGGTAAATATAGTGACAAGCGCAGCGGTCAAGCCAGATAATACACTAATAAAATAATAAAGTAATAGTAATTTCCTTTTTTATGGTGAATGAATTAATAAAACATTTTAAAGAAACATTAGATTTAAAATTTTATTATATCATGAGTTAATACGATTACCTACGATTTAAAACTTATCTAGGCTTTATTTTCTCTCTCTCTCTTTATTTATTTATTTATTGTTAACTGTTTGATTTAGTAAGATTTATTTATCTGTTTTGATTAGTTTAAACTAAACTAAATAAATAAAAAAAAAATAATTCTATAATTAACTATACAAATATCCAATAACAGAAAACATTTAGGTAAAACCATTTACACAAAAAGTAAAAACGTTTCTCTTTAAGCAATACAACCTAAATTAATTTTGCTAATAAGAACGAAACTCTAAACTACTGCTTAAGAATGATTTTAAATGAATCAATATTACAGTTTTATGTTTATCTCAGAATATACAGAGAAAAATTGAGAAATAAAGCACGTTTTTAATATACAATTAAATAATATTGTATTTCATATTTACAATGCTTTAAATATAATAATACTAACTATATTAAATATAAAATTACATAAAAATGTAAACGGAATTAAAAAATTACAAACATGCACAACCTAAACGATAAATTATTTCAACGTCTTTTAATTTACATTATTGGAATAGTAAGGCTTGTTAAATATATTTTCTCATACAAAATTTAATTAATTTATCTGGATTAAACTGCATTGAGTTTCTTTTCTACTGTAATGCAAGATAAAATTTAAATATTTAAAATATTTAAAACTCTCTCTTGAAAGAAAAATATTTCTAATATTTTTAATCAAAAATCAAGGAATGAATTCGAAATTTAAAAAGCATATATATATATATATATATATATATATATATATATATATATATATATGTATATATGTGTGTGTGTGTGTGTGTGTGTGCATACACTAATTTATGTACATTAATATATATAAACTCTGAAAATGGATGAACACTAACTTCTACCGTTTTAAATGCGCAATAACAAAAGTTAAATTGGATAATATTCTTTTGATCGTTCGTTTTTCATTTCCATTTAAAATGTTATATTTTACAAGTGGATAAAGTAAAACGTATGTAACTGTTTAATTTTTTTAAGGCTTTCCAAAAAATATAGATATTAAAAAAAAAATCTAAAGTAGTTTAAAAATATTGGAAATGTGTAAAAAACTTATTAAGAAGTTAAATCAAGAAAACTGCATAAATTTTTGCAAAGAATTTAAATGTACGAGAAAGAACTATGAATCTGATAAATAAAAGCATTAATTAACAAGAACGAAAAATTATTCGGTACGCATTGATTATTAACACTTCCCAGATGTACGTACATGTTGTATAACATTCAATTTTCTTTGCCTACTTTATCACACAACGGACAGACAGAAGAACAAAAAGGCATACAAATAGACTAATTGTATTAATAATCTCTCTCTTAAACATTATTAGAAAGTGTTAAAAATGCATATCGCAAAAAAAATTAAGCTCTGTGTTTCTAATTGCAGCATTTAATGTATTATGATTTTTACAGTAAAAAGTTATCTCAATGGGATTTATAAATATGTCTATGTAAAACGCAATGCATTTTTTTTATGTCCTTGTACAAGAAGCAGTTCCACAGAGCCTATTAAAGACTATTAAATAGGAAACGTTTGGTAGTGAACTTCATTAAAATATATCAATTTTGAAAAATTCTGAAACTATTTAAAAATGGTGTGAACGGACAGCTGGATAGACAGATACACAAATTGGAATCCTATTCACAGTTTTAAAAAAAAGTAGAAAGTGATAAAAACGTTTGATTGAAGCGAAAATGCAATTCCAACAATTTTCAAATAATATCTCTTAATGCAAATGAATGTGTTTGGGTGGCCCTTTAAATCTAATGTTAACCATACTGTATTCCATGGAAATCATTCTTTTGTGCAGATAAATAACATTTTTTTTTTTTAATTTCATTAAGATTTGTGCAAAATAAAGTTATTAAAACTTAGTTTATAGAAATATCTCTCATATAACACAATGCTTAGGAATAATTTCGGGTGTTCCTGTATACAAACCCGTGATTGTATTTAATCCATTTTAAATGGAAAACATCCCATAGTGAACTTAAATAATATTTTAATTTCATGAAGATTTGTGTAAAGTAAAGACATTAAAATGTGGTTTTTAGAAATATCTCTCATAGAACGAATGTTTTGCAAAATTTTCAAGTGTCTATGTACACAAACCAGTGGAGATATTCCCACCATTTTTAGTAGGGAGCATCCGATAGTGAACTTCAATAACATATATTAGTTTCATGAAATTACATGAATATTTACGAGAATTAGAGCGCGGATTTATCGACAAATCGAAGTAATTAACATTTTTCAGCCTCGTTGTAAAGTGTTAAAAGCAGCAAGCAGTTGTTTTGGACCTAGCTTGGAGACCATTCGTCAATATGGAATGAATGATGGGGAAAAAAAAAATTACAAAGTTTTTTTTTTTTTTTTTTTTTTTTTTTTTTTTTTATCAAACTATTTCCCGAATAAAGAATTTGGCCTAGTAGGATATTTACATTATAAGTCTATCTAAAGAAATACGGAGACATGAATCGAGGGAAAAATCTATTGAAAAAGTCACCATCCAAACGCTTGTGATTTTATTTTATTTTATTTATTTATATATCAATGATTATTATTATTGTTATTTTACTATTATTATTATTATGCTACCATTGGGCGATATTTCTTTTTTCAAATAACGAACTAAATTTCTTTCTTTCTTTCTTTCTTTCTTTTTTTCTTTTTTTTTTTTTTTTTTTTTATCACTTCTGTTTATCAAAATGCATTTGCAGTTTATTTTTCCCTATTAGTTTCATCCTATTGGTAAAAAATTATCTGCTTTCAAAGTTTTTGTTTCACATGCTATGAATATCTTTTCTACACCTAAATTACTAACTGTTGAAATTGTCTACTTAAATGCTAATTCTCTTTGACCGCGGTTACATTTTCAAATTCATTCATAAATTAAACGTAATCATAACAACATAATAACGACATAATAACAATAACAATATAATCTAAACAAATCTGTTTGCATTTAAAAAATTCAAACTGTTGTCTTTACTGGATATTACGCTTCACCTATCTTTTGTAGCATCAGTTACAATATTGCAAAGATTCTGACAGAACTTAAATTTAATGTAAGCTTTTTTTTTTTTTTTTTTTTTTTTTTTACGTTTTTCTATATGTAATATAGAGAAAGTATTGGATTCGTGAAAATTTTCGACCTCTGTTTTTTGACGGATTTACACGTTTTGGGATGCCCTGAATACGAATTAATAGTTTTTGGAAAATGTCTGTCTGTCTGTGTGTATCACGATTTTTGTGGACACTGTAGCTCACGAACCAATGAATGAAATTTAACCAATCTTGGTATTTAGTTGCACCCTGACATAAACTAGAGCATATTAGATTTGGGGATCAATCTCTCAAGAGACTGTGAGCACATTTTTTGTAAACTTTTAACATGGTAGTATAGGACAAAATTTCCTATAAATGTGCATAATGAGAGTTATTTTAAACTCGTGATTGTAAAATTAATATGAATTATTGATAATAGTTGTAGTTAACTGAAAAAACAATTGTGCATGTGGGGGCATTGGTTCCCCCCTGGGAGGGAAGTACTCCCGGAGGGGTAAATTTTTAAGATGGGTATCTTTCGAAATGTCTCGTCAATACCTTAAAAACGAATGGTTGAATCATAAATCTGTAATAATTTAAAACAAATTTATCGATTTTTTTTTTTTTTTACTCTTAACGACAAAAAAAAAAAAAAAAAAAAAAAAACTACAACAACAAAAAAAAAATCTTTATTTTTATTATTTTTTTCTTTCTTTCTTTCTTTTTTTATAATATTACTGAGTGACTTTGTATAGGAAAATACAGAGGAAAGTCTTGTGGTGGCCACAACATACATTTTTTTTTTTTTTTTTTTTCCGATTTATAGTATAAGATTTAGTAATCTGAAACAACCTTTTGGAAATCTGAATCATTAAAAAATTTGTCTTTATTTTATTTTATTTTTATTTTATTTTTATTTTATTTTATTTTATTTTATTTATTTATTTATTTATTTTGCTGATGCTTAAATTATTTGATTCTTAATTGAAATACCTAATTCTATGCGGACCTTTAAGGAGGTAAATTAATAAGGACTCCTATGGAAAAACATCGCGCTGTGAAAAACCGACGCTAAAAGTAAGAGTTCTTTCAGTGATCATGGAATTTCAGCGAAGATTCACTTTGTTTGGATTAATTATATCATGTCGTTTTATATTCGCTCTATTTATTTATTTATTTATTTATTTATTTATTTTAATTATACTTCCTTTTATTCCTTACACTTTTATTTATTTTTTCGAAAATTATTTTCATTCTCCAACAACTTTATTATTATTATTATTATTATTTTATTATATGATTAATAAATTATTATATAATAAAAACATTTGTGAATTAGTAAATAGATAAAACATCTTGTTTAATTAATTAATTGAATTAAAAAAAATATGCTGTATTACATTATTTGCATATTTCATATCCATCACAGTGTTCTACAAGAAATTTCATTCAATCATAAATTTGTATCTCGATAAACGAGCATTGTGTCATAAATATGCTATACTATTTAACAAATATAAAATTTAATATATTTTAATGACACAAATCCAAATTTTTATAAATTTCTTATATATATATATATATATATATATATAAGAAGAAATAACACATTTAAAATTAAGTTCAACCCATATCTAAATTGATGCTGATTGGAAATGGATGAACAAGAGGCGCTATTATACCATTTTTACATAAGTTTTAATGTGGCAGTATATGATAAAATTTCTCATAACTATATAAAATATCAATTATTTTTAAGGATTGACTGTGAAGTTATAAGAAATATTGATAATAGTAATAGTAAATTAGCAAAATATTTATGCGTAAGTAAGAGAATGCCCCCCTCCTCCTCCGCCATATGTTTAAAAAGAAAAAAAAAAAAAAAAAAAAAAAGGAAAAAAGAAAAAAAGCACGTCAATAGCTATAAAACGGGTGGTTGGACCGAATATTTGAAAAGATTAATAGATGTGTGACAGTTTGAAACGAAGTTTTTTTTTTCTTCCTTTTTTGCCAAAAATAATAGTAATAATAATAATAATAAAATCTTCGGAATTTTTTTTTCTTTTTTTTTTTTTGGCATTTAGTGTTATATTTCTCTGAGATAAAACTCTCCCGCATTCATCATAAAAAATAATTTTAATAAATTTCCTGTGTTCCGTTAATCTGAATGGGAAAATACAAAAGAAAGTATTATGCTGGCCATAATATACTAGTTCCACATATTCAATTAATAAACTATGAACCATTTATTGCATGCATTAGATATGGAACCAAAACATTAACAATGCATGAAAAATCACAATTAAAACTATATTACGATATAAATTCATATTTTATAATAGTTGCCAAACATATACCCATGTGTTATATATTTTCCATTTTAATTCAAACGGAAAATACAAGCAACAATATTATCTTAAGAATTAAACATGGCGGTCATAATATCTTCTACTTTAAAATATCATCAATTAGAGATGGGATATATACAACATGTTAACTTTTTTTTATTATTAAATTAGTAAAAGAAATATATAGATAGAAAAATACAACATAGCAAGAAGGAAATTAAAATGTTGTGAATGGCTAAGAAACAACAAATCATCACAAATTTGCAAGTAGTTTGAACTGTTTGCTAAGATATTAAGCAACAAATATCAAATTATCTTACAAGAAATTAAAAGAAGTTAAGCAAAAAAGCATAATATATACATATATATATATATATATGTATATACAAATATACATAATAAATGTTAAAGAAAGAATAAATATATAACCTGAAATGCGTGTAAATGTTATTTAATATTATTATAATTTCTCAATAAATAGAAATGATTTCCGGCTGTAAGTAACTTTAAATTTAACTAGTATGTTGTGGCCACCACGAGACTTTCTTCTATATTTTCCTATACAAATTCACTCAGTAACAATAATTAAAAAAAAAAAAAAAAAAAAAAAAAAAAGTGGGACTTTGACAAAATTTTGGGTAAAATGTGAAAATTATTCTAAGTTTGTCAAAACACGGAAACCGTGAAACTGACAAAATTGGGGGAAAAATGCAAAAATTTGTTTAAGTTTGTCAGAACACGGAAACCATGGGAGTTTGATAGAATTAAGAGGAGAGAAAAAAAAAAAAAAAGTGGGACTTTGACAAAATTTTGGGTAAAATGTGAAAATTTGTTAAGGTTTGTCAAGACACGGAAACCGTAGGACTTTGACAAAATTAGGGGAAAAAAGCAAGAATTAGTTTAAGTATGTCAGAACACGGAAACAGTGGGAGTTTGATAAAATTAAGGGGAGAGAAAAAAAAAAAAAAAAAAAAAAAAAAAAAAAAGATTTTTTTTCTAATTTTTTTTTCGTAAAAAGTAAAAAAGAATCGATAACTTTGTTTTAAATTATCACAGATTTATAGTTCAACCATTCGTTTTAAAGGTACTGACGAGACCTTTCGAAAGATACCCATTTTGAAAATTTTTACCCTATATCACTCTGTTAAAAATTTAGAAAAAGCGGGACGTCAACGCAACCTGTAAGACGATTTTTACCAAAAGTCGATAGGCACTAATTTATGTCAAGGTGCAACTACATACCAATTTGTATGAAATTCTGTGCAATAGTTCCAGAGATACAGTTGCCACAAAATTTTGTCACACACACAGACAGACAGGCAGACATTTTCTAAAAATGGTAAAATCGTGTTCTACAGCTCTCAAAACGTGTAAATCCATCAAAAACCCGAAATCGAAAATTTTTACGAATCCAATACTTTCTTCTATTGAAGATAGAAGAAAGTAAAAATATTTTCTTCTACAGAAAGTTTATAATGACAGTCCTTCTCAACTTCTATAAATTGTAAATATTATTATTTTTTTCTCATCTTATACTATTAAGTGAACAATATTTGTGTGTATAACTGTATATTTCACTGTTCTCGAAAACGGTACCTCGAACAGTCACGTGATTTAACACAAAGGTGCCCTCCGGAGGGTCATTGTGCACATCGATGTCAGATTTTCGAATTTTTCATTAGTTTTCTTTTAATTAATAAAAATATGAAAATAAAACTTCCCATTTCTATAATGACGCACAATGAGAAACTTAGGAGAGATTTGATTGGTTTATTTGATTTTCATTGATTTGAGTGTATTTTACATTGAACTGCAACTACGTTATGGGGAATTACAAGAGATTTGATTGATTGATTTGATTTTCATTGATTTGCGTATGTTTTACTTTTAACTAGAGCTATGTTATGAGAATTACGGGAGAATTGATTTTTTTTATTTGATTTTCATTGATTTGAGTGTATTTTACGTTGAACTAGAGCTGCGTTTTGAGGAATTACGAGAGATTTGATTGGTTTATTTCATTTTCATTTATTTGAGCATATTTTACGTTGAACTAGAGCTACGTTATGGGGAATTACGATAGATTTGATTGGTTTATTCGATTTTCAATGATTTGAGTGTATTTTATGTTGAACTAGAGCTACGTTATGAGGAATTACGAGAGATTTCATTGTTTTATTTGATTTTCATTTATTTGAGCGAATTTTACGTTGAACTAGAGCTACGTTATGGGGAATTACGAGAGATTTGATTGGTTTATTCGATTTTCAATGATTTGAGTGTATTTTACGTTGAACTAGAGCTACGTTATGAGGAATTACGAGAGATTTCATTGGTTTATTTGATTTTCATTGATTTGAGGTAGGGGTGTCCAGTGATGGTTTTTTTTTTTTTTTTTTTTTTAACATGCGTGATAGTATTTGCCGCGGAACCGAGTTTTGTGCGTTTTCCGATTCATGCACAGCCAGGTAGGAGTGTCCAGTGATGTTTTTTTTTTTTTTTTTTTGGTTCTAACAAACGTGATAGTGATTGCCGCAGAACCGAGTTTCGTGTGTTCTCAGATTCATGCACAGCGGTGTAGTGCTGTCTAGTGATTTTTTTTTTCTCATGTGCGTTTAGGGTACATACGTGCGTTATAGTGATTGCTGCGAAAACGACTTACGTGCGTTCTCTGACTCCACCATTCATCGAATAGTGACTTTTACTGTACGAGTAACAGCTTTAATTATTTCCCAAATATTCGAAGAATTAACATTTCTATTTGACTGCTTTCGAAAATATTCGTTTTAATAATAGTTTTGTTGCACAGATTCGAGAAGTTCAAAAAATGTTTCATATTGTCAAGGAGATCCCATACTAAAACTGTGAAGAAAATAGTATATATTTATTTAAACGTTTCAGTTATTCAATTAAAAAGAAAAACTTTAAATATAGTGCCCGGCGAAGCGGGCGAAGCCTGCTAGTTAATATAATTTGACTTTTTTTTTTTTTTTTTTTTTTTTTTGTGTTAAAATTTAAAAATACTTCTAGCAAAATTCTATCATATTACAATTTAACATAACGTAAAATAACATAACCTAACATATCCATATCATCACATATGTGTATGACTTTAAAGATATAATTAAATACAACTAGAATTTGATTTAAGTATATTACTATATATATATATATACATATAAGATAAATTTTAAATATAAGATGGAATAAAATTTGATTTTTTAAATATAGAACTAAAACACAGTATTTATAAACCTTTGCTCAAATGCAGCGAAAGGAAATATAAAACTATAACTATAATAAATAAGTAAATATTGCTTAATATATATATATATAAGCAAATAAGCAAATTACTTATATATATCACATAGTTTTCAGATCAAGTATATATACTTATATTTTATATAATATATGAAATAAGTTTTAAATATGAAACCACCAAATTCCTCCAAAAGTAAATCGTTTTCTGTGTTTATTTTATTTTATTCGTTTTTAGTAGACAGAATCCTATTTGAAAATTGAAATTTGAAATTTGAAATTTTCTATTAAATCTCAAAGTGAAGTATTACATTTATTTTTCTATTAACTGAGACATTTGATATCATACATATATTATTATAAGTTTTACGTTTTGTATAAATGTAGAAGAAAAATATTCAGAAAATACTTTATTTTTTAAGTTTTTGTTTGTTTAAAAAAAAAAAAAAAAAAAAAAAAAATCGATAGCTTTGTTTTAAATTATCACAGATCTATGGTTCAACCGTTCGTTTTAAAAGTATTGACGATATCTTTCGAAATATACCCATATTGAAAATTTACACCCCTCGCTGGGGTACTTGGGAGGGGGTGTGAAGCGATGCTCCCACATGAATATTTTTGTTTCCTAGTTTAATACTACTATTATCAATAATTCCTATTAATTTTACAATCATGCGTTAAAAAAAAAAAAAAAAAACCTCTTATGCACATTTATACAAAATTCTGTTCTATACTGACACGTAAAAAAAAAAAAAAAAAAAAAAAAGTGATCACAGCGCTACGTTGAGTGATTTTTCCCCAAATCTAACCAGCGTCAGTTTGTGTCAGGGTCCTGCTAAAGACCAAGTTTGGTTAAATTTCGTTCATTCGTTTGAGAGATACAGTGTCCACAATTTTTCTATATACACAGACACACAGGCATTTCCTAAAAACAGTCAAATCGTCTTCAGTTACCCCAAAACGTGTAAATCCATCGAATACTGGAGTTCAAATTTTTCACGAAATCAATATTTTCTCTCTTTTAATATATAGAAGAAAGTAAAAAACATTAAGATAAAAATAAGAAATACAATGGTTATATAATTTGTTATTCTTTAATAAAAAATATGTTTCGTCTAATTTACTTAAATATTGTAAACAATATTTCATAACAATTATTTAAGTAAAATTATAATTTTACAATATGTATAATTAAAAATATCATATTATGATTCGATGAATTTTATACTGTTTAAAGTGCGTATAAACATTTAATTTATAAAATTCAAATAAACTGTATTATGTATAAATAAGCATTCATTTGCTAAACTAATTTATTCACTCTTAAGTACATCAGCCTTATAATAAAGATTTAAGTATTTCAGTTATTAAATTTAAATAATGTTGCTTTCTAGAATTTCCCATTATTATAGTACCCTTATGTTGGCAATGAGCCACATTAGAGATTGATGACTTCACAAGAGAAGAAATCTCGAATCATAAATGTTATTTAATAGTACGTTTATCGAAAACTGTAGAGCTATGCAAGATTCCCCTGTGGATTGTTTCAAAGATAATGACATAGGCCTGATATACTTTAGATTTCAATTTCATCAATTTTTTTTTTTTTTTTTTTTTTTTTTTTTTTTATGACTCAACAGTTATCTAGCTTGAATGTTCACTTCCACACAGAGGACACTTTTTGGGTACAGATGTAACAACTGTCCATGCAAATATAATATTTAAAACGAATAACAATTATACAGTGTGAAAAAATGCACACAATTATAAAATTAGTTGAATGAAACTTTAAATAAAACGTTCTAATGGCGCAAACAAGTGTTTTATTTTATTTATTTTTATTTTATTTTATTTTATTTTATTTATTTATTTATTTTTATTTTTAATTCAAAATTAAATGTTCATAAAAAGGTATGCTTTCAAATAAATTATGTATAGTTATATTAATGAAAATTAAAATCAATTAGCCTTTACTTGTAATAAAAATGAAATGTTATCGAAAGTTTATGTTAGTGGGAGAAAATGTAAAAAGTAAAATTATATAAATAAAATAAAATAAAATGCATTTTAATGCATTTTAACTTAATATTGTGTCTGTTTTTTTTTTTTTTTTTTCCGTTACTCATATTATTTCATATTATCTTACTTAGAATATAACAACCGAATTTAATTTCTTAAATAAATCTGTGAAAATTTACATTTATTTATTCATTTATTTTTCTTTATTTATACTATTTATAAATATTAATATAAAATTATTTAATATGCTTGAATACATAATAATACGTTAAATCAGTAGCACATCATTAACTTTTCAATGCATTAATTCTCAATGTTTTTTATGAAAATACAGTATCCGCTGCTTAATAAATTCACTGGTTAATAAAATCAGCCGCTTAATCTGATCAAATTGCCAGGACAGGAATCAAATCAATACATACTATTTTAAAACCGCCGCTTAATAAAAACAGCCTCGCCGGTTAATAAAGTCAAAAAGATCTTTTCAGCAGCAAAAATATCATTTATGCACAATAAAAAAAAATACATTGTGATTTTTTTAATAAAAAAAGGAATTAAAGCACAACAGTCCCTCCGTTGTCGCTCATTGTAAAAAAATTTACACTTGCAGCATAGTTAGAAATTAAACACGCGCCATAACTTATCTTCGTAACAATGTCGAGGAACGTATTCTTCATAGTGCAGTAATAAGTTACAAATTTGATTTGATTCGCAAATTATGTATATTTTTAAATTTTTAATTATTAAAAGACAATTCCTAGTTTTTATTTTGAAATAACTATAAATCAAGAGGTTTAAAAGGAAAGATTCTAAATTTATTATAAAAGCGTGAACTTTTAGAAAGTAATGATCATTCTCCTCAAAAAAGAGCGCATAAGAAATTGGAAAGTTTTTAATTTACTTATATCGAAGTAACAATTAATTAATTATCTATCAAATTAATTATTATTGTTTTCTTATTCCATTACTCGTCGCCTTTTGAAATTTATTTCCAAATTCGGAAAAGTAATACCTTTTCTTTGAGTGCAGGAACGTTCGCAGGATATAAAATTTAGCCGTTTAATAAAATCACTTTGGCTCAAGACGAATGTGATTTTAATAAGCGGCGGGAACTGTTCTTCTGTTTAATAAAAAATCTGTTTATTTTTCTTAAATAATGATTAATATTATTTATAATTGTTTAAACAGCATTATTATTATTATTTATTAAGGCTTATTTAATTATATGTTTTTTAAATATGATTAATATAAATAGATAAGTTTCAGTCAAGAATGTGAAACTAGTTAAAATAGGTGGACTCTGTTCAATTTAGTGCTATATATTTGTTCTCATAAATTTAGCATAAGGAATTTTTCCAATCGTACGAATTTTGCTAAAAAATTAAATTAAAAATAAAATGAAAGTAAAAATAAAAATAAAAGTAAATTAAAAACAAGATCAAATAACTACTAAATTTAAACAGCAAATATATGTATACATTATTTAAAAAAAAAGTAATATCACGGTACTTGACCGTTTAGCTAAACGATCGAAGACCGTAAATTGATGTCATGAAAGTATAATTTTAGAGTAATGGTATTTTTTACGGGCAAAACCTATTAATTTACGTGATTTGTTCCAATCTGCCATGAAATTGAATTTTTACGGTCAAATCCCTTCAAATATAGAGTGTTAGCTTTTCAATGAGGTAATATGACAATTATTTCGTATTTGAAACTGAAAATGTAAATGTTGTTTTATTATTAAAAGAGTTTAATTGTACTTTTATACAAATAGCGATAGATATAAAACAGTTATTGTTTTCCTAATTTAATTAAAAATGTTTAATTCAAAGGTGTATGTTTGTCATAACGTAAAGTTACGGGAGAATGCTTTAATTGTGATCCATTTTTTTCTTTTTTCTTTTTTTTTTTTTTTACAGGCTTTGCTTAGAATCTCTGCTGCCAGGCGTTGCCCGTAATCATGATTTATTTATTATTATTTTTTTTTTAAATTTTTTTTTAATAGTGTACACGTATTTGGTTAAGAAAAAATAATTCTTTATAAAAAAAATTCGGCTAACAAATACAAAGAAAATAAGCTCTAATTTAAAATTTTAATTTCTAGTTATACATAACTATGTTTAGGAGTTTACAAAAAAAAAAAAAAAAAAAAAAAAAAAGTTCACGTAAGTGGACTCTACTCATTTTCCAATCACATATTTGTTCTTATAAATTTCTGCTGCAATGCATATTATATTGATGCTATGAGAAATGACTTTCGCCGACTGCTTAGCATGATCGCTAAATAAAATGTCCCACATAGTAGGCTACTCACCGTTCAGTTCAATACATTTACCTTATACTAATTTGCTAATTATTATTATTATTATTATTATTATTATTATTATTATTATTATTTTAGAGTTAGATTCCTATTTTAGTTCTCATAAAATTCTATACTATTTCCAATGCAACGATCTTCATAATACAAGTTTATATAAAACATTGCTTATTAAGAACAACCTAAATTTGTTAAAAAATATCGCATGTTAAGAGTCTAACAATATGTAAAGTTTTTAAAGTTGAATTTTATAGTTAATGATGCTGATTCCTGTCTCTTAATGATGATTTAAAGTACTCTGTCACATTTACAATGAAAATATCCTTAAAAATCGACATTATTGCAAGATTTTTATCATATTTTGAAAGGTCAAAAAATTCATAAATTTCGAATAACTTCTGAAAATTTCAGAGAAGATACTTCATAGCTAATGATGTTTTTACCAACATCATAATTAATGTTTAAATTTTTGTCTGACATTTTGGCAGTCAAAATTTTTCATTAAATACATGTTTAAGAAAAAAAATTCTTCATTCTCCCACATTAATAAAATCGTAGATTTTGAATAACTTACGAAGTTTTTATATCAGAACTTTGATGAATAATAAGGTTCTTGCTAGTATCATTAGTAATATATAAAGTCCTACCTGTTTACGGCCATTCGTTCTTGAGATATCGTGTACACATACCAACAAGCTTATAAACTGATAAACTAACAATTTAACAAGCTAACACAATAACAAACAAACACACTAAACAAAAATTAAATTGTGAAAATTCTACCCAAAGTAATACTTTAAATTTTATAATTATTTATATTTATATTTATTTATTTTATTTATTTTAGTTATATTGTAATGAATCATATGAAACATAATTTAATTACAAAGTTATATACTTAAAAGATTTATTATTCATATTTATTTATATAAAATATTATAAATTGAGAGTTGTATTATCTATAAATCTGTTAAATAAATAATGCAACTATAAAACAAAATAATGCTTCAATTGCATTATTAAAATGAAAGTATTGTCTTCTTCCGTTTAAGTATCCCTAGATATATTTAAAGAAATAATTCCAAAGTTTAGTAGTGTGTGATTTTATAGTATACTTCGTTTTTCCAAAATATTTTTACGCTAACAAAAAAAGTATATTTTTAACTGTAACAAATCATATTTAGTGGCTGAAATGCATTTAATAATATAAAATACAGACCATTATATATATATATATAAACATATGTTGCTGTAAATGTCCGAAATCGGAGAATGTCGACATTTACCGGTTAATGCCAACATTCACATAGTCGTTTTGTGTACGTCCGAAATATTCTATTATTAGTGCTAGAGGCCTATTTCAGTCGGTACAGTTGTCGAATTTTTATAATACACTCTTAATAGTGCTAAGGGCCTATTTCAGTCGGTTTATTGGATGTGGATTTATTGAATGAAGTCCCCGCAA